>CM076904.1:33768585-34131754 GCA_039519145.1 Kokia cookei | reverse complement strand
ACTCAATGTAACTCAAAAGATGGCCTTAAAGCATCATACAAGGAATAAAGCGGAAGGCAGGTCAGCATTTGATGTTGAGACTGATTTGCTGTTGACATGATTCATAACATCTGAAAGGAGTACCGACTTTGGAAAACTCTGATTCTGGAGCTAGTGCTTGTATTTAGGTTTGAGTATATCATATATAGATAATGAACAGGCAAATACATGTAAACAAACACAGAGGAGAGAAAACACTGGCATAATTCCAATATTTTATAATGTTTATTCAACATCATGCTGACATGTGAAGTGCTCTGGATTATAGGTGCAAGCTTCTTCCACCATTAAAACTTACAACTGTTTCACCATAAACATTTTCTAGGGAAAATGCCGCAGGAGAAGCCAACATATTTAAAAACATACAGTGCTATGGATTAGAGGTGCAAGATTCTATAAACAATTAAGGGGAGACCTGGGAGTTGCCAAATCTATAATCCCTCACCCAATTTCAATATAGGAATTAAGAGAAAATAAATAAATAAAACCTCCAAAAGATTGTTAATATAGTCACTATTGTTTAGGCAAGATAAATGAGGACCTTCCTTTTTATTGATGTCAAATCAGAATAAAAATACAAACAGGCAAGAACATAAAAATAGCTTAAGGGGGCTTAGGCTACAATAGCAAGGGCAAAATAAGTTCAGGATATAACCTATATATAGATATATTAATCAGAAGCGTAAAGCTACCTATATGAATCAGCATCTCTGTTGTATTTCGCACAAAATGAACTTCTTTCCACTGTCATCATCACTTAAAACCTGTTGTCAAATAAAAAAATCCAATCAACTTATTCATCCAAATCAATGGAACAAAACTCATTTGTTGTTACATGTGTCATATCAGAAGTTTTCTGTGGCAATAAAACCAACAGGTCAGTGAATAAGATTGTATGTAACAAATTGGCAAGAGGATACCACAAAATCAACTGCTAGAAAACGGGAATTGAAAATTTTCAGCAAAGGGATGATTATATCAATATAAAAACTAATAAAGCAACAAATTATTTGGTTGGGGAACAGTACAAAATAGAAAGCTACTAGCTTTGAAGACAAAATGAAGAGCTCAAAGTGAGAAAAAATATTGCTAATACAGTTGAACTCAAGACACAAATAGCCAATCATTATAGTGTGTGTTACTCTTATAGCTCACATCACATCATGACAACCAATGGCAAGGAGATCAAACTAATTACTGTTACAGATGCAGACAGAACCAGACACACATACACATCACAAATTGAACAAAATAATGGATCAAGAGGGAAAAAGTGGAGCTAGGGATCTATAACATGGCAATTTTTATGAATGATAAATAAACATTCAACATAAGAATAATTTGTTCTTTAATAATCAAAAGACCAATGCAATGAGCTTATAATATGAAATTATCAAGCAGGAGTATCTCTTGGAGAACAATTTAAGTTCATGCAGCTGGTGACAAAAATGAGAAAGACGACAAAGACACTCTATCCCGTATCTGAATGTAGGATGAGATCAAGGTCCAAAAGAACTTAAATCCCATTCAATTGTATCTTCATCCAATTATTTGGTCAAATTGCTCGGTTCCTCCCAGTAGATGGGACAAGAGTATCATTTGACAACAATGGCTAAATACATTTGTTCCACAGCTATAAGAAATCAAGTAACCAAATGCAAAACGGTGAAATGCATTGCTTAAAAGTTCAAAGCGACTGCCATGACTTCAAACTAGCATAGATGGAAGAATGCGTATAGAACATTCAATAATTCCATTTTAAAAAACAATATAGAACATTCAATAATTCCATTTTAAAAAACACAGTTTGTCTAAAAACTTGTCAAAAAATAAAATTTCAGTGTTTGTTCACTTTAATACTTCAAATAACCGAATCTTAAATATAACTCATACTAATGTAAGCACTCACGCAAGATTTAAATTTTTATTTTCTAATACAGATCATTGCTATGGTTTCCGGACACTTTCTTTTGGTAAAAAAAGAGCAACACCAAAAACAATTTCGCTTAAAATCTTGTACTCCATTATCGATCTTTCACGGTACATTTTCCATAATGATGTCCACACAGATTTCTCCGGAAAAAATGAACCCTAAAACGATTCATATCTTAAACTTTACTCCATTCTTTAACCAGAAAAATTATTAAGCCATTTAAAAAAGGAAATAATCGATTCGAGCAAGACTAAAGAGCGAAATCTACAAAAATGGAGAAACAGGGAGAAATTAAAAATGAAAAAAAGAACACAAAGGAAATGACCTGGAGAGGGAGATCAACTTGAGAGAGGAGATCGGAGGAGTTGTGAGGCAAAAGGCTTAAAAGAGCGGAAAGTGCTGTCTCAGAGTGACGAGGCGGCATTCTTCGCATCAGTCCCATGGCTGCCTCCATGTTTTTTCCTTGCCCGCCCAACTCGACTTATTACGGTATAATCCAAACAGGGAAAGTACAAGAAAAGCAGATAATGTAATTCTTTTATCTGGTTTGAGTTGGAAGCGAAAGAGATAATGGATATTAGCAGTAGTATTTGAATTTTGAGAAATGAGGAAAAACTTTAAAAAGGAAAAGGAAAAGGAAAAGGAAAAGGAAAACAAAGGAGTGGCTTGTTTGTTTGATCCGAGTCTCTCTCAGGGTAAGGAGGTACCACCACCACCACCACCACCACCACCTCTGTTTACATCAATAAAGTTTTATCATAATTTAATTAGAGCGCTCTTGGATTGGATTAGAGAGCTGCTTATTAGCATTACCTTTAAAAAGTATTTTTTTTATATATTAATGTTTATGTTTTATAATTATTTTTAAAAATTTAATAAAATTTGGTTGTAGCCTTTCCATGTAAAATTCCATAGATCCGATGGGATAAAGGTGAATGGACTTGGTATATCTTCGGGATTATATTAAATTAGTCCTGTATTATTAAATTGACTAATTTAATTTTTATATTATTATAAAAAGATAAATTATATCTATAGTCTATTTAAAATAAGACATATTCTATTTTGATCATTTATTCTTTCTTTAATTTAGTTACCCTAAATAAAATAATAGTATAAATTAATCGTAATAATTAAAATTTCTATTTTCTTTTAACAGACTACTTACGTGGCACATTAGCTTGAATGAGCTCCTTGTGATTAGTCCAAAGCTTTTTCCCTTCTCTTCTCCTCATCAGTTCAGTGTTGCTATCATACCAAAACCCTCTAAAGCAACCAGCTCATCGATGATCATATATCATGCCATCACCATCTATATATCTGAACCCAATTTTTACCTTATAATTTATTTCATGAATTTCTATTAAATAAAAAAATGAAAATTATATTAAAAAAATGAGAATCAAATCAATAAAATTAAAAGATGTGTAACAGATGCATGTATTATTACTTTTATACGTATTTTATTTTACATTCTTTCATAGAGAATTATAAAATTCATAAGTTTAACGAGTTCAATTAATCAATAGATTTGCTTATATTTAATCTTAGTACTTTGCATCCTCGTTACGGGTTCGTAGCTGTCTCTATCAAAAATGTCATCTCCAAAATTCGAACATACGTTTTTCCGTTGAGAGTGCAATGTATCTTACCATTGCAGCCAACCACTTAATGAAATAATCAAATAGCTATATTTTACTTAAAATTCTAGACTATGTAGAGAACTAATTCAATAAAAAACGTAATTCATAATTATGGATGTTATTATTATAAATGAAACGAATTTATGGGAGGTTAAAATAAAACATAAAAAAATCAATTCTTCTAAATTCTTGATTGTTATAATGAACTGTTGTTATAGTGGGGGGTTTATAGAAGGTTGATTGTAATCTATTTATTTAAAGTTTGCTTAATAAATGATTGGTTTATGAGTTTATCGAATAAACAGAGTAAGTGTGCATTATGCAAAATCATAAGATTTAAATGTGTTTTAGATTAAATTTCATATATTAACTTGATGATTAAAAATATTCATCACTTTAAGTATTACTTAAATTTGAATCGCATTACTATTAATATTTTATTTTTCCTTTTGTAATTCATCGAAAGAAAATGTGTTTTTACGCTAAATTTAAAGGGTAAGTGTCTTAACTCTTTAGCTAGGATGGCTTTATTACATACCAAACAGTACTCTTTGGTATGCTTTTATCTTTTTCTAAATTTGATTTTATTAATGCAATATTATCTATGAATAATGCTAGAATTAAGATAGACAATAACACTGGAAGTATGGAGTAGGTGATAAATGAATAATTTTATTCTAGCTATAAAAAAGAAAATTAAAAAAATAATAATAATAAATGGTAGAAGTATTGTGAGTATTTATTAACGTTATATTGTATTTATTTTTATTGAAGTTAGAGTGTATTTTATTTTTTTTGTTAAAAATTTGAATAAATTAATCATTATATATTAATTAAGAGTAAATTGATCTTTCATTTAAAATTTTATCAATTTGTATTGTTAAAATTGGTTTATACATGTACGAATGGAATACCATATGACACGTCATATATAAACGTCTGGGTGATTCGGATGTTAAGGTTGATTCAATGAGAGTTAATTGCTATTTTTGACACAATGCTTACAATTACCTATAATCCCTCCCAACACATAAATAGAAAGATAGTGCGCTTTAGCGCACTCGAAACCGCGTCCTCTTGTATTGACAATAATGTCCATACCAATCGAACTAAGACTCAATCGACATTGACTATAATAAACTTAAAATGTATAAAAATATCAAAACAAAACTTTGGTTGAGTCTTAAATTGAAGGTTTTGCTAACCCAATTGACATGATTTTAAATCCACTAATATGCCTATCTTTATTGATTTTTAAATAAAAATTTTAAAATACGCTCACTTACTGAGTTGGGACACAACTGATAGATAATACTAATTGATGGAAGTAATAAAATATACATAATAAAATAAAAATGTATAAATAAATCAAAATAATGCGATGGTTGAATGATAATTTAAAGTTTTTCCAATGTAATTGGCTTGGGTTTAAATCTCACCATATGCATATATTTTTATTTTTTAAAATTAAAAAAATTAAAATATCCTCAAAGAATATAGATTATTTTAAGGTAAACTATCATAGCCACTTTTGTTTCCCTCAAGTCATATTTTAGTCACTTATGTTTGAAATGTTACATTTTAATCACTTACGTTAACGTGTTGTAACATTTTAGTCACTAAGCCGTTAATTGTCATTAACGGCATAACGGTAAGCTAATGTGGCACGTTCAATCATCATTTCAAACAAAAAGTTTAGGTTAAATTATACAATTAATCCCCATATTTTTTTCATTTTGAGCAATTCATTTTTTATGTTCTTTTAACTTTCCTTTTTTTCTTTATTTTTCATTCACTTCGTTTCTCCCTCTATTTTCTTCCCTATTCCATCTCTTTTAATGTAAAAGAAAAAATTAAATTGCTAAAAACGAAAAAAATATAGGGACCAATTGTATAATTTAAGCTAAAATTTTCATTTGAAATGAACTTACCGTTATACCGTTAACGGCAATTAATGCTCAGTAATTAAAATGTTACAACACAATAACGTAAGTGACTAAAACGTAATATTTCAAATGTAAGTGAATAAAATTTAATCTGGGGAAAACAAAAGTGACTATTTTAATAGTTTATCCTTATTTTAAATACAAAATATTATTTTTATAGTTTCTCTAATCAAATTTGCGCTAATTAAGTGAAACCAACTCGGTAAAAAAATTTAATAATAGTATGCCATTTACCATAACATGCACCTAATAACATTGTAAGTTAAGACGTAACAAATTGAAAAGATGGTCCTATCATGCGTAAGTTAAGACATAACAAATTGAAAAAGGGTAACTGACAATAACATAAAAAATGTTAGTTTGGATTTTGATTTCAAGTTCAAAAGTAAATCAATCAATGTTATGGTATTTTCGGTTATCAATCCGAAATTTGGCTATAATCTCAAATTATTGATCTGCGATTCAAGTCTGGGTCCTATAAGGTAGATATATTAAGGGCTTGTGAGGAGGATTCATATAATCTCAAATTATTGATCTGCGATTCAAGTTTGGGTCCTATAAGATTGATATATTAAGGGCTTGTGAGAAGGATTCATAAGTCAAGATTGCATGTTTCTAGGTGTTTGTAGGTAGAGGGTGTGAAGTCAAGCGAGTGGACTAGCGAACAAGTGTTAAGCTTAGGACAACATACCTGTTGGCATGCATGGAGCCTACCTAAAACGTCACTTCGATGAACAGTAACCATGTCTTATAAATACCTGATTCCCCTCACCAAGAAGATACACAGCAAAATACTCGACAATTTATAAGATATATTACATTTTTAATAATCGAGTTCAAATATTGAAGATAACATTATTAACTTATTACTATTGCATTACATGATATAGAGAGAAATCCACTATTGCATTACCTATAAGATATATTACATTTTTAATAATCGTTTACAAATTTAAACATAGTTGAATGATTAGTGATATAGTTTACAATATGGGTAAATGTCGAAAATGAAAAATCCGAGCACCATATCGTATTACTATTGCATTACATTATATAGAGAGAAGGGGTAGCCACTTCCTTTTATTATAACCTCAGTTTCAAGTTTTTCAAACTTTAATACCTTAATAAAACACCAATGAAAGCTACTAATCTTGAGACTATATATAGCTTAGTACCAAACTCTTGAACTTCAGACACTGATTTATTTCCATACCATGGCTCAAGATCAACTGTTTCTAAAACAGTGCCATCTCCATTGATCCTTAGTCCAATTGGCAACAAACTTGAATCTTTTCGTAGATCTACCCTTGCGGCCGCTAGCCAGAACTCGTTTAATCGCATCCTCTTAATGTTATCCGGTGTTGGTTGTATGGTTGCGATGATGGATCCACCACCCTGAAGTGAAATCATTCGAGTCCGGTTCGCGGTGGACTCAGAAACCATGACAAATTTTTCTTCTTCATCAACTGCCACCCCGACTGGAAATGAAAGATTCCTAAACAACACGGTCACTTGCTTGGTTTTGGCATCATACTTCAACAATCTCCCTGTCGAATCCATAACACTTACCGCTTTGTCGAGTTGCCTACAAGATTAAACATATTTTTTTTGAGGTTAAAGTATAATTTTACCATTTTACAGTTTTATCATTTATGAATAGATTGAATTGCAATTTTCTATTGCCCATGATTGTTTTGTTTTAGTTTGTCGTTTAAGTCTTTGGAAGTCTTTCGGGGTGGTACATCCAATGGTTTTTAAATCAGATTGGTGGTCAAACCAATTAGGTCACCGATTTATTTGTTTAATTGGTTCAATCAATTTTTTTTTAAAAAATTGGTTTAACCGATTTTTTTAATCGGAACAATTGGCCCATGCTAGTTCTTGATCTAATCAGTTCAAAACCACACTCCGGACTGATACCTCAACCGATTCTTAATCCAATCGATTCGATCCAGTTCAAACTACAATGATTATATCTCAATGTATCCATTATAAAAAAAAATGAGTGTTGTTCTAAAAAAAAATGAAAAATTGAAAAGAGGAAGATAAGGTTACGTTATATCGAAAACGGAGCTGGCATAAGTGAAGTAGACATTTCCAGTAGGTTGATGGACATCTACAGCATTGCAAAAATGGTAAGGTTCACCATCTGCGGCAATGGAAAGTTAGGTTACCAATCCTCCTCTAGGACCCAGAACTCCAAACCTGAAAAAAGCATCGCAAACATACAATTGATTTGTTTGGTGGTGCAACGCCATCCCTAATGCTCTTCCACAAACCGAATTTGGATTGGCAGTTTTCGTGCCGTCACACACCGCCTTTGACCTAAAAAACTTAATATCATATCCATATTGATTTGAAATATATTAACTAGTTTATCCATTGAGTCACACAATCTTATTTTTTTACTCTCTATTTTCATTTTACAGTTTATGCTCAGAATATTGAGAAATTGAGGTAAAATAAGTTTAGAGAATGCAATTTTCACCTATTAGGAGCGGTAAATCCGAAGTCAACAAAGCCATTGGGTGGGCCTAGATATTTCAAAATTCTACCGTCGACTATACCGGTAAAGAACCGTGGGATTACCAACTCGAATGCAAGTGCCTCGGGGCCGGTTGCATTTTTAGGCAATTGAAGCTTGGTGAAGGAAATTGCTGAAACAATAGGTGAAAGAAAACAAAAGAGGATTACCAAATTGGTTTTGATTTTGATTCTCAAGAACATCAAGTTTGTTGCCATTTTCAAACAAATGTAGTTTGATATACATCTGTACATTTGGTGCTAATAAACTTAAGCAATTTATATGGGAATGTAACATAGGTTTGGCAATGCTATTTGCTACCTTTACCAGAAAATTAATTATGGTTTTATTGGGTTTATCTTGTAGCAATGATAGGAAAATGCTGAGTTTTTTTTTTATATCTTACTCTTATTAATTTTTCCAATATGCTACTTGCATTTGATAATAGTTATACATTTTCGTACCTAAAGTTAACATTATTAATTTTTTAATGTTTAATTCAGATTTTTTAGTTGATTTGATGAAAATTCATAAGTAATTAATGATATTAACAATTAACTTTCGATAAATCAATCCTAAAAACCAAAAAAAAAAATTACAGTCATCAAATTATATTTAACAAATTAAACACAAAATTAAATAAATTCAAAATTAACACTAAATTTATTCTATTAACAAAATAATGAGAACTCAAACCTACTAATATTAGTGATTAACTTTCATTAAATCAACCGTAAAACTTGAATTAAACATTTAAAAATATATAAAATTGTTAAATACTAAATTAAATATGGTATAAATATATTTTTTTAAATGTGCTCGATATATATATATATATTAAATTTAAAAAATTATATAGAAAAAGGTTTAAAACGAATTCGGGTTGATCATTTAAAAATATGAATGAGCTTAGATAAATTTTGAAATTCATATTTCGATTCGGGTTGACTTGGACAAGCACAAAATGTATTAATATCACACATAAACTCAAATAGACTCGACCTGACCTATAAACACCTCTAATTTGAATGTCCCAACCATTTATCCTTCAATCTATTCTTTTAATTCATCAAAAGTAATAAACATTATCATAATTATGCTAATTATCAATAATAATAAAATTAAGGATAAACTGTAAAATTTGTCACTTATGTTTGCATGATCTTATATTTTGGTCACTAAATTTTAAAAAATTATTATATGGTCATTAACATTATTGATTTAGTACATTATGTCACTAAGCCATTAATTCTCGTTAAGAGTGTGTTGAGGGGTCAGCTCTTTTATTGAAAAAAGTCTTTAAAGTGTCATTTTTCAAGTAGTTGATCAAAACCTCAAACAATGGAGGTATTGTACTTGGAATGTCTGTATTCAATTTTACCTCGGTTTTTGTCTCCCTACTTTGAGGAGAGCTCGAAAGAGTTTACGGAGTTTGATGGGCACGTTATCTCTAAGAAGACTTGGCAACCAAATGTTCATCCTTGCTGATGGGAAACTCTTGAATTTTAATAACCTTTTTGTACTTGTTTTAATCTGCTTGATTGTATTAAGCCAGTGTTGCTCGTTGGAGCCACTAGTACTTTTAATTATCCAACATTATGGTGACAGTATCTTTCAAGATTTTCAAAATTGAATCGGTGATTGAATTAGTTAGATCATCGATTTATTAGGTATGAACAATTCAATTGAATAAATTATTTAAAAAATTAAAAAATATATATATTAAAGTAGAAAAAATCAAATCAATCGTCAGTTCAATCGATCCAACCCCTTATTTTGAATAGATATCACGATTGATTTTCGGTTCAACCAATCCAATTCTGAAAACAGTGATATGATCTTTTATTTTGAATGAAAATTTTTCTATCGAAAAAAAATGAGTGTAACAAAGTTCCAATTTCCTCGATTAAGGAACTAATATTAAAGTGTGTAGAATTATTTGGCCACTAAGTGATGAACATACCATTGATAAATGTAATGACCCGAAATTTTTCGATGTTGAAAAATTCGATTATGTATCGAAGTTAATGAATCGAGCTGTTTCAGATAGTTAAATCAAAAGGTTTTCTGGATTAAGCTGTGGAATTTTTTGTCCATTAATTAGTGCCTTACTGTTATTAAGTTGCATTAAATAGCTAGGCATTAATTATTCAGGATTTTGAAAAATGGACTAATTTGTATATGAATCAAAATTGATGAGGCAGATGTCTTAACAATAGAAACATAGATTAGAAATAGAAAGAGGCCCTATTTAGCTATTAGTCCAAGGATACCATAGCATATATGCCAGTTACTAAAAACTAAGGGAGGGAACAGTTACTCACCTCTTTCATTTTACAATTTCATTCATTAAAAATTCCCAAAATATTCATTTCACTTTCCTCTCATTCATTCATAAATTGTTGATTTTAATCAAAGAATTCCAACAAGGTAAGAATGATTTTCAATTCATTTCCTTCTTCTTTTCATTTTTCTAAGTTTAATCTTAACATTTTATTTCTTTTTACTGTATTTTATGTCAATCAAGTTTAGAGGAGATTTGACCTTTGATGATTATACTAAAAATTTAGAAGGAACTCAATGTTTTTCAAGATAACAAATCATTTTTAAGCTATTAGAAATCAGATTTCTACATGATTTAAACATTTTAACTCTTTTTCACTATTCACACCATTTTCGATTCTTGAGAGAGAGGAGTTGGGTTTTGCGTTGTTTTGATGATTTGAGGTTAGATTCTTGATGCAAATGAGTTTAGAATATTGTCAGAACAATAAATTTCATATTTGGAGAGGATTTGGTTGAGTTCTTAAAGCTTTGAGTAGAGGAGAACATGAATTTTTGTTGTTTTTCCAGGAACTAGAAGAGGTTTAGAGTATTTTTTGAGTCCTAAATCATTAGGAAACTATTAGATTTCAATTTAGGAAAGATTCTATTGGAGTTCTCTCTGGAGTAGACTTGAAAACGAAATTAGTATTTTACTTTATCAAGTTACATCTTTTCATTAAATTTAGGTGTGTTCATTGTTGTTTACTATTATTCTAACTTGATTCATTATTCAGGTAATGAATCTGAAACTAAAGAAGTCAGAGAAAATTCGAAAGCGAAAGGGAAGGAGACAGTGTCGAAAGCACAGCCAAGTTCAATTTGTGAATTTTCTTATGTGCTTCGTGATTATGTCGAATGCTAAATTAGTTATTTTCTTCTCATTTTTTGATTGAGATTTTTATGCTTTTATGATAAGATAGTTATTCATCACCTTTTGCAGGATTGGTTCAAGTAATAATCAATCAGAGGGCAAAAGACTAGCATTGATAATTGGTTTGGTTGTGGGATTACATATACTTCTCGTATGCTTTTCTTTTTTTTTCGTCACATAGAAGATTTCATTTAATTGCAAAATAGAGAATGTCCAAAATAGGGCCAGAGATGTCACCACCCACTGAACATGAAACTGGGGTGAAGCTAGAGAGGTTAAGGCACAACGGCTGGTTTGATAGCCAGCCGCATGCACGGTGGAGTGAGACCAGTCAATATTAGGAGAGAGACTCAATAATTGAATCAGACAGATTGATCGGACTGATTTAACCGAAAATCAGTTGAGATATAAATTTAGAGAATACTATTAAATCAATTGAATCACGAATCGATACAAATTGATTGAACGAACTGAAAATTTATTAAATTAATTAATTTTTTATATTTTATAAATTTTTAATTGAATCAATTAAACCGCTCAATAAATAAATGACTTAAGCTTATTCTAATAAGACATGAGCTTATCAAAATTTAAAGAAAATAGAAACAAAAGCCTATTTTTGTTAAGAGATGGGCTCATATGTTATCAAAACCTAATTAAATAATGTAAAAATGTCGGGGAAAGCCCATTAAGGGTAACAAACAAAGCTTAAACCCTAAACGTACAAAAACCCTAATTTCCGCCATATGCTTTCTTTCACATTATAGACATTTATTTCCTCCCAATTTTTTTTCATCGTTAGGGAGAAAGAAAATAGAAATGGGAAGCGATAGCGAAGTAGAGAAGACGCAGCAGAAGGAGAAGGAAAGGAAGAAGATGTTAGCTATAGCTCCCATCGCAAAGCCCCTCGCTGGCAAAAAGCTCTCCAAGAAAACCCTTAAGCTCGTCCGAAAAGGTTTCCCAAAATCAATCGTTTTCATGAAAATCTCTTTTGGGTTTTTGTTTTTTTGTTAATCAGAAATTGCCCGTCGGAGAAAAAATCTTTGAATTTTATGTTTTACCCAAAGTTCTAAGAGTGGAAGTTTGTGTTTGAATTTTTCTATCTTTTTTCTGAGCCATGTAGCTGTTTCGTTGTTGTAGCATCTGAGCACAAATGCTTGAAGAGAGGAGTAAAGGAAGTGGTTAAAAGTATTAGGCGTGGTCATAAAGGGTAAACTTTTTTTTTTTAAACTTTCAGTTTAGATTCTACTTCAATGCCTCTTTAACTTTTTTCAATTTAGTGCTTGTAATGATTGATTTTGATTGTAACTGTTGATATACCTGTAAGTTATAACTACAAATTTTAGATTTTTTTTTTCTTTTTACATTTAAACCCTGAATCAGTACCATTAATATTCATGTAATTATACTCATTCCCCCCCCCCCCCTCCTTAATCTTCACATATGATATAGCTGTTCTATAACATTGAGGGTCATGTTTCTTCAATCTTTTTGCTGAATGCAGATTATGTGTTATAGCTGGAAACATATCTCCTATTGATGTCATAACTCATGTTCCGATCCTATGTGAAGAGGCTGAAATTCCATATGTCTATGTTTCTTCAAAAGAAGTAAGTTTGGATCTTGGACCTCTCTTGTTTTCATCTAATTTAGTGGCATTGCATGCTAAAAGTGGTTGATCTACTTGCCTGTCGAAAACGTTAGAATCTAAGTTCATTTACAGCTCTCTAAAGAGCCTCTGTCCATTTATGTATGTGAAATGATTGTGAAGACCCTCAGTAGTTCACATATTTGGCTGATTGGGTCTTAGATCCTGCAATTTGACCCTAAACATAAGTAAAGCACAACTAAAGGATCAATGGCGGGTTTCGAGTTTAAGTTGGTGGCTTATGTAAGTAAATGGATGAACCCTGCTTGATTAGTTTTCATTTGCATTGTCAGGAACTTGCAACAGCAGGAGCTACTAAGAGACCAACATGCTGTGTTTTGGTGCTAGCCAAGCCCACCAAAGGTGAACTCGCCATTGAGGAACAAGAAAAGATGAAATCCGATTATAGCCAAATAGTATCAGATGTAACCGAGCTTACATCATCCCTTTTCTAATTAACTCAAACAAAAATTTTGTTGTGCTTGTCATATAAGCATTGTTGTTGACAATCTTATTTTCCTGCAGCTCAGGTAATGGTGCTTTGTCTCCAGCATTTGACTATCTGTTCAAAACCTTTTGTTTTACTTCTTTTAACCCGCTTCTTTTAAGTGTTTATTCAGTGAAGTCATTGGCTTTTTAATAATTAAGTCATAATCTAGCCCCTGAACTTGAACACTTTTCTAATGTTGGTACTTAAAAGAATTTTTTTTTGTCCAAATTGGTACCTTAGCAAGTATTCTGTTAAAACCAAAAAACATTAAGGGGTAATATGCTATTTGGTACCTATATTTGGCTTGAATGTTCAATTTGTTACCCAAGTTTTTTTGTCCCAATTTGTACATAAGTCTTTTTTAGTCTGGTATTTGAGTTTGTTTTTCCCCAGTTAAGTGCGAATGTTATGTTTTCAAGAGCACACATGTCAAATATTTATTATATTACATTAGGTTTGGTTTGTGTACTAATTTGAACATTGAAATCAAAGATAGGTACGAAATGGTATATTAACCCAAAAATTAACACTGCTACTTTTTTGCCTGTGGCATTTTCAGTCTATGAAAAGGTGACACTAGGACTCCTTAAACATTTAAAACTTTTATATACTAATTTTATATTCTTCATCACCGTCGTTCATCTCCTTGAACATCATCATCATTCATCACCTTCATCATTATGGCTTTGCTTTAATTTTTTTTCCCTGCATTTGCTTCAATCACTTCACAAATTTCACATTTTTTACAGATCAGTGGAGTTATTTTCAAATAACTATATTAAGAATGGAGAAAGGGATATGGGGTTTTTTCATTTCCTTCAAGTTTTGAAGTTTTTATGGCTTATTCCGGTCAAAACTTTCCTGAGCTTTATAAGCCACCTTATTCTGTTGATTCTTACTAAAAAAATCTGTTTCGGTATGTCCATTAGAGGAACATAAGGTAACAACATATTTAGGTTATTTTTTCAAAATTGTTCCAAATAAATTGATTATTTACAAAAATAATCTAGTTGCAAAATCTCATACAAAAATGATTTGTTTTTACCGTGCATTTCGGTGCCAGTTATCTAATGATTGTTCGATGATTGTTCAATTTATAAAAAAATAATTTTTTTTGGTGTTGGTACTTTGTTTTCCGGCATTGGTATGTACTTTTATCAAATACATTTTAAAAATATTGGTATTTCAAAATTAAAAAAAAAAAAAAAAAATCTTTTAATAGATATTGGTATTCACGTTGACACCGAGAATTAAAAAAAGAAAAAAAAATTGTATATGAGAATTAAAATTTTAAAGAATTGAAGAGTTTGAAATGAAATTTTTATTGTAATTAAACTTCATTTATTGCTGCAATTAAAACCCATTTCCCCTTTCCAAGGGCAATTCTATGCTTATAGTCAACTTTAATTGCATTAACTAATGGAACTTAATTACATTAAAACCTATTATGCAGTTAATGACCCATTCCGCCTTTCGAATGGCAATTCTATGCCCGTATACAGCTTTAATCGCATTAATTAATAGAATTTAATTAGTGCATTAATTAACGACAATTTCAATGACAATGAGAACTCCGAAACTCAAAAACAAAAAATCAAATTTAAAAAAATTAAATTGGTGCCGATAATATGAATGTTGACATTTATTAATTTTTTTAATTTCAGAATATTATTATAAAAACGGGTCGGTTTTTTATAAAATTTTACATTTTAATTATATTCATAAATATAAATATGAGTATGAAGTGTATTCATTATCAAATTACTTTTCTACAACAAAATATCTTTAAAATTTTAAGTAAATTTTTAGGTATTTCATATAAGCAAGTCTATTAATTATAATTTATCAAACAAAAGTTATTTTCATTAAAATATTATTTTATTAGAATGTTTAACTTTCACATGAAAAAAATTATTAAACATATTTTACTAAATGAAAATTTTCAATAAAACTATAAAGTTTCCTAATTAAATATTAAATTACGAATATGAAACATTATAAACTTATAACTTGATTATTTGAATTTAATAATTCATGATAAATTAATTAATTTAAATTGAAAACTTATATCGATTAATTGAAGTTCTTAGATTTGTGAACTTTATAATTAAGTATATGAAAGAGTATAAAATAATATATGCATAAAAGCAATAATACGTGCACTTATGTTATAGGTTTTTAATTTAGTTGATTTGATTTTCTGTTTCTTTTTTTTTTTTTAACACAATTATCACTTTTTTATTTGATGGAATATGAATTTGAATTTTATGATATATTTACAACGATTATCTCTATAACAATATGCTGTTATAGATATATAGCAACCACGTTTATGTAACAAATAAAATCTTGACAGGCAAATAATGTTGTTATATAGAGGGTTGATTGTATAAAAAAAAATTGAAATTTCTCAATTTTCGGCCACTGTGTGCAATGCTTCGTCGCTGGAAAATCAATCAACTGGAAAATAAAATGAAATTTTAAGAAAAAAAAAATGTGAAAAATGAAAAAGAATTGAAAATTGGTTTGATTTTGTTGTTTTTACAGAAACAGGGTTTTTCAGGTGGAGGTAGTGAAGAATAATTCAGTCAACAGAGTAAAAGAAAATGAAAATTTAAGAAAAAATATGGAAAATGAAAAAGAATTGAAAATTGGTTTGATTTTGTTGTTTTTTATAGTAACAAAATTCTTCGGGTGGAGGCAGTAAAAAATAAATCAGTCAACAAAGGGAAATTAAATGAAATTTTAAGAAAAAACATGAAAAAGGATTGAAAATTCGTTAAATATGCCAAAGTTGATTTTTTTGAAATTTAAGGGAATAAGTCGTTTTTAAAGAGAGGGTGTAAAAGCACAGGGAAATCCGATCAGATAAACACGCTTTTTTTTTAAGTCGTATTTTTTGACTTTTTTTAATATAATTAATTTGTTTGTTAGATGGTTAATGTTAGTATTTTTGTCTTTAAGTTTCAGGTTCAATTCTTTTTCTAAACATATTGTTTCAAGCTTTTTATTATTATTTTTAATTGATAAATATATTGTTTTCATTTTTTTTTTGTTTTCAATTCATATTTTTAATTAATAATTATTTTATTTATATAATCAAATAATTATTATAAATATCATTATTATGTTTAATATTTATATTTCAATCCATATCATGAGTGTTGTAAGTTTTAGTATTTTATATTTTTGTATGTGTATTTAAAATATTTCACATATAAAAATATTTGAAATATCATATCCACAATATAAATTAAAAAACAACGATATTTGAAATATTTTAAACATAAAAATAATAATTATATTTGAAATAATTATTTCATTCTATAATATTAGAAATCACCATACTCACAATATACATGGAGAAAATAATATTTAACATATAAATATTATATATAAAAAAATATATCACAAAAATTAGTTGATGTTTATATTATATATAAAGAAGTTATTAACTTTAAATATTTTCAACATATTGATATATGTAAAATATATATTTTTATTATATAATTACTTAAAACAACATGAAATAAAAAATATAAATGTAAATAAGAGAGAAATCGAACCTAAGATTTAAAAGATAAAAATATTAATATTTAATCATATAACCAAAAAAAAATAATTATATTAAAAAATTAAAAAATGCAACTTGAAGGAAACGCGCTTAGCGTTATTATTTTTCCTCAAAAAATACCTATTTTTTTATATTTAAAAAAAATCAGTCTATTTTGTCAATTGACTTTTTTTTGGCTTATTTCACTAATTTAGCCTCAAAATTGGTTTGATTTTGTGGCTTAGATAGTACCAGGAATTGGGAAATTGGCGAGCAGCCCTCTGTGCTCCATATTGTTGCAGGGATATTTCTCATTTGGACCTCGTTGTTATTGATTTTGTTCAAATTTTGAAATTTCAAGCAAAGATAATTGCTCCCTAAGTTCATCTGTCTTCACATTCCTTTTAATTTAATAAAAGTTTCAATTCCTTTAGATATTTTTAAAATATTTTTCTTCTCATTTCACATTCTATTTTATTTACATTTATTTATTTTCACTCTCTATATATATGTATATATTATTCAGAACCCATTTTAGTACGTCCATGTTATTTTATTTTGTAACTTTCATCATATGATTTTTCAAGTGCTGTTATCATTATTTTGACATTGGTAAAATTCGAGATTTATTTTTTTTAAATTTACTTTAATATAAATTAGACTTATATTTTTATAATATTATTGCTATATCCAAACTGAAAAACATTATAAAAGTTTACATCATTATCAATTTAGACCTACTAATAAATATTATAAAATTAGAAAGTAAAAAAGATTAAAGCTGAGGGTCTAAAATCAAAATTAGACCCTATATTTACCAAGGTACCGATAATAACGAATAAGAGAAGGTAAAAAGGGTCAAATATTTTGGGCGGCCTCTTTTTGTCAAGATGGCCGCAACTTTACAAACTGTACATCTCTCTTTACAAACTGTATAAGCCGTCAGTCACTTTCGCACCTTCCATTATATATATACACACACGCAAAAACTGTTTAAGCCAAAGACGTTGGATTAGAGGGATATAGGCAGATAGCGTGACAACTGTCAGAGATGGAGATGAAACCGCCTCCGTTTTCGCTTGGTTACCATATGCCTGCTGAATGGGAACCCCATTTACAGTGCTGGATGGGTTGGCCTGTTAGTATTATTTCTTCTTCTCTTTTCTTACTAATTCGACTCAGTTTTTTATGTCGAAAAGTGTTTGTTTTATTGGTAAATAAACGTTTGTTTTCGTTTCTGCTTGGATGGGTATGAATCAGAATCGAAAGATGTCCTTTTGTTTGTTCTTGTTATATTTTTGGTCTTATTTTTCCATGGTTTCCTCTTCTAATTTCATTTCAATGGATTGGGTTTTTTGTCTGCTGTTGCATTTGTTAGTATTCTGTTCAAAGGCTTTGAAATTGTTTAACCATGTTCTAGGAATTTGATGCATGTTATTGCAAAATGCTATTGGGACTGAGTACTTAGCAGCCATTGATTATTGGTAGTATAGCTTCAAATTTAAGATAAATGATTCTCAGCATGCATTTTTGGTTATGCTGCATTAATGTTTATCTAGCTGTGTAATGATCCATTTATGGCTAGAAGATTAGATGGTGTTTGATGTTATGTCATGCTTAGAGTCTGTTGAGTTTGACAATTTTGAAACTGCTTGTTTTTCAGGAACGTCCTGATAATTGGCGTGACAATGCGAAACACGTCCAGCATGTGTTTGCAAAGGTTGTGACCGCAATCTCGAAGTTCGAACCTGTGACAGTCTGTGCAAGTGCTGCTCAGGTTTGTAACCTGTTTTTCACATGTGGTACATACTGTTTTGAGCTGAATTTTAATGAATTAATCAACTTTATCCACAGTGGGAGAATGCGCGAACTCTGTTACCTCCAAATGTCAGGGTTCTTGAAATGAGCATGAATGATGCTTGGTTCCGTGATACTGGGCCAACTGTGAGCTCCTCTTATTCTTTATGATCTTACTTTGCCTTCTGTCATAAATATTTGAAGTTATTTATTTTTCCCCTTCTTGCAGTTTGTTGTAAGGAAAGGAGCAGTGATTTCTGATAAATACAAGCACAGAATTGCCGGGATCGATTGGAATTTCAATAGCTGGGGAGGTAAGAATAAACTTGACATGATTGCAACCTAATGTACCTCTATGACGGTTTAACAATGAGCTAGTATCACATCTGTACTACAACTAACATAATCTAATATCATCCTTTTAAGTGTTTATTAAGTACGCGAGACGGACCAATAGATTTTGATTCTTTATCAAAACTACATGCCCTAACATGTGGATAGAAATTTAGATCTTACTTAGCATAAGGAGGAACAAAAGCTGGGGAAAATGTTGGGTAAATTTTTTTACTTTGATTGCTTATTTTGTTGGTCACAAGAGTCTGGCCTTGAATTTGACTGTTTTTAAGTGTTAGTAGTCATTATGTGTTAATTTATGGGTTTATCTCCTATTTGTCTTCTCTGAAAGGAATCTGTTGTGATCTTCGTAGGGATTGATGATGGTTGTTATGAAGATTGGAGTTTAGACCTTCTTGTGGCACGGAAGGTTAGTGTTGGTGATATATTTATTTACTTGTTCAGGTTTAATGCTTCTTAATACTTGGGAAATTTTCTTTAGTCATTGATTGTTTGTAGATATTGGGAAATGAGAGGCTTCCTAGAATTCCTCATACAATGATTCTTGAAGGTGGAAGTATACATGTAGATGGAGAAGGTGAGAAACCGATAACTTATCCTCTTTGATAAGCTTGCTGTATCAAAACTGTTGGCTAAGGCTGCTTAAGGACTCTTTTCTACGATACTTGCATATCTGAAAGGGATTTCTCTTTCACCCTTCATTTGCTTATATGCAAACAGACATGTTTGACTGTTTTTATGTGATGCTTTTTTGAAAAGATGATCTCTCTATTCTCCTCGCATCTAATAATATTAAAAAGTTTTCATCTGCAATGCTTGATGCAGATTATTTTAGATGCATACAAAGATGGAAGTCTAGTTAGCTACAGCTTTTATTCATCTTTTACTTTTTTTTCCCCTCAGGAACTTGTCTCACAACCGAGGAGTGCCTTTTGAACAAAAACAGGAACCCAGATATGACTAAAGAAGAAATAGAGAATGAACTTAAGGCATATCTTGGAGTTCAAAAGATTATCTGGTTGCCTCGTGGATTGTATGGTACAGGATTCTGTTTTTATCTCATATCTGATATGTATGTCAAATTTCTCTTGATATTTGTTTTCTTTTCGAGTCAGGGGATTATCATTTCATGTCAGTATGATTCATACATGCCTAATTTTCTCATCTCCTTCAGGTGCAATCCTCAGTGGTATATCAAGAAATCTATAACCCTCTTAAACTCAGAATGATTTTTCATTAGAGAACTGCACTATTGTTGTTTATTAATGCACAAATCTTTATATCTGAATGGCAAAACCTGTTCTGGCGAACTTTTTACTTGATATCACTTTTAAAATATTGAACAATTTCCTTGGAGGATTGCTGTAGCCCTGCAGCATTTATCGATTATCTACTATCTCAAGCAAACCTGTCGAGCTTTTAAGCACATAATACATATGCTTAAAATTAAAGTATCTTCTTGTTTTCCAATAGGTGATGATGATACGAATGGTCATATTGATAATATCTGTTGCTTTGCAAAGCCTGGTGTTGTTGTGTTGTCTTGGATTGATGATGAAATGGACCCTCAATATGAACGTTCCATGGAAGCATTCACTGTTCTCTCGAATGAAAAAGATGCCCGTGGTCGGAAATTAGAAATAGTCAAACTCCATGTCCCTGGGCCCCTTTATATGACAGAAGAAGAAGCTGCTGGAGTTGTTCAAGTAAGGATTTTCTTTTTCCATTACTCTGCATCACTGTCTATAGACATTCAACATATTGACTATAGCTTTGCTGAATGAAACTGTATATGACTTGCCAAAGAAGAAAAGGTTTTATTGTGCATTGTTTTATGGTCTTTGATGTTCCTAACGACAGGATGGTGATGCTATAGCGAGACTTCCTGGTACACGACTTGCTGCTTCTTATGTAAACTTCTATATTGCCAATGGAGCAATCATCTTGCCAGAATTCGGGGACCAAAAGCGAGATGTCGAAGCTGTTTCTGTCCTTTCTAAAACCTTTCCGAACCATGAAGTAAGCAAGTATTTCTTTTCAACATATGCTATTAGTAGAACCATGATGGATGCAATATTTAACTCCATTTTAGTTATTCAAGTAAAAATGGAAAATTAACTTACAATCACTGCTTAGGAATATTGTATAATGGGTGGTAAATTAGGGGATAACATTAGTACAAAAGTTTCATTCCTTCGTGACAAAAGTTTCATTCCTTTGTGAAGATAGCAACCTAAGAAGATTAGAGGCAAGGTTAAGATTGATATTGAAATGAGGTAAATGAAACCCGGATAACATCTAGGTTTAAAAGCATAATAGTGTCTTGTGTTCACCGGTATAATATAACTAATGCCATATGCTGAGTTTATTAGTCTTGAAATTTAAAGCTATCAGTTCTAAACTATCTTACAGTTTTCAATCTTTAATTCTATGGTGATGACTTTTGTGTATAAGCTATATAGAATGCATACTCCGGTAAGAGCATAAAGATATGATCCTCCAAGGACCCTCCATATACATAAGGAAAACTTAGGTCAACTAAAGATGCTCGAATCTAACGCTTCCACTCAAGTCCGAGTAACATCGTTTTCCACAAAATAGGCTAGACTTGCTTGAATTGCTACAGTAACAGCTAAAGGCTGAAGCTGATATTGTTCTTTTGACTGCATTTACCATTGTTTGTTTTGGTTCAGGTTGTAGCAATTGAGGGTGCTCGAGAAATTGTTTTGGGAGGTGGAAATATACATTGCATTACTCAACAACAACCTTTTATCTGATATGTTAACCAAAAATACAAAATTTCAAGTCGTTGGATTTGTGGCTTTCAGTTTCTGCAGCAGAAGATATGGGTTGTATCAATAAGCACCGTTCTTACTTCTTACGAACTTGCACACTTACACAAAGATATAGTAATTTATCAATGGACTTCACTTATGGTTGCCTTTAGGTACATTTTAAAGATAAGTCGTTTGATATTAAATAAAAGTACTTTTAGTACATTGTCATCTCTGTTGTATTCTTATGCTATACGTACGTGTGTTCCACATAAACTTTTTCTATTATTTACTTAAGTATTTGGTTTTCTTCTATACGTATGCTTATGCTTATTCAATATCCTTGAACAGGAGGAAGAATTACTTAAGCACCTAGCTTAAGATTGGTTAATATGGAAAATTTCTTTGCTTGTTTGGAATTAGACTTGTTCATGAGTTGGGCTACTCGTTTAAAGTCGAATACCTGTCTGAAATTTGAGAGAGTTTGGGCAAAATATTAGGTCCAAAAAATGGGTTTAAGCAAAAAATTAAGCTCATTTAAAATACGGGTCAAGCTCGGGCTTGAATGTTCAAGTTCAAGCTCAGCTTGACTGAGCTCGTTTTAAGTTTAAAATACTTTATATTATGTTATCTTTATATATTATATAATTTAGAACACATTAAACAAATAAACTTATACTAAATATATAATACTACTCTAAAGTAAACATTAAAATAATATTAAGATGACTATACAATAATTTTCAAAAATTATTGAATATTAAAATAAAATAAGTATTTTTTAAAAAATTTAATATAGATGGACCTAAAATGAATTTGGATTAATATTTTTCAAATATGAATGGGTTTGATTAAAAATTTAGGTTCAAATTTTGAATAAATATAAAATATATTAATACTATACTTCAACCTAACCCAAACCTGACCCGACTCGTTAACACCTCTATTTGAAATATACATTGTCTTGTTAGACTTTTGATAATTGTATTCCAGATATTGGTTATGGGTTTTTAGTTCTTTTGTAGGGGTACTTGTCACTGTATGCATAGTAGAGATGAGGTCTTGTGACCTTTTGATTGGGAAATTGAGCATACTTTAAAAACACTCAACAAAGCCAACAGGTAAAGAGAAGAATGTTGAGTTAATAGTAGCTGGAAGAATTGTGGTTGCTTGATTGAAAGGTACATGTGTTATGGTATGATGACATCATATATATGCAATTTGATAAAAGAAAATAATATATTAATTTGATATTTAATGAATGAATTTGTTAGTAGAAGTATAACTGTGTTGTTATGGATTGAAGTGAAAATAGAGGAGAGTGATCAATCTTGACCTAATGAATATTTGTATATGAGCACTACTAATCACTTTGATTTATTGAAGGTTCTTCTGTATGATTGAATTGAATGTATTAAAGCTATTCAAGATGATAATTTGGTAGATTCTTCCTCGACTTTGTTACAATGAATTCACACGAGATTACAAGGTTTTCAACATTGGAAGATAAAACATATTCCAAAGAAAGAGAACTGAGTTGCGTATGGATATTATCGATTCCCATACCCTCTATCCTATTATATAATTATATATAACATACAAATAATTAAAAATTGTTAGTTTCATATAATTATCCCGCTTGTTAGCAAAAGTTATAGATTTAAACTCTCTACTTTTATTTGATTATTTTTAGTTTTTGTATTTTTTAAATCTTCAATTTTCGATCCTCACTAAACATTAATTGTTAATTTTATCAAGTAAAATCCTGTTATTTCCTAAATCTGATGCCCCAATGTAATCTAATGTCAACTTATTATTTGCGTGCTACTCATTAAAAATCCAATTAATGGATATTATTGATTGTCACTTGCATTAACACTGAAATTTTAAAATCCGAAAATATAGGGACAGGATGATCCAACTTGAGACAATGGATCAAATTCACAACTGTACGCATAGTACAAGACTAGTAATTGAATTTAACCGAAAAAAATTAACTTCAATTGTTTGAGCCAAAACTAAAATTTCAAGGTACAAAACTAAAATTTAGCAATGCAAGAGCTAAATCCACAACTTTTACAAAATACAAGAACTAATAACAGAATTTAACCTAAAAAATTGTATATATCCATTTGTTTTTTGGGCCTAAGCGCCAAATAAAAACTTTTTCATCTTATGTGTATCTATACTTAGCCAGCCAAATGGACGGATCGGATTAAATCAGATATACTCTAAAGGTACAAGGACTAAAATGTAATTTCCAAATAACAGCGTCAGTAAGTGGCAGCCAGATTTTTCATGTGCGCAGTCGCGTCAAACTGACGGTAGCCAATCCGAACGCAAACAGTGGAGTGGAAGAATGATAATTTGGAGTGTGTCAAACTCAGCCCAGATCCAGTACAAAATTAATAAAAGAAGTTGAAAAATCAGTCTCTTAATAAACACACGATGCTTCTAAATGCTTCAAAACCTGAGTAAACTCTAATTACAAAAATGGTAGCTTGAAGATCTAAAAGGATTTTTTTTTTCTTTTTTAGTCGAAGAAAGAAAAGAAGCGAACAATGGGTTGTTCATTTTCAGGGTTGAATGCTTTATACGACGCCGTAAATGGTGGAGGGGATGTTTGGATCAACGACAACAGGTTCAGGATCGTGAGGCAGTTGGGTGAAGGTGGGTTCGCTTATGTCTATTTGGTGAAGGAAGTCATATCCGACGCCTCTTCCGCTTCGTCTGTTGGCTTAGCCAAAAAAGTCAAGGATCCTTCTCATCTTTCTGGTTCGTCCCCCTTTAAAAATTTCATCTTTTTAATATTTTTTTCGAGGAATTTATGATTTGGGCTTTCTTTATTTCAATGGTTTTTCAATGATCTGGTTCTTTCTAAATATTGGTATTTTTTAAATTTGGTCCTTTGCTTCATAGTCTTAAATGATTCTGTTTTTTACTTTTGTTTGGAGGGTTTTAAGTGATTCTTTTTGTTGTGAATTAATCTAGTATTTGTGAACTTACTGTTACTGAATGCTCTTGCCTAAGAAAAATTGAAGCTAGCTTTGGTATTTCATATGAAGATTTATGGTAAATTGTGTGGGGTTATTTTGTTTTTGCTTATTATGACTTGGATCTCTAAAATTGTGCTCTGTTTTCTTCTTTTCCACAATAGTAGTATGATTATCTCATAAAATTGAATTCATATAGGTATTTAGGTGGAACTTTATGTGATTATCAAACTCTTGTTGGAGTTATAGAACTCAAATTATGGGTATCACTTTAATCTTTGATCTCAGTTATGTTGTAAAAAACTAAGGCCTTGGACATAGAATTTCATACTTCATATCCAATCGTGTCTTTGGTCTATGACAGTTTGACTGCTCGCCTAACAGGTTCCGATTTATGCATCTTTAATCTGGATTTACATCTTAAATTTGGGTTGCATTTGTAGATGATGGAACTTATGCAATGAAAAAAGTTCTCATTCAGAATAATGAGCAGTTGGAATTGGTTCGTGAGGAGATCCGTGTTTCATCCTTGTTTAGTCACCCTAATCTGCTTCCACTTCTTGATCATGCTATCATTGCCGTTAAGGTAATTATTTGGATCTCTTATTCTAGTGTCCTAAATGTTTTTGAATTTATTGGCTCATTTACCTATAAGGTTGGTGTAAAACTTAAAATGGGAACTATTTTCGAGATGCTCGTGTTTTGCTTGATGGCTCATTTCTTCTTCTTTTGAAGGACTTTTAATGCAAAATTGTGTTTGTCTAAAAACAATTTCATTTCATTGGCTAGCCTACACAAGAAGGATCATGGAATCATGAAGCATATTTGTTATTTCCTGTTCATTTGGATGGAACATTACTCGACAATTCCAATGCTATGAAAGCTAAAAAGGAATTCTTTTCTACCTTAGATGTTCTTCAAATATTTCGGCAGGTGAGTAAAACTATCTTATTGTTTTGAACTATGCAATCTCATTCCTAATGTTATAATATTTCTCAATAAAAAATTGGTGACTATGCGGCACACATAATCCAATGTATCTCATGGATTTTGTTTATACTTTACCATCTGGCTTCAATTTTATAATATTTGCTCATTTAATGTTTTAGGATCCCTCTTGACTTCTTTTTTTGTATTTTTCGGATTTATATATGTTATAACTGATTAGAAATAATTGTAAGCATTTTAACCAGACCAAATTATATCTGCAGCTGTGTGCAGGGCTCAAACATATGCATGGTCTTGTTCCTCCATATGCGCATAATGATGTCAAGCCAGGAAATGTTCTTTTAACCCGAAGAAAAGGGCAATCACCTCTTGCTATATTGATGGATTTCGGGAGTTCTTGTCCTGCAAGGAAACAAATCCGCTCTCGTTCTGAGGCACTCCAGCTTCAGGTACTTATTTCTTCTTTATTTTTCTTCAATTCCAAGTCTTTTTACACTACACACTCGTATCACATATAGCACTACTGATTGTGTTGTTTACGTTGCCTGAGTTTGAATGGAATATTTTAAGACACTTTCTGTGTCTATCAGCTCAGTGCCTTTTCTACAATGCTGATGGTGGATTTTGGTTTCATATGTAGGAATGGGCATCTGAGCATTGTTCAGCACCTTTCCGAGCTCCTGAGTTGTGGGATTGCCCAAGTGATGCAGATATTGATGAGAGAACTGATATTTGGTCGTTGGGATGCACTTTGTATGCAATAATGTAAGTAACACTTATAAATGCACTTCTACAATGTTTGCTTTCATTTTACAAACTCTTCTTTTTCATCGTTCTGTAATTTCACAGTTCTTCAACTTTCATTTTATAATCACATGAAGTCGGGGTTTGTTTTTCTTTGATGATACTTCGTTCAAACTCTTCCTTTTTTGTGAAGTTTCATCTTTTCCCTTCCTAAAGTCTTGGAATGAATTCATTTTTGAGTTACATGCGAGTCACTCTGCATCTTGGATGTAATGTAAATGCTATCCAGAAACAAGCTAAAGAAACCATAAACTATGTTATTAATTGCCATTTGTTGTAGGAATGGGGTATCTCCGTTTGAGTACGCACTTGGAGAATCCGGAGGAAGCCTACAATTGGCCATTATAAATGCACAGATCAAGTGGCCAGCTGGACCTAAACCACCATATCCGGAAGCGCTTCGCCAGTTTGTGACATGGATGCTTCAGCCTCAGGCTGCTGTTCGCCCACAGATAGATGATATCATAATTCATGTAGACAAGTTGATCTCAAAGTTTTCACAGTGATACCTTATAGGGGTGTGAAGATAAGAGCATTCAAACCATTAATGCATTCAAGTTAAGTCCATTGAAATACTTCCAGAAGTGAAAAGCGTTTATCAAAGCAATAGCAGGTCTTTAGTAACGTTACATAGTTTGGACTTAGCTGTCTTAGTTGTGTCGATAACTATATTACCCAATGTTCTGTAATTTATATAAGTCCAGTTTTCTACATTCATGATTCGATTTGATAG
The DNA here is from genome assembly GCA_039519145.1 of Kokia cookei. Taxonomy (NCBI): domain Eukaryota; kingdom Viridiplantae; phylum Streptophyta; class Magnoliopsida; order Malvales; family Malvaceae; genus Kokia; species Kokia cookei. The sequence continues at coordinate 34,104,379 of CM076904.1, read as the reverse complement.
AAAAAATCTCAATAATTTGTGTTATCCATTGAATTTAATGTTTCAGATATCCCGGTTTTTTCTGAATCTTTCAAGCAATTAGTCATTTAGTTCTGCAATACATGTCCGATATGTGTACATTGATTCTATATTATGCTCTAATGTATATTGTAAAAATGGAGAATCCTTTAATCATAATCAAGCTTCATTGGAGATGCTGACATAGACATATATTTGTAAAGACAATCGTACCAAGATTGTGAAGTTACGAATTTCGGGATGATTTTAGAGAGAGAATTTATATTCGAATCTTAAGATAGGATTGTTGGAAGATGTAGTCCTGAATTTCGAAAGGGTTTTCATGGATAGTAAAACAGATGCAGGAACTTACCCGGCACATGGAAAGAGGTGGAAAACAAAGACTATGATAACTTACCCAGAACATGGAACGAAGTGGAAAACAAAGACTGATGAAGACAATGGGGAGTATATAAGCTATGAAATACCCTCTTATATGACATGAAAATAACATTTTTTAAGGTAAAAGTACAATCTAACTCTTAATTCAAGTGTCTCCATGGTACTTTTACCCATTTTTTCGTCAAAGATTCATGGATTCATCTAACTAGCTAGATTAACAGTTTAAGCCCTGCCATTAGCTAGCCTTGGTGCTTTTTAAACACACTACAGAACCATTCAAACCCCAGATTCTGGGTTGATTTTGATTAGTACAACAATCCGAGACACCAAAGTATCCAAATGAAGACCTTCCAGTATTCTCCAAGAAAGGTGAAAAGAAACAAAATGCTATGATGCCAAATCTTGGCAACAGAAGCAAATAGAAGAATTCAGGGTTTAACTCAGTTGATTCATGAAATATTCTTATAAAGGTGGCATCAAGCAAATTTGAAGTTGGAATCCTCGAATTTACTTTGTACACCCCAAAAGAAGAGATATGTCTAAAGAAAATAAATCGAGCAACTTACGGCATGGCGAGAACTCAAACTAAGGATGACAATGGAAGGCAAAGTCCAATATACTTTCTAAGCCTAAGAAGTATGTATAAACAACATCAACCCTCAAGATTAAACATATATTCAACTTATAACTAGAAATAAATGAACAAATAAAAAGATGACCATGCCTTTCGTCACTGTTCGTGTGTATGAGGAAAAAAACGAAAGAGAAAAAGAAAAGGTACAACACTACATTAATTTCATCAACAATAGGAAATATGTAGAATTGAAAGAAAATTACATTTTACAAAGTATTGAAAATTATGATTTCCTAGATACCTTGGGGAACAAGTATATATGGTGTTTTGAAAGCTTTCATATTTAATCCTCATGTTCATCCTCGCCTTCAGAATCTGCAGAACACCAGGATTCAGACTTGGGATTTATAAGATAATGTAATAAATGTCCTTGTCCTAATTCAATTACCGAAACAAACTTGACTAGGAATATAAATAAAACGAACTGCTTAAATGGTTTTATAATATCAGCAGAATAATTATCCCTGTTGTCAAATCTCATGCCATCTAAGATAAACTTCGGTCTCTTCTTAGGTGAACTCTACATTTTATCAAGTTTTAACATATAAATACATACAATTTTCCAACAACAATAACCCTAACCTATTAAGTTTGAACATATAAATACGGTTAAAATATGCCATAAGTCTTCGTACTCTTCATAAATTTGAAATTTAGTCCTTATACTTTTATTTCTAGGAATTTAGTCCTACTTTTCAGATTTCAAAACAGGTCCAACTGTTTTTTTTTTTTTTTGTTAAATTTGAGTTCGTTACAACGCCATTTTTTTAGTTACATTACTACCAAGTGATTTTTTTTTTTTAATTTCAAAATGTCACACCAACAAATTAAACAAAAAATAAAAGTAACAGTGTTATATATTAGACCAAAATTTCGAAATCTGAAAAGTTGATGACTAAATTCCTGAAAATAAAAGTACATGGACTAAATCTAAATTTGTGAAGAGTACAACGATCTATGACATATTTTAATCTATAAATATGTGCCCAGAAAAAGGTTACTTAAGACTTTAAAGATCATTTTCCATTATTCTTGCTACTGGATATCTATTCCTTTCCCCTAATGATGTTAAAGAAAGAAAAAGTTGTGCATTTTCATTAAATTTGTTGTGCATTTTCATTAAATTTTCTTTCTTTTTTCTTCTTTCTTTACCTAAAATTGTGTTTCTAAGCCTACCTGCAGTTTAGAAGCATTCCTAGAAGGTTCATACCTGATCGAACATCATCAACCTGTCCGCCAGATTTGACTTGTCTCATAATCACTCGTATCATCAAGATCCACCAATAAATATGAACAACAAGCAAGCAGAAAAGAAGAGTATTAAACAAATAGTAGTATATAGATCCATCCACCATGTGCTTCTCCTTATCCAATGTTAAAAGAACTTCATAGCTGTCAAAAGTAAATTCGAAAAGGAAAAAGAAAGCAAGGAATTAACCTCCTACCGAAGAAAGTAAAACATTAAATGTAAAAGAGGATGAACTAGGGACTTTTCCAATGACAGTGAAAGGCCTCCATTATTGCCACACCAAGCAAATCATTAAACGTTTTCTGTAGGATGTTATAAACTAAGGCACCAAATACAGAGATAAACCCAAAAATATTTAAAAAGCTTCAGTTAAGCTGAGACAAAGACTCACGTTGTACTCCGGATTATCCAAAACGGAAATAATGACACGCGTAGAATGGTCCAAGAGAGAGTAAAAAGAACAAATGCGACACTAGCAAGCCATTCCAAGCCACTATATTTTGACATCTTTGCAGTTTCTAGGAACACATCACTCCCTTCATGAATGGCTAAAGTAACTATACCTACACGAGCAAACCTGCAAGAGGAGAACGAAATCATTAAGAGGCAAAAGGATGGAATATTTACTTAAACCGAAAATTGATTAATCCTAGATAAGCAATCATGAATAAACTCAACTCAGAAATACCTGCATACGTAAGATAGAACAATGAGAATGATAGTTGCTATGTGGTGAACCATGGTCACCAAAAAGTCTGAACGTCTTGTCTCCCAAAAAATCAAAGCAAATAAGGCGTATGTATAGAACCCACCAGCATACGTGTAATATGCTTTTAACTTCAATCTTAGCATAAAAAACAAGCAAATCATAAGCCTCACATGTCAAATATCAAAAGTTAGTACTACATGATTTTGTAGAAAATGATCTATACATGAGTTTGTGAGCTTACTTAATTTTTTGATCAGGCCAAACCTGTTCTCCAGGGCCTTCCCAAAAGTACTTGCTATTGGTAAGCCAAGGCTCACCATAGGCAACATATATAGATAATAACTCTGATGAAAAAAAATAGATACATTTCCATGCCGACTCTTTGAACTTATTGAGTTTCTTCCTGTTATCATGCTTCTGAACATCATGTAAGGTGTGGCCTTTACCAAGGACCAGTCTCCTAGCTAAATTCTGCAACAAATATTAACAGCTACTTAACATCAACCAAACTTTAGAAAAAAAAAGGTAAATAGCAAAAGATAAGATGTAGAACCATCATTCACAAATGTAGGTTTCAATAGTTTTTACAAGGAACCAGTAATATTTTGTTACTCTTTCATGATATTGTTAAAATATTCAAACGTAAGCAAACTGATTATAGAAAAAAGGTCCTAGATGTGGTCTAGATGCTTTTAAGTATCGCAGCAATCATCCTCGCCAATCATTTTCAATTGAAAGGCGAATGGACTTTGAAACAAGGCATTTCAGACCATAATGTTAATGATCATCTTGAAGCACACAAGTTTGTTCTTATAATCAAATTTTCATGTTAGCATTCGGAACACAATGCTTGTCGCTTAAAACCCTAGAAAGCTATCTCCGTTACAAGAAATAGATGAAAAATATTAAACAAAACCAAACCGATTTTGAACATGAGTTGAAAAGAACTGAATCAAATTAATCAAAGATTGTCATTCCAACCAAGTCCATTAAAACTAAAAAAAAATTATTAAGTTGAGAAATGTGCAGAATTGTGATTTCTAATAAGTAAAAAAAAAAAAAAAAAAATCCAATATGATTGTAAAAGTTTTGAACATTCATTAATCTCTATTATTTATGAACTACTATGAACATTATGAACATCATTGCAGTTTATGGTTCAAACCCAACTTCCCAAAAGTTAAGTTTCAACTCAAAGTTAAGAGTTATAATAGAGTCATTTTAACCAATATCATCTAAACAGTGTTCTTTCTATACATCAAACAAACACACACACGCATAGAGAAATATATTCAAAGTTACAAGTTAAATCGACAATTCCAATCAGAATCAATAATTACAAGCACGAAATTGAATAACTCTACAACTAGTTAAATCAATAATTACAAGCACAAAACTAAATAATTAACTTCTAACTAACAATTCCAATAAGAATCCATAATTACAAGCACTAAATTGTATAACTCTACTACTAATTAACTACCTAACTAACCCGAACCCGAATAAAGCTGAGAAAATCAACACATGAACTACACAAGGTGGGACTCTTAACAGAGAGCTCAAAGTCTAAGGGACGTGCCAAACATATATTATTAAACTACAATCAGTTGGCACAAAAAAAGGCCTAAGACCCTAATTCACTAAAACAAAAAAGAATCCTATAGCACGGTCAAAAACCCCCAAAAAAAGCCAACTCAAGTTCTTTTCTTCCATGGAAAGCAATTCCACATAAACTACAAATGATCAACGATGAAAGTTAAACAAAACATGAAAATTAAAAAAAAAAAAAAAGAAGTTGAAATACCTCAAAGATAAATTTGTCTAGGAAAAGCCTGACAGAAAGGAAGAAAAGAGCAAAGAAAGGGAGGTAAACGAAATCAGTGAGCTGTGGGTAAAACTCAGAGTCCCAATTGATGAAACTAAGCAAACAAAAAAGATCCATTTGTTTATTTTCAAAGAAAATTGACAGAGAAAGAGGAAGAAACTGAAAAGAATATTTTTATTGTGGTGAATGGGGTGAAATGAGGTGTGGTTGAAATTGAGAGAGACAGCCATTTTCAACTTTAATTTTTTGAAATCTATATCATGTTTTCTTCCTACTTCTGAAAAAGAAAAGTAAACATTTAATTAAAAAATAATGCATCAGTGAAGATTGATTGACCCACAGAGAAGAGAAATTTCGACTCTGGCAGGCTGCAAATTGCAGAAGGTATGGGTTGGATATATTATTTAGTTTTAAAATAAATAAATATAATATTTTTTTATTTCTTAATATCTGTTTTGGAACCTGTGCGAGTCTAATAACTAATTTTTCGTATTTTATAAGCTTATTAAGAGAATAAATGTTAGCCCAACATAGGATGAGAATCAAATCCTTTTTCATTGGTTAAGGTAGAAGAGACACTTATCATCTCACCTAATTCTCGTAATTATATAAATGTGTATTATTAATTAAATATTCTAACTAAAAAATTATTTTAGATATACATTTTATTTTAGTTTAAAATATGCCTCAAGTCTTTGTATATTTTTGAAAACTTTGGAATTTAATTTTTATAATTTTATTTTCAAAAATTTAATCTCTCTATTTTTTTATATTCTAAAATTTAGATCCAACGGTCAGTACTATTAATTTTTTATTGTTAAATTTGTTGATATGATATTTTGAAATAGAAAAATACTTATTTAATAGTCATGTAATTAAAAACGATATTGTAAAGAACATGAATTTAACAAAAAAATTAATAAGGTAACAATTTGACCTGAAATTTGAATTTTAAAAAATAGAAAAAATAAAAACGAAAGTACATGAGCTTATGGCACATTTTAACTTTTATTCTATTATTCTTTTTAGAGTTTCATTTTTACAAATTTATACAAGCATGAAGATATGTTTTCAATTGACTCGATTGATGGAGATACTAACTTAATTGTGAAATTATCGAATCCAACGAGTGATTCTAGTGAAAAAGAGGATGATGTTCATCTTAGGAGACCCGGTTCGAGTACCTATGTATGCAAGCGGTGTGTGCGTTGTCAAAAAGTCAAGAAAGTATGAACATATACTATTATGTGATCACCCCAATAAATTCAAAAAGAAAATTTGTGAAATTACCAAAAATTCATTACATTTACCAAGTAAGAAATATTATTACAGGGAATGTTTATATATATTTTTATATTTTTATATAAAATTAAAAAAAATATGTGGGTAATGAGATTTGAACATAAAATAATATAATTTTCAACATTTCAAATTTATCATTTTAATTAAAACATTTTCACTCACCGATTCACTATAATTTATTAAAAATAAAATTATTAAAAAAATTTATAAATAAATTATTGAATCATATTTGAATTCAATCTAAAATTTATATATACACTAATAAATTAATATGATATCTCTAATTGAATTTATGTCACGAGATTAATACAATTTTCTTATTGAATTATGTGCTGTGAAAGAAAGTCTAGTAAGAAGGTTCCTATTCCTTAATTTGTTGGAATACTTTTGGAGCTGTAAATTGCCATTCCCAAGCCTTGCTCGTAGCAATGCGAATTCAATCTTTCATACAGAAAATTCACTGCTACGGCTTCCCCAGGTTGAACCATAAAATGCTGAAGTTGAACCTGGAATTGTGCATTGTGCCACTCGACAGCCTATGCCCCACAATGCTAAGTCCCTGCACCTCTATTTTGACCATGGGGGTGAATGAAGGCCCACCAGGGACTCTTGCACTGATAATCGTACAAAACATACAAGTCAATGGAGATACATACTCATCCCTTTTAAGGAAAAATAAAGAAAAAGAAATGGACCCTTAGTGTGAAACCAATGGAGGTTTTGAGGACTTTTAAACAGTCCCCACTTACCTTCTTCCTTGCTATTTCGCCCCCTACCTCATAACCACTGATAAGATTAAGGAAATTTCTTTCCTTGGTGAGAGGCTTCGGTCCCTCTGAGTCAACTCTCTTTGATTATCCACTTCCTTCTCTTCATCCCTGACAGCAACTTACGACAGATTCCCATAGTTGAGGCCTCTGCATACTCAGGTTAGCTATCCTTATCTCAAATCTGTTCTAAGTTTTCCTCTATTTTCTCAGGATCTAATCTATTGCTTGCAATTTCTGTTGTTGTCGTCATAATTACATCATTAGTCTGCAAATTTTACGGGGGAATATGTTGAAACATAACTATGTGTCAAATAATTCTATGGTTTTATGCCCGACATCAGTAGATTTTATGTGGTAAAACTGTAAGACTTACGATAGCTCGGTCTCCGAAAAAATTATGTACAGGAAGATGTTTATGGTATCTAGCCTCCACACATGGTCATCCATACATACACTAACCATCTGCTTGTATACTTTCTTTGATACCCCACATCCAATCTGCTAGGATTTTGTCTTTTTTTGACTCGACAGTCTCGTACGCGTCTGCAGGTTGGGTGTGGTTCTACAAAGTTTTCTTGGTTCTAACTTCATTTACATGTGAACTTGTTGCTGCTGTTGCAGGATCAATGGCAGACAACATACTAGCTTCTTGCATCTCCGAACTCATAACGCAGGCTGGTGCAGATGTAGCTAATTATGCTAGAACCAAGGTCAATTTATCGCAAAGCATGGAGAAAAACTACAAAAACTTGAAAAACGAAGCGATGAAGCTCCAGGCTTTGAGGTATGATTACCAGAAGGAAGTCCAAAAACATCAAATGAAGAAGACAACTACTAGCAGTTACGATGTGTGGCTTCGCAGTGTTAACAAGACACTTGAGAATGCAAAGATATTGGAAGATCAATTCCGAGACTATCAAAAGCTTTCATACCGGTACATTCATCTCAAGCAACGATCGAATTTTAGTGGGAAATTGGAGAAAATATGTGAAGAAATTCAGAGACTTGTGGAAGAAGGTAAGTTTATTGGAGGTTTTTTGGTTGATAAGCCGATTGACCCTGTTTTAAAGCTGAATGCACCTCAGATCAAAGGGTTTCCTAGTCTTCAGAGGCCACTGGAGCAAGTATTGGAGCTTTTAAGAAATGATGAATTGAAGGGTATTGGTATTTGGGGTACATTAGGAGTAGGGAAAACAACAATAATGAAGAACTTGAATAACCATGAAGAAATCGGCAAAATGTTCGATATAGTTATTTGGGCGAATGTTTGTAGTGAAAGGAGTGAAGAGAAGTTGCAGGAGGATATTTCATGGCGACTTAAGTTAAAATTGGAAGACGTTGTACATCCCGAGGATGTGGCGAGAACGATATCGGAAGAGTTGAAAGGCAAGAAGTATTTGCTGCTTTTGGATGAGGTGATGGACTCAATTGAGTTGGAAGATATTGGGATCCCAGACAACAAAAATGGTAGCAAAGTGGTGTTTACGACTGAATTTCGTCATGTTTGTTCTTCAATGGCAGATAGATTGATCGAGGTTAGGCCGCTGTCACCGAACGAGGCATGGATGATGTTTCAGCAGATGGTAAGTGATGTTATAGATCTTCCTGATATCGAACCGATTGCTCGGCTTGTAGCTAAAGAATGTGATCGACTTCCACTTCTGATCAAGACAGTTGCAGGCGCTTTCAAGCCAAAAGATAGTGTTTCTGAATGGAGGAAAGGATTAAAAGACCTACAAAAATGGCCTGAGATCGAGATCCCTGGCTTAACGGAACTGCATTCATTCTTGAAGTTCTGTTATGATCAACTAAAGGATGATCAGAAAAGAAAATGCTTCTTATATGGTGCTTTGTATCCAGCTGAGAGTAAGATTTATACTGACTATTTACTCGAGTGTTGGGCTGCTGAAGGACTTGTTGGCGGCACCAATGAGCAGAGGAGATTCCAGGATGCACGAGATGAAGGGTACGACACATTGAAGCATTTGACTAATGTATCATTGCTAGAGAAAGGCGAAAGGATGATTTACGTTTCGATGAACAACAGCATCCGACAGGTTGCATTGTACATTTCGTCGCAAAATCCAGATTGTAAGTTTTTCACCGGAATGAGTGAAGATTCACCGGATTGCTTAGAAGAAAATGATTGGCAACAATCTAAGAGGATAGCCATGATTGAAAAAAAGTTACGAGACTTGCCCGATAGCCCTGATTGTAGCACACTTTTGTCACTATTACTGCAGAGAAATCCAAATTTGACTGAAATCCCACAATCTTTCTTTGAGCATATGAAGACACTGTTGGTGTTGGATCTATATGGAACTGGGATTGAATCACTTCCATCATCTTTGGCAAAGTTGAAATGTCTCAAGGGGCTTTACGTAAACAATTGCATCCATTTAATAGTTTTGCCGCCCGAAGTCGGAGAACTTTTTCGTCTCGAGGTGCTCGATACTAGAGGCTGCAAGATATGTTTCATTCCGTTTCATATAAAAAAATTGGTGAACTTAAGGTGCTTGAGAGTGTCTTACTATAAATCTAGCAATCGCAATGGTTATCATGATATGGACATCGATTGCAATGTGATTCCGTTTCTTGCCAAACTCGAAGAATTAATGATCGATGTGCGTTCTTACGATCAGTGGTGCAAGGAAGTTGCAGATATAATGAGTCAGGTTGCAACCTTGAAGAATCTAACTACTCTTCGGATTTGCTTCCCGAAATCAGAAGTTCTCAAAACATTTATGCAGCATAGTCCATCATGGAAGAACCGGCAACAATTGACTTCCTTCCGGTTCTTTGTTGGTTGCCAAAACCGGAAACGTCCTCAAATTCTCGAGTACTTTAAGTACAAAATCGATCGGTATTTAGGATATTGCCAAGGCAACCATGGTGATAACTCCATAATTTGTGATCTGCTTCCTGAAACTGATGCATTAGAATTGGTTGAACACAAAGATATCACAAGTCTACTGGATTTTTTGAATGTTCCTAGCTTTAACCGCATTCGTGGCTGTCTAATCGAAAAGTGTAACACAATGACTACCATTGCAGACGGTGACATGGTCGAAGGTGGCATCATCCTACCGAAACTAGAACAACTGCACTTGACGAATTTGCGGAGTTTGCAAACCGTTTTCCGGGGCACCCTTTCGACCGAAAGCCTTTCCAAATTGCATACAATACGGGTCTCAAGTTGTCCAATGTTGAGAAAACTTTTCTCTCACGGGGTGATTCAACAACTATCAAAACTCCAGAAACTAGTAATTCAAAACTGCATCGAAATGGAAGAGTTAATCGATGAACAAGATTCGACTGTGTTTCCGACTCTAGAGACTTTAATACTGATTGAGATGCCTAAACTAAGGACATTATCTGTTAATAAGTCATTAACTTGGCCTTCATTGAAAGAGATTCAAGTTTACAAGTGTCCTGAGTTGAAATCACTACCTTTTGATGAAGACAATGTAGCAAAACTGAAATCCATTGAAACAGAAAAGGTATGGTGGGAAGCATTGTATTGGCCGGAAAACGGTGTCAAAGAACAGCTTCAACTGATCTGCAATCTAAGGTAATGTTGGAGTTTTTTTTCTTGTTCATGTGAAATAGATTGATGTATGGTATATATGTAATGTTGTGTTGTTTTCATCTGTTTAAACTTACTATTGATGGAAGTAGCTTTGCCGACTCCTGTAAAATATGTCGGTTTTCAAGTATGAATTTAGCTTAAAAATTGTCTTTAAGACCGAGATAATATTCAAGTAAAACTCTTTTAACAATAAAAATTCGAGAATTTGACCTTGTTAGAAGAGAAAAAGTTCACTATTGCCGTCTTCAATATCCATAAAGCTTTATGGCTTTATCACCCCATAGGTGCTCCTTCCTATATCCAAAACAAGTAGCATTCTTTGATACCTTTGATGTAGGCTAATAGACTTCTCTTAAAAAATAATAATTTAATATAAGTCTTTTCTAAGTTTATGATTTAATGAAAATTTTCGACTTTTTTCCAAAATTGATATAAATAAAACAATTATTTATGAAAATTATCTACGTGCAAAATTTTGTACTGAAATGATTTGGTGTCAATTATGTCACTGCCGGCATCATCTTTCATCATCCCGTAATTCTTGTCTCATAATTGTTCGGTCCATAAAAAATGATTTTTTTGGTATCGGCACTATGTATATCGGCAGTGATATGTATTTTTTTCAATTACACTTAAAAATACAGATATTTCGAAATTAAAAAAAAAAAAAAAAACTATTTTAATAGGTGTCGGCGTTCTCGTTGCCGGTTAGGGGCGAAGTCAGGAAAAAATTTTAAGGGGGTCGAAATCAAATTATTTATATTTTTATAATTTAAAAAAAATTAAATCAAAATTTTATTATTTTTAAGGAGTAAAGTGTAATTTTATTTTTACTAATTTAAAATTTTTAAAAATTTAAATAATCAAAATGACAAAATAATCATTTTAGGGGGGTTGGGGCTTCTGCAGCCTCCTAAATTCGCCTCTGTTGCCGGCACCAATTCAAATTTAAAAAATATTTGACTTTTTTTTTGGTGCTATCGTTCTTTTTATCGGCATCGATGTGGTTTTTGAATATTTTTTACCCACGTGCTCTGATTGCCTTTTTTTACTCATGCATTTGCCTTGTATTTTTCTCTTCCTCTCTTCTTTTCATTTTTCCTTAGCTTCCTCTCTTCCTCCCTTCTTTTCACCGGTCCCAGAACACGATGACTTTTTTTTCCATGTTACTTGGGGTCAATTAAATTCTATTTTCATCTATATATTGCAAAGATAAGTGTTTTTAAGTGGTGATCGAAGTGTCAACGGTAATGGTCACTACGGTTAACACTACGATAAATCTTGTTACTTGTCATATTTAAAGTTGATTCAAATAATTTATTATTAAGTTTCAGTTTTTTGTTTATTCATTATTAATTTATTTAGTCATGAATACATAATTATATATGTTTAACTAATTATTCCGCTAGCTCGTTGAAATTAAAATGAATTGAATGTAGAATCAAATGAATGAAAATGATGAAGTTAGAGAAATGAATCACATCAGAAATGAATGCGTTTTCTCATTAAATATAAAAATGATTTGAGAATTAATTTAAGATTTTTGAATTATTAATTAATTAATTGAAATTCGAAAATATAATTAAATTAATTAGTCATTATGAGTTCGTTAAATGAGGGAATTAAATATATTTCCTTATATATTCTTTTAGGGTAAAATTGTTGTGGCTTTAATGAAATTAAAATTTGATTGAAAAAGTTATTTAATTGAAAAATCAATTTAGTTAATTTGATTAATTAAATTAAGTAAATAATATTTATTTTGAAAAATATAAAACAAATATTGAGTTGGATTAAATTATAAAGTGTTTAATCAAAAGTATAGAAAACACATATAATTGAACCCAATGAAGGAGAGACTCAAATCTCCTCATATTACATTAGACGGGTGATAACCCTAGTGTTATTATCTAAGATATGTCATCCACCCCAACTCTATTTAGATTAGGAGTGTATTTTTTTATTAAATAAATATTATTTGTGTAATTTTTATTCAATTAAATTTTTTTTTATCTTTTCATATAAATAGATGATACTGGTAAAACTATTGATACACAAAATTTCCTATATTTTTATTTTACCATAAAGTAATGGAATTTTATTTTCTAAAATAAATTCTATTTTTTTTGGGAATTTTGATTTTTACTGGTTTCTATTGAGAGAGTTACTTTCCTATTGAAAGTAATAAAATCGTTTCTTCTTATGAGTTTGGTTCATGCTTCTCGAGCCCACACTTGGCGCAATTCGGGATATGAAGATAGCGAAAAAGGTTGTTTGGTTGAAAGTCGAGAATGATTTAAATCTGTCTCGCACATAGTACGAGTATTTTTCGAGAAAAGTTTATTGCTATAAATATTACAAATTGACTTGGTTTAAAAAAAATTAAACTTTCGCTATAACTAAAAACTGCTTTCTTAACCGAATTTTTCCAACACCTTGAAACAACTCGCATCCATCTAATATTTAGTCTCGACAACTCTTGGATCAAAGCTCAACTGAAGAGAAAATTCAGAAGAGATTTTCTTTAAAATCAAGAAATATCGGGAGATTGTAACATATTTTTCGAAATTATTAATAAATTTGACTCCAAACTTCCAAGTCAATTCTCGACTCAAAACTTGTGCGTATAGAGAGAGAGTAAACATGTTTTGTTTACTGCCCAAATTCTTAGAGGGAAAACTTGAAGATGAGTGATTTAGATCTTTAGGTACAAAAGTGAGGCCGTTAAACTAAGGTATAATAATATACTTAAATCAGTTGTTGTTTAGGATTAAAGATAATGAATTTATTCTCTAAGCTAAGCTCTATAGACGTAGAGAAAGCGAACCACGTAAACAATTCCGCATGCCATGTTTTTGTTGTGTTCATCGTAGTGTCACATTCAATAACTATCGCAAACATCTCTTCCATTCAAGCTTTTTTTTTTTTCAAGTTGGTACAGAGATTTTGAATTTAAAAGAATAATAAGTAGATTTTGAATCAAGGTGAGAAAGAAATCGAAATCGAAGCTTAAAAAAAAAACCTTGCTGATATCTGGGTTTATCCGCTAAAAATTGGGTTTGGAATAAATTCAGTTGGAAATCTCGAAAGCTTCAAAGTTGTTACTTTGTCCATTACTTAATGATCAAACCATTTACTTTGACTGAAACATATATAATTTTTATCGCTTTATTGAGACGCATGAATGTACAGTTGTTATAATCATTTCCTTCTTAAGAAATCACCACTGAGCTGAGTTAACAGAAATTGCAGGCTAAAATGGATACTAAAAACATGGCGTAAACAGTCCCTGTACAGCATTGTAACCACAATGGAAACGGAATTGCTATTGCTATAAAAAAAGCCGTCACCATGAAAAGCCCTCCCAACTCTTCCAACTTTCGAGCCATGACAGGAACCTTGGAATTCATGTAACATTTCCCAACACATATGCAAGTGAATGCCATCATAATCGCAACCGAAACAAGGATGAACGTCACCGGGAATTGTTGAGGACCGATTTCGGCGAACAAGATAGCTATTTCAATGGAAGATCCCAAACAAAATGCTATGACTTGTTTTTCCGAAGCTAAGTAATTCTGTGGATCATGCACTTGGGATGAAGTCGGTTCGATGGCCGATTCAATGTCGATAATCGTCGAAGGTGGAGGCGATGTCAGTGATGCGGGTTTTGTTAATAAGGAGAATAATTTGGTATGAATGCATGTTTGGAAAACCTTGGCCATAATAGGTAGATGATTAGGGTTTCCATGAGTTAGAAGTAGCCATATTTGAGTTTGAGTTTACTATAAAGGAATGCTATCAAGTTGGGTTATGTAGTGGAGTTTGTAGATGGGAAAATGGATGTTTGGTCAAACCCAAAAATTAAATTTCCTTGTTTATTCCAGGAAACAAACAATATGTTTAACCCTCCCCACCTTTCTACTTCCTCTATATTTCTTTGGGGCCATAAAGCTAAAGGGCGGTCGGTCGGTCGGTTCTTTCCACTTTTCAAGGTTGGACGGCTTAGTTGTGGAAAATTTTGCAAAACCCTCCCCACTTGTTTAGTATTATTGTTGGGACAAAAAATATTTTTGAAATAAAAATATTGTTAAATAAGATGTTTTTGAAATTTTTTAAAATGTTTTTGGGACAAATTATATTTTGAAAAAAAAAACTTTTTTAACCAAAAATAGAACCAGAAAATTTTAATTTTTACTTAAAGATACTTTTTGACTCAAAAACACTTTTGACAGGCATTGTTAAACTAGTCCAGTATTACTTTTTAGAAGCACTTTTAGAGCAAAAAATTCCTAAAAAAGCTATTTTTTGAGAGAAAAAATTGATTCTCCCAACCAAAAAATTGACCTAAAACTAGTTTTTTTCAAAAGCTCTCTCTAAAAAAAAATATTTCTCCACAAAGACACTTGAAAAGCATTCCTAAGTTAGGCCTTACACTATATCCAATTATCTACAATGTAAGACTAATTTTTTTAACTACAATAGTTAGCTAATAATTAGTAAATTTTTTAATTACTATATTATTTAATTTTGTCTTTTTATTACTTTTAGCTAACAATGATAGTTTTTTAATTACTAATTTCTTTTGTGATTTTTTCACCTAAAAAGCTAAAAATAAATTTATCAATTAATTTTGATTGAAAGTAGACAAAAAAAAAAAATTGGAAACAACGAAAAATTCAATATAATAATTTGCATATTTTTTTCATTATTTTGTTTGGTTTTGGGCTTCTTGCATCGATTTTCTAAGCCCAATAATAAAACTGGACTTTAATTCAAAAAATCAATCCTAAATGTCAAAAAAAAAAAAAAACTAAAAAAAAAAATTTATATAGTGTGTAAATGTTGAAGGTTAAATTATTTTAGAATCAAGATTAATTGATATAATTTATAAATGTTAAGGGTTAAAATTGTTATTATGTTGATTTTAAAAGTTGTCATCGTTAGCCAATTGATTATCAAAAGCAGATAAAATTGAATAGTTGAATAATCATTTGATAATTTTTCATACTTAAATAACAAAAAAAATATTAATAATTGAGTGATTGTTACTGTAATTTGCATACCCTTTTTCATTTCCCATGCTTGTTTTATAGTTCATACCCGTGATATTTTTTTGAATTACAATATATTTTACTGTTGTATCCAACACTTATTTGATTATAATCTATATTTTATAAAACAATAAATATTATTTTTAAGCTATTTCTTTTATATATATATATATATATATATGTTCATTCATTTGTACTTTCAAAGCACAGGCGTCAGCCTTTATGAACAATGTCAAAATTTTATTGATTACATAAAATTATTTTTTAAAAATATATTTAAATTCAAATTTATTAAATATTATTTTTAGAAATAATTAAATAAATTAGCTAAATTAAATAACATGGCATAGCCGACCAATCCCACGCACCTTGTTAATGCCAAGTTGACCCAATGATCTGTAGGGCACACCCGCTACGTAATAAAATATTGCTCTCCTCGTTTCAAATTATTAATCCTTTATTAACTTCTTTTATGAAATTAAAATAATATTTTTTATATCTTTAAATATTAAACTTTTTACTGTGTTTAATTTTACAAATTAACCGTGTACCAACTCAACTTAGTAATGTCGAATATATTTTTATTTTATAAAATAAATTATATTATTTTAAAAATATTTTTATTATTTTATATATTATATAAAAAATAAAAATATACATAACAATATTTAAACCAACCCCATTTATTATCTATATTGATTTTTTTATAATATATTTATTTCATAATTTTATTTTTCATTCACGTTGTGATATACCATAATCGATAAAAGTATCAAGGACACCCTGATACTAAGAATTAAATTGCATTTTCCCTATACTGAAAAGTGTGTAAATTAGTCTCCCAACGTTAAATCAAAAAATAAATTGATCATTTAAAAAAAAAAATTCATTCATTCATACTGTTAAAAATTGGCATGAAAGACGGAATAATCTGATAGTTACAGGTGGCGTGCCACGTGTAACTTATATTGATGTATAAGGATCAGCTTTTCAACATTAAAAATTGATGAAATTTTTATAAAAAGACTAATTTACTTTTTGATCTAATGTTCATGAATTAATTTGTCCATTTTTTAGATAGAAGAGATAAAATACAACTTGACTCTTAATGCGCATACATTTATGATACTTAATTTCAATCTAATATAATTTTATTTTTTATTTCTTATAGTAATATAATTTTTAAAATGAAAACAAGAAATTAAAATGTTAAAAAGATAATGGACACATTCCAAAAAGAAGTATAAAAAATTGAGGGGGCATATCCTCGTGTTCTAAACATGTTAACCACCAAGTGCATAAAATAAGTATATAGTATAAAAAAAAAGTCCAAGATTAATTGGTGTTAATCATGAGCCAGGTAGGTTAATAGTGCCTCCATCCACGCTTTCACGTGTTTTGAGATAGCTACATTACCTAGGGTTATTTAAATTAATCAAAATGGAAGAAATACCAAACTTTGCAACTAGACCGTACTATAGTAATTAATATATTTATAAACATATAGATATGTATATACTAACTGAAAACACCCTAATATCTTCTCGAGAATTGGTAAAAATATTGTAGAGATTTTTGTATTAAAAGTCAGAATGTATTTTAACTTTTTTATTAAAAAAAAATGAGCACAGTAGTCTCTATATGTTAGATCAAAGAGCAAATTGATCATTCTGTTAAAAATTTCATCAATTTCTATTGTTAAAAATTGGTACATGTATGTTAAAATGAGATACACGTGGCACCCACATGTAAATGTCACTCCTCGTGAGTGAGCAAGGCCTCATCAAGCCCAGAATCGAGCAAACATGAGCAAATCAAGCCATAAATTTCTCGAAGTGCCCCAAAAGACTCTAGAAGTTCAAAGAAGGGACCGAATCCACGTAGAATGTTCTGGAAGTTCTAGAATTCCCTATCATTGTATAGCATTTAATGAATTAGGTGGGATTGTTTTAGAATTAGATCAATTAGGATTAATTGTAACCATTAGATCTAAAGGGGCTTGCCTATAAGGAAATGTTCTTGTCCCTCATTTGTATCAAAGCTAGCTTATTTGAGTAACAAAGATTGTAACATCCGCGTTCTTGAATCGGATTTAAGTGATAAAATAAAATTGAAAATTAGAAATGTTTAGTTGAAGTAAGGAAGGTTAGAAAATTTTAAGGATTAAATAGTAAAGGAGAGAAAATATGATGGACTAAATAGCGAATTATCCAAATTGAATTTTGAGTCATCATGGGAATTAGATTGATTGAGAAGGGGCAAAAGAGTAATTTTGTGGAAGATATTTTTGGAGGCAAAATTTTGGGCCAAAGTGTAAAGTGGGAAGGTCTAGGGACTAAAAGTGGAATTTTACTATTTTTATTAAGTGAGATATTTTAAGTGAGATTTCTAGAGAATTTGAGAAAGATTAAAAATCAATTAAAAGTAAAAAATATCAGCTCTCTTCATAGTTCAACCATTCATGTCATTCTCTCTTCCATCCAACTTTTGATTTTATTCCAAATAGGTCCTTCCATCATTTTTAAGCCCTCCAAGCTCCAAAATCTCCTATTTTCTTTGAAATTTATGAAAGAAAAGTATAGAAGGGGGTTAGTAGACACCTCAAACTTCTTATAGAATTCAGTTTGAGGTGTTAGAGAGCATAGAGATTAAATTGAGAAATTTTGAATTCAAGGGTTAAGGTAAGAAATGGTTAAATTCTCATGACATACATGTATTTTACTGTTATTTAGCATGAAAATTATTGAATTATAGCTTATAGCTTATATTTGTTTATGTGAAATTGAAGAGAAAGAGAAGAGAGGCAAGGATCAAATTGAAGAAAAAGGAAAAGAGAAGAGCAAAGAGTGAAAAGAGAAGGAAATCAGCTTTTTTGTTGTAAGTACTACAAAAGTTTTGAATTATAGTTTAATTTATCTAATGGTATGTGAATTATTAGCACAAAAATTGTTATATAGGTACCTAATATGAATGTTTACAATGATAAAATGAAGGGATTAATGTGTGATTTAGTAAAACAGTTTGGACAGAACAGAGGATTAACTTAAAAAATTCACCAAAAATTGTATATAATGAGTTAAGGGTCGAATTATAATGTAATTAAATCCTATTGAGTGTAGTTTCATAAGGAGAAACAGTGAAAGAAAAGGAATTGTATATTTCGAGATATACTAGTTTTTGTATAACAAGGTCAGAGTAGGTTTGAGTTCCCCTGTTCTAGCTTTGAAAAATCATATAAAAATATATAAAAATTATTAGAGACTGAAATTTATATGTCTGAATCCTTAATAAGTCTATTTTCAATAGAAACAAACAGGAACATTATTTGATCTTTTTACTAAAATATAGATAATTTTTAGTGAAGAAAGGTCGAAACTGTCAGGCAGTAGCGAAGGGGTAAATTGAAAGAATTTACTGTACAAATTGGTTAAAGTAAAAATTCTGGAAATTTTATGGTAAAAATATGATTGAGTCTAGTTTCAGAAACATCAAGAGGATTATAATTTCGAATTCTGTAGCTCGAGATATAAATAATTTCGTGACTGTGATGCAAGTGAACAGCTTTGAAAATATAAATGTGAAGTATTTGATGATGTATTTATGTGAGATATATTATTTATGAGAAATGATGCTTATTGAGATTATGCCCAAGTAGACTAATTAGAACCATTGTGATATTAGTGGCATGCCATTAAGGAACACTAGCGCGCTCTTTGTTTAGCACGTCTCGTGCTCTCTGATTAGCACTTTGTGTGCTCTCTGATTAGCACTTTGTGTGCTCTCTGTTTAGCACTGTGTGTGCTTTTTGTTGCCCAGCTCTTATGTGCTCTCTGTTAGTATTTTGGTACTCTCTGTTTGTTCCGTATATCCTAACGATTCTATGACAGTCTACTATGGGCTAAGCTACAGAAAGTGGATAAAAGTGTAAATTGTATCTTTGTGGTAAGTTACAGGTTACATGTAAGTAAGGCAAGAAGTTTATGTGCATGAGTACTTAAATGATCATTCATTACTTTTGTAGTGCTTACTAAGCCTTCACCGACTTAACGCGTTTATTTTAACGCGTAGGTACAAAAGCTACGAGAAGTGGAAGTCAAGCTAGGGGACCTCTCATCACATCACATCACATCACTATTGGAAGACTTCAGTTTAGGTACATTACTTTTGGTAAAAATGGCATGTACAAATGACACTTATGTGTCTTCAGTGGATGGTTATAAATATTGTCTTAGATTACTACGAGTTGATGAATTGAAATGATGTATTTTGAGAAGAATAACTTAAAACACATCGTTTGAAAAAAAAATTGTTATACTCGTGTTTAAATCTCCGATACTGTATGTAATGCTTCTATATCGGGTTTATACGTGTGAACCGGGTATAGGGGTGTTACAAAGATACTTCCACATTCTTCCCAACTATTGCATCTTCCTTTTTTTGTTGCTTGTTTAGGTTAAGTGTGCCAAATCCTCTTCCACGCAAGGATCGAAGGTTGACTTAGGCTTGTTGGCAGAAAATCGAGTCTAAGGCCACACATTTGCTTGGCTAAAGTTCTAAGCATGTGACTATGTGCACGAGTTTTCCGAGTTTATGCTTCAGATATCATATATGAGCGAGAGTGAGGCCCTATTTAGCTTCCTAGATGGACTTAAGCTATGGGAAAAGCTGAAGCTTTAACATAAGAATGTTCAAGACCTTACATGAGCCATGATGATAGCGGAGTCCCTAGTCAAGTATCCCAAGTAACAAACAAAGTTCATAAGAGCTGTGGCAAGGAAAAGAGTGGGGAAGCCGATAGCGACCATTTGTCAGATGAGGAGACAAGGTGAGTGTCGAGTGTAAAATTGTGTATGCGAATGTGCAAGTGTACACGTCGGATCAAGTAATAAAGAGTCAGTAAGATCATCTCCACAGGGATCAGATCGGTTTAATTCAACTAAGTTACTATTAAATAATGAAAATATGTTGTGGCAAAAGAATTGTTGAAATGCAATAGTACTAAGAAGTAAAGATAAAATATGTGAAATATCAAACCAAAATTCAAATACAATGGCAAAATACTGAAACAAGTGACAAAGATAAAATATGTTGAATGACAAGGTTGGAATTACTGAGTATCTATTCTATTTCAACAAAATACCATGGCAAAATTTTTAATCAGTTTACTAATCTAAGGTAGGTTGCTTCTTCGAGAGCAAAACTTGAGGTTTCTCTTTTCGAGACTCTTCTTGAGAAGTTATATGTCTATAAGTCTCAAGAATGAACCCAGATCTATTTCCCATCCTCTATACAAATCACAGCTCTATATCTAGAATGCTACAAATATTCATTCGAGTATTCACTAGTATAAACCGATTGCAATCCAACTTAATTAATCTTTTCAGAATCAATTTAAGTCTAAAACAATCCATACATCCATCTATGTCTAGAGCATGCATGCATGAAAATAAGAACTCAATAGATCTTTCTGGTACACGTTCAACTACCTGGGTCTGTTATGAGTTGCTCTGTTAAGTCAGCTTCTTCCTGGAATTACCATGACATTTATAATGACAAACTATCCAAACTTTTGTCATGGCACTATGTCACTCCTTCATCTCTTATCCTTCTCTTGCACTTGCCATTAACAACACGCAATTCCTTTCCTCCCGCAAATAGAAGTAACAAATTTTTAACATTTATAGTGTAGTTCAAGCTTTATAATGCAATAACTAAAAATACTAAAATAATTCCCTAAAATGCGATTATATTTACTTAAGTGCAAACAATTCATCAGGTCTAAAAGGTTTGAAAAATAACTCTTTTCAAGAGTTATCAATGAGCCAAGCCCCGATGAGATAGAGGACAACCCGAGACAACTGTGAAAGAGGTGAGCAATAGAAAGCCACTTAGTTGCTTCTTATGTGATGGTCCCATAGGGTACGAGATTGTCCCACCAAGGCAAAGCTATCTACAATTGTGAGCACCTTGGAGGAGTTTGAAACTGAAGATAGTGGAAGCGACCAAGAGCCACAAGTAAAGAAGCTTGATGACATTGGAGTGATGAAAGATGCGCACGACGTGGAGCCATGAGTGTTAAAGTTAGGTGTCATCCGAAGGTGTTTTAAGGTGGAGGCCAATCAAGCATTAAGGGAGAATGTGAAACCGAGTGAGAAGAAGTCCAACCCCACTTATGCAAAGGTGTAACACAAACGTGGAAGTAAAGGAACTGAGAGTGATGGTTTCGAGGTAGCGATGGTCAATCAAAGCCGAGGGTAGCAGACCGAGAGTGATGCCTTCATGAGCGAATCCTTCAAGACTTTTTCGCCAAGTCTGCTACCCTCACGTTTGCTTGGCTAAAGTTCTAAGCAAGTGACATAACTATTTGGTTATTCCGTTTTATAAGTTAGTTTTTAACATTAGAAATTGACGAAATTTTTCACAAAAAAGATCAATTTACTCTTTGATCTAACATAAAGGGACAAATTTGCCCATTTTTTGAACAAAAGGGGCAAAATGCAATATGGCTCCTAGTACATGAGCCTCCATTATACTTTTACTTGATTAACATTGGATTTGGATGAAAAATTAATATTTAATGTTATATATTTATATACTAACAATGAATTATTCGATAGTACCTATTAGGGATAAATATTAAAACCGTATATAAATTTTGATTTAATATACAATTTTACACATGAAAATTCGATTGTGATTCAAATGTATACAATCATACATAAAGCTTTGATTTTGATTCAATTGTATATATCTCAATAAATAAATACATCAATCTTTTTTATATTGGGTAAGTATAATTATTTGTGTATGCAATATGTAGACGTAAAAGTGTTGCGATATCATTAATGGTGTTGATGGTCTGTGAAAATTGAATCAAATTAAATTCTCATGTGTAAAATTTCACAAAATAAAATGTATTGTATAAAATTGCACACTGAATGAAATTTCATGTGCAAATTTGAGATTTATCCCTATCTATTTAAAATATTAATTTTCTATAATAAATTTTAAAGGTTTTTAATGTAATAACAAGATGTACTTTTTTATGGTGCATAAATTCGTACATTACCATGCATTGAATACAAACTCTCAAAAAGGTTTTTGTTATACCCCTACTTTGGCAAGGACACATGGCAGAACAGGAGGTGACCTACAAATAACCCTTTGCTAGGATGGCTCACGAGCAACTCTCTATAGTGACCCTCTGCTCAAAAAAGTTCGGGGATTACCGTGAATCCTATTTGAACTATTTTAATAACAATCCGATACGGACATTCTGTGAGTTTCATTAAGGCCTAACATCCTTATTCAATCTCGACAATGAGAATATCAAAGTTGGATCACATAGTACACTATATGGTAACAGCATATCTATTATCTATAACAACCTTACCACTTGACCGATTACATAGTCACGCCTACTTCTTGTACTGTTGATTACACGGCATTACAGGGCAAAGTGATAACCATTATATATAACCCCAAATCACAATAGACAAAGAGAATCCATAGTTGTATTGCTTCATCGTATATTTTATGATGAGATGCACTTATAAACGTACGAATGACATGGTGAAACGCTCTGCTTTTAATCAACTCATTCAACTTTATATATGTGTGTGTGTGTGTGTGTGTGTGTGTGTGTAGCTCTTTATCTATTTGTATAGATATAGCTGTAAACCAGGATCATCCATAGCCCTCCATTGCGCACCATGAGAATCGTGTCTTTCATTTTAGTATAATCTTTAGCTTTACAGCCTATCATATTCATATTGATTCAAACAAAAGTCCCGAGACAAAGCTTAAATTCATGTTATATATGGGGACCAGATCGTTCCAAAGTAGTTAAAAAATTGAAGGGCCCTTCGGTTTTTGTGTTTGCCAAAGCTTGGCCACCAAACAAGCTCTCTCTCCTCGTTGCATGCATGGCGGCGGACAAGCACGCCATCATTATCTTTTCTATTTACCCTAACATGATTTCTACTTTCTAGCAAAACTAGAAAGAAGGAAAATAATAGGAATACTAATTAGTACCCATTTTTCAACTTTGAGTTTCCCCCAAAGTAAAAGATTAGTACTTGGATTTTATCAAAGGAAAAAAAGTGAGCTTTGGAGATAGAACCCTAGCTTTGACCTGGATATTCAACACTTTTATAAACACCTTCTTCCCCTTTCAAAGAATTGAAAGCAAAGCACTAATAGTGTCCATAAGGGGTTTTAGCTTTGCACTTGTGTTCGTTTTGGTTCTTATAGGAAACTCAACTGCACATCGCCATGGTACATACATTCATATTCCTTATTGATCTCTCAAGCTTTTCTTTTTATTTTTACTTTTATTTTTTGGTAATGTTAGAATATTCATGTTAAGCTGTAAGCTTAGTTAATCTTAATTTGTTGAACCTTTTTCTCGGAAACAACAGTGGCTGCAGATCATGGAAGTGGTGTTGAATCGGCAAGAGAAAGCCTGGCCAACTCAGGGAAGGTAAAGTTAATGAAGTTAAAGAAAGTGAGAGTGGAAGAAGGTGCAAATATTTCAGGTTCAAATCATCACTTTATTAACCATACATCATCAGAGGAAGCAATTTTGAACGTAAATTGTAAACCGAGAAATACAAATCATCATCGTCGTCGTCGTCGTCGTCGCCGCCATGGGAAGACCAAAATGACTGGTTTTACAGCTTTGAATGCTGATTATCATGTCCCAAAATCCCATCCCCCTAAGAATAACTGAGAGTAAAATGAAACTGTTTATTATTTATTTTTTGGGGTTAAGCCATCCAATTTTGCTTCTGCTGGTTTCTGATAGGGAATTCTAGAACATACAAACATACTATTTGTTATCGTGTTATTTGTTTTTTTCCTTTTTGAAATAAAAATAAAGAAAAAAAACATTTCAATGGATTTTTTTTTAATGTTATAAACTTATTTGAATAAAAAATGTAAAAGTTTCAGTTAATTGATTTATTATTTGAACTAATGTCAATCAACTTAAAACTCGCATATATTTATCAGTGGCGTGATTGACGAATCACGGAAATTAAACTCATTGATTCCACCACTTAATTGGTAATCTTATTAACTATGGATTAAGATTACCTTAATTAAATTCAAAACATTCTGATGATCTCATAATCACATATTCTCAGATAACCTGTTTTCATGTGATATCACATATTGTTATCTAGGATTGCACACCTTGTATAAAAATTTGGACATTCAAATCTAATTAAAAGTAAAAATAAATCTTTTTCTTAACCGTGAAACAATAAATACCATTATTTAAATTTATAATTATTATATTTACCCAAATAATTTATTTATTAATATATTAATTGATTTATAAATTTATTCCAACATCATAATTCACTTCTCAACACATAAATTGTAATAAAAAAGCAAAAATTATCATAATTTAGCACAATTACTTCTTAACATGTTTATGAATATAATGTAGAAGCCCATGAGTCAAGTGAGTTGAAGCACAATGTATGGCATTAACATCATATACATAATTGCTCAAATCTAATTTGACTTAATTCGAAAAATGTATTTTAATTTTTTATTTAAGTCCATTTTTTTTGTAATTGACTAATTCAATCTTCTTTAAATCTATTCATGTTATTTTTTAATGCTATATATATACTATTTCTTTATATAATCCTCAATTTTTTCATTAATTTTTATATATAAATAATTTAAATATTTTTAATATTTATATTATAATATTATATATTTAAATTTTTATAATATAAGTTACATGATATATAAACATGAATATTAACTATTGAAATTTATACCTAAATCATTTTTAAATAATTTAATTTTATTGTTCGGATTCATTTTTCGAATTTAATATTTTTATTGAAATCGATTTATATAACTTTGTTTTAAAAATTAAACAAATCCAAATTAAATAAATATCCGTTAGAAAAACTCTAATGACGCAAAATACAAAGGAAAGCCTATGGGCTTTGAACGAAAAAGAAAAGGTGACCCATTGAGTTTTGGAGGCCAGTGGAAACCCAATAGAGTCAGGTACAGGTAGGATTTCTTTCATTTATGGGTGAAGGAACCAACGGCTGAGTCAATAATAAAAAATATGGCGGGTGACTCAACAACCGAGTTACCATCTCCTTCCCCAAACAAACGTCTCAAAACCTTATCCAAATCAATCAGCGAAGACGAACCCGGTAATCATCTTCAACCAGAACAAGAAGAAGAAGAAGAAGAAGAAGAAGCAGCGGTCGATGATGATTCAGATCTGGAGATATGCGGGATATGCTTATCGGACGGTGTAAGAAGAGCAATCAGGGGCAAAATCAACAGCTGCGATCATTTCTTCTGTTTCGTTTGTATCATGGAATGGGCTAAGGTGGAGTCTCGTTGCCCCATGTGCAAACGCAGGTTCACCATCATTCATAGACCGCCCAAGGAAGGTGTCTTTGCTTCCCAACGCCTCGTTAACATCCCTCAACGAGATCAGGTCACGTTTCCTTTTCGTTATCATTATTAATTGCGTCATTTTTTTAGATTACTTTTGCTTGCTCTGCTAATTTGACCTCCAAGATTAATGTTCTTAGAAATTTAATATTGTATATGACTTGGGATCTCAAAGTTTCAAAGCCTTATCCTTGGGGTCATGGTGGAGTCACCCTGGTACTGATTGGCTTAATTAATTTTGAGATTAGTGTAATTACCTATATTACTCAGAACTGGAGTTTCGGTTTTATACGAATATGTTCAATTTATTCTAAGTTTTTCCACAAATACTGATATTTGTAACATTGTCAGGTTTACCATCTCTCTGGAAATGCAACATCTGGGCCTTCTGATCGCTATTCAGAAGTTAAATGTAGCGTGTGCCATGGTATGACCAACGAAAGTCTTCTACTGCTTTGTGATCTCTGTGACTCTGCTGCTCATACATACTGTGTTGGCTTGGGTGCAACCGTTCCTGATGGTGACTGGTTTTGTCATGATTGTGCTCTTTCTAGATCCGAACATGAGAAAACTGATGTTGACACTGAAACTGACAATCATATGATCGCTGCTAACTATAATGTAAAATTATCATCTGAGGAAGATGTTTCAATTTTCGATATAGTTCGAGATTCAAATATCACACCACTTGAAGGACATAGTGCAAGTGTGTCTTCATGTTCTAATCATTCACCACCTAGTATCATCCCTGGATGGGAAAGCAGTGGGGCAGATGAAGTGAGTCGTCCTAGTAGGAATGCTGTGGGTAAATCAATTGAATCAGGTGCAAGAACATTGCGTCGTTGTCGCAATGTACAAAGCCGTATACAGGTTCTTCGTGAAAATTGGCATGCACTGCAAAATAGATCATTAAGTTTCTCTTCTCATATGGCTGAATCTGGTGGTGGAAGTCGTCGGAAAGGTAAGGTTGCTGCAGTATGTAATCCTGGATCAAGTGAATCACAACCATCCATTTCAACAAGTCAACAATCAACTTCTCAGGACAGTTCTATTCAGCCTAAGGAAGATTTGTATGATATTGATAAGGCATGGAAAAAGATGAATATTGCAAAGTCAATGCAAAAGAATTGTAAGACAACTAATAGTCTTAACCGGAACTCAACAAAACTCCCTTGCCTCGGAAGTGCTTCAAAAGAGGCAATCAGAAGTTCAAGTCTTCATATATTGAAAATTCAGCAAAATGAAACTAGGAATGAGGAAAGAATGGGAAACCAAAAGCAGTATGGGTATCATTGTCACAAGAGGGAAAAGGAAAAGTGCAAATCTCCTGAGATGGAAAAGCAAAAGAGGGTGGTTATAAATACAGAACCCAGTGAGAGAGTTCCTTCTTCTCATTCACTTCAGTTTTTTCAACCTTCATCATCTGCAAAAGTCCAAATTGAAAATGGTTGCTGTCATGTAAATGATCTGGGGCCATTTGTGAAAAATGCACAAAGTAGATGTCGAGAATCATCATCAACGGCAAACACGGAGGGTGGATCTTGTTCAACTAGTTTGTCTGGTTCAGTGCTAAGAGGATCTATGGATTCTTTGGATTCCAACCTGGAGGCAGGTGTAAATAAGTTAGATATACAGGAGGGGAGAACGAGGTTGGAGAAGAGTTGTTCCAAAAGCAAGGATAGAAAAGATGATAATGTCAAAAGTGAGATTCAGACCCTTGTTAAACTCAATTCAGGGCGTTCTTTGGATTCCAACTTGGAGGCAGGTGTAAATAAGTTAGATATACCGGAGGGGAGAATGCAGTTGGAGAAGAGTTGTTCCAAAAGCAAGGATAGAAAAGATGATAATGTCAAAAGTGAGATCCAGGCCCTTGTTAAACTCAATCTAAAGCTCCTAAGCCAAGACAAACGATTAGGTACTATATTATCTAAATTTTTTATTCTAACAAACATCTTAAGAGCACTTCTCAATTCTTCATCAGAGTAGTTGGTATTTATTGTATTCATGAAATAATTTTTGTGATGAAAGCAACGCTGAACTGGGGTGATCCAGAAACATTTTATTATCCACCAAGTTTTCTGCTTTTTTTTTTCTCTGTATTAAAATGCCAAGGGCTTGCACTATTAAGTTTGTAGAAAATCCTTTGAGTAGGCTAGCATGCCAACAAAACTTGGATGTTATGCGTTAAGGAAAATTATAGCATAATGTTATCACCTTAACAAGATCAAAGCATAAACAAAATGAAAAGGTGAAAGGAGTTTACATAAACAATTTGAAGACTTATCTAAAAAGCCATTTTTCAGTTTTTGTTTGGGTTTATGTGTGTGTAGTTGCATTTCAGTTATGCCTTTAAACACTTTATGTGTGTCTTGGCTGTTTTTTGATTTATGAAATGTATTTACACCGTTGTGTCTGCAGGAGTCAATATATTCAAGGAGATTGCTAGGCTTGCCACCCATACAATCTTGGCAGCATATGGTTTCCAGCACTCAAAATCCAGTATCCACTCTTTTCCAAGCCCAGTATGTAGCCATAGAAATGATATTAATCTGCGACATAAATCTACTTTGATGCCGAATTCTTGTCAAGAATGTTATTATGTCTTTGTAAAAAATGTTGTTAGCTCCATTATGGTTGAGAAAGGTCTGGCTAGGTCATCATAAGGTTATCACTACCTAACCAAAATTTACTTATAAATCCGTAAGTGAATATGTTGTTTATTCTCTTCCCACATCCTGTCAAAAGCCGATTTTTCTCTTGTCAACCGTCATTTGTTCTTATGTATGGCAAATGTGAGTTGTTTTTGGAATCTAATTTATGACTCTAAATCATTTTGAAGAATACTGTATTTGAAAGTATGTATTTGAAGTATAATAAATTTGTGCTTCATTATTACCATTATGTTTCCCTAGTTTTTACTGTCACTTGACATTGACCATTGATCACTGAATGTAATTGCTGGTGACATGAATGATTGGCAATGGTTTTGGCTTAACTCGATAAATTTTGGAGCACATTTTGCTTTGAGTCAAATCTTGGCATTGTTGGAGTGCCGGGAATCTGGTGGTAGCACCAATGAATAAACCGGCACCATTAGTAGAATGGTTGATGACTTACCATTTAGGCGTTTAGTATTGTCATTTGCTGAGTTCTTACTTTGTCTACATTGCAAGTCAAGTCAAGCAAAACAGAGCTCTTGTCCTATTAATGGTGTACTTATAAATGGCCCAAGTAGCATGTTTTACAACAATCAAAGCAACCAGTTCAGATTAGCACCTTTGACGTTACCTGAAGGAATGATTCCTTAAGGGTTCAAAAATTGGTTTCTTACTAGATAATTTTGCACACTTTTTTACAAGAGAAGCAACTTGAACTCGATATGAACATGAATTTTTAAGTCTTGTTAAGCCTTGCCGAGATTCCTGAGCAGTCAAGATGAAACCCCTGGCATGGATCCCTCATGAAGGCCCTCCCTGGCCAGTAACTCGCCTGATAGACAGATCCAATCATTAGTTGTCATAGCAAAGGAATGTAGCGTCAGGCAAGACCACTTTGGACACAGGCAGGACCGCAAACACACATCATAACGCCAAACTACCTGGCCCTATAGTGTTTCTCTCTTGGCCTCTGACGTCTAACCCCAATATCAACTCGTCACGTGACACCCCGGGTCATAAAGCCAGGAGCATGAGGAAATGACCAAGCACTAAGGATCCCAAATCCATCTGTTAGACCTTCTTCCCTCTTCTCCATTCTCCTCCGCTTTCATCATCTTGACGGCTCTCCACCCTAAATGGGTAAATTGACCTTATTCCTCCCATCATCATCTCATTTTTTTTTTTTTATATACAATCATTTCGTTGTTGGTCCCTGGTATCAACAAACTTAATTTCACGTACTTGAAGTGTTCCTTCCGGGTTCAAGTTGCTATACACTGTAAGTGTGAAAAATGAGTGCCACTTCTCTTTAACTACCAGTCACACATGGTAGCAATATGTTTCGAGTAGGTGAGGGAACAGCATTTCACAACACGAAAAACTAACAAAGATATGCTGTCCCTTTCATCAATTGCTGTCATGTTGCTGGCATTGTCTCAGTTTGCTTAGAGAGAACAAAGACTGGTCTCCATGAATGTTGAAACCTCACATCAAATGTGGGCAAATGTCAGCATCCCTTGGAACTAGAATCTGTAAGGACAATGCATGCAAAAATCTGGGAAAATTCAGGCCAAAACAACAGCTATGCAAGTCATCACATTTGCTACTTAAAGCACTAACCAAGCACATATTGTGTCTTGCTCATTTTTCCAAGTCATGTCCAAAATTACCAGATCTTTTAGGATCGTATTATAACCAACTTCACATGTTTATGTAACAAATGCACATGGTTTCATTAAGAAAAAATGATTAAACAAGCTTTTCTCTTCTTCGTTTTCTCCCAAATATAGTTACAAAATATACTACTTTTAGTACCTACTGTTTCTTCTTCCATAACACTGTATAATGTGAAAGAAAACTATGTAACAGAAACCCAATTCCCAGCACCAAAAACATTTATTCTTTAGACCCTAAAATCTACATATCCACAACAGGACATTTAACTAAACTCAAAACTGGCATGATGTCCCAAGTCTCTGTCTCTCTCCAATCGTTCGAGACCTTCGATTGGCGAAAGCAGGGCAAAGGAGTTTTCTGAACTTTACAATGAAGAGATTCCATTCCTCTTCATTCAAGTCAGCAAACTTCACAAAGCTCGTCGAGGTCAGAAGCTGTTCATTTGCACTTCTTCTCATCCTAGATGAGTAGTCCGTCGTGTGAGTCCTTTCAGGTTTTCGACCATGGTAGTGGAAGCCTTTTGAACCCAAGTTGTTAATTCGTTTCAAGGAAAGAGACAACCTTGAAGCAGTATGAAACCAATCTTCTTCATGACTACCAGCATTTCTGGCCCTAACCGGCCCTTCATCCACTTGGATCTCAGATGCTTCAATATCCTCATCTACTTCAGCTAGAAAGTTCCGGTCGTTCATAGTTTCAGACCAATGCCTAATGAGTGTTTTGGCAGGCAAATCTCTTGTAGCATTCGGGGTGAAGTTAACCTCAGCTTCCTTGCAATCAATATCAAACTGAAACTCGTCATCTCTTTCATCAGCTTCAAAGAATGGCATGTCGATCTCCATTACAAGTTCTTTTGCCTCAATGCATACAAGCTCAAGTTCACTTGGCTCCTCCTCTGGCGCATGGAACTCCCTACTCATCATCTCACCAATTTCAGCAAGACACAGTCCAAAAGCGGCTGCTTCCTTAAGGAATATTGAGCACAGCACCAAAACACGGAGGCATGCCTCTCGAATCATAGGCAACTCTGCCCGCAGCATATCAGAATCACGTATTGGATCGATATTCTTTATATACTCAAGTTCATCCTCAGAGAAAGGAATAGATGCCTGAGGCCAATGGATCCACTCAAAATATGGGTCCTCCAAGCTCTCAGGCAAGCAAAGACCATGATCTATTGGAATGAGTTCAAATTGACTGAAGCCTCCGACCCCACTGAGCTTCCTGACCAAAAGGTTTCCGGCATGCCTGTCCGTGTTAAAGATCCTAATGTCCAATATTCCGATTCTATGTATAGCATCAACGGGAAAGCTTGAGGTTCCATGGTCACCAGCATCAAAGTCGTGAGGAATGAACTGCTGCAATGATGCAATTTTGCTGACCACCTTCTTGTCTTGAAGCTTGTTTCTATTTACACCATCATTGACATTGAAGACCGAGTGAGTAACTTTTACAAGGGCAGTAGTAGGTACATTGGCAAAGTGATCATAATCTAAAAGGTATGCGGCTACTTCTCGGAATCCTGTTTCCCCAACTCTTACTGAACGTTTAAGACCAGGTTGGCCAAGAGCTTTCCCTACAAAGCCTTTTGGATTATTTGGTGCAAAAGGTTCCTCATCAGTCGGCTTCACTATTGCAACATTCTCACCTTTAATATTTCTGAAGAAATAAGCACCGCCCAGCCCACTACTAATAGGGATCGGATCAACCCCATTCTTGATCGCATCCATAATGTCCTTAACCAACTCAGTTGTTCCAGATGAACGAGTTGAGCACCCTAATATCTCAACCAGACCACTCCCATCTCTCGGCTGAAGATTCTTCCAAGCCGGTGAGAGACATGGAGTGGATGAACTCCTATGCATTGCGTTTCGAGTAAGAAGTAGCGGGGAATCATTCCGAATGGCACTGAGATCATTGTTTAAAGTAAGATCACCAAATGTTAAAGAGCTCTCATCTGTAGGTACGTTAAGGGCAACCTGCATTTTTCTTTTAACCGTATGAGCATTGTCGTTCCGATCCAATTCTAATCCCAATACGCAGCCAGTTTCAGTCTGTACAAAGACACGCCGTGTTCTAACAGGTTTCAATATTCTATTCCCATGGTACTGCCCATTGGAAATACTGTTAAAAGCAGAAACTGCCATCTGTGTCTGTACTGGACTTTCCAACTTACTAGCCATAAAATGGTACAGAAAACTTGCAGTATTCAAGGCTGGCAACGGAGATGTCACAAGTTAAGAGATCCTTGTCTCTCACGCAGTGATGCCAGACTTAACTATGGAATGCGGTAATCACATGCAAAACAAGAAACCGGTCAACTTAAACTGCCCCAAACAGATGCTCATATTGAGAACAAAAAACCACAGAGTTTGGCCGTGGAATGAAACACAGGAAAACAGCTACATTTGCATAGAAGCCATTGATAAAGCTGCATCATTCATGAGACAAGATATAAATACTTATTATAATTCACAAGAAAATAATGCCCTTCAAGGTCAATTAAAGAGAGCATATAAACAAATTCCAAAAGTCGTACTGATTTCTTCAAGAATTTGAGAAGATCAAAGAATAAAACTACCAAAGAATTATATACATACATATAGTGAAGATCAAGATTTACAAATTTAAGAAAACCCATTATTAACAAGAAACAATCATAGCCATATGATCATTACGAGGGGAAAACAATCAAAGCAAGATCTCAATAAACTAACAGTGGAGAA
Organism: Kokia cookei; assembly: GCA_039519145.1. NCBI lineage: Eukaryota > Viridiplantae > Streptophyta > Magnoliopsida > Malvales > Malvaceae > Kokia > Kokia cookei. The sequence goes on along the minus strand of CM076904.1, from coordinate 34,071,348 downwards.
ATAAATTGAAGAGAAGCCACCTGAATCTGCCACTACATTCAGATTTCCAAAAACTAAAACTAAAAAAAGAAAAAAAGAAAAATATATCATTATTGTTTCTTCAGTATTCAGATAATGAAGAAACAAAACCTGTGGGTCTAAATTTTGATCATCTTTTGAAAGGAAAAAGAAAAAGGCAAAAGCTTTGGGGGTTTTTTCATAAGAAAAGAAAAATTAAAAAAAAAAAAAAAAAAAAATGGAATGAAAAGGCAAAATGTCTCATTTTGTTTCCCTTTTATGATATTTTTGAAGGAGGAGGAACAAGAAACGCAGTGGGAATTAAGAAGAGAAAAATCATAGAAAGAAAACCTCACGGAGATTCAGTGAACGGCAATGAATTTCAGGGAGAAGGAATCACGGCCGTTAATGATCAAAAGGCCGGAGTCAGAGTGAGTATGCAAGATCAATGGCTGAAATTTGTCCACGATTCCATCACCGGTAACCTCTGAACCTTCTCCGACTCTCTCACCTTTTCTTCACTGTTTGTATTTTGTGACGAGGGTAAGGAAATGGCAATTAAACTTATAATCTTATATACCAATTTTTTTATTTACATTTTAATCATTCCAAAAGAATATCTCACCTTTTTTGTGGTCAAATTTTTTTAATTTTAACCTTTTAAATTAAATTTAAAAACTATATTTTGAATGTAATGATTTTTATAAAATTTAATATAATTAAAATATTTAACTTTTTAAAAATTTAATTAAGATGTTTAAAATAATAAAAATCAAATTTTTAAAATTTTAATTAAAAAATATCAACACCTTTAAAATAATATTTACTTACTTTAAAGTTTTAAAATAACATAATGATGATGATTTTGAAGAATGAAGTTGGTATAATCAGTCACAAAAAATTATCAAATAAACAATCATTTTATAAAATAACATATAAAACTTAAAATTTTAAATTTTATGTGATGGCTTGATGGTTAAAGGTGTTCATCATTTCAGGTGTGGTTTGGATCGTATTTATTGTTTAGTCTTTATCCTATGATTGTATTTCACCAAAAAAAAGAAACTTAAAATTTTATAAGAAATGTAGGAAAATGTGTATATGATTAGATTTAAATTAGAATTGATCATGAGTTGAGTTATCCGTATAAATTTAAAGATCCACTCGAAACGCGAGAGTGTTTGGGTAAAAATATAGACTTGAACAAAAAATAAAATCTGTTTTCTAAGTGGATCGGGTTTTGGGTAAGATTTTTTTGGCCCGGGCCTGACTCGGCCAGTCTTGAATCTGTTGTTTTGTTGTTGTTGTTTCTTTGTTTGTTTGCTATCATTTCGTTATTTTATTGTTACTATTTTGTTGTTATTGTTTGTATATTGTTTAACTCTTGCTTTATTGTTAATTTTGCTATTATTTTAAAGACATTTACTTGCTGTGCTACAATTATGTTGGTATTATTTAAATACAAAAACTTTTTTTCAATGTTTTTTTCTGGAAAATATTTGTTTTAATGATTTTAGCGTACTTGATTTATTATATTTTTTTAAATTTGTTTTATATAAAAAAATAATCTAAAAGAATTAATACGGGCAGGTTGGGTTGGACTTAAGTAAAATTTTAAACTTATTTTTCGAGGTAAGTCAGGCCTATACCTAAAAAATAAGCGTAAAATTTTACATCAACTTAACACGAACCTAACTCGACCTATGGTGAGGTCTAATTTAAAGGGGAAAAAGGGGGAGGAAGGGCAGTGCATTTGGTCCAACGCAAGTGAGGAAAGCCAGGAGGATGTTGGTGTAGACTACTTTGAGAGATCGTTGAATGAGAGGGTTGTGAGCTACTTGATGGATGAATACCATGGGATAGAAGCAAAGTAAAGGAGAGCAGCGGAGATGAATGGATAGATTGAATGGTAGAATAGGGTCAATCATCAGCAAGCTCCCAATCTTAGGGATCCAAACATCATCCCCGCCGGAATGAAGAACAATTCTAACCATGGATATTGGACAGTGCTCCTCTCTCTTCAGTCATAAGCAATAGCTGCATTTTGACCCTCTGTCTTACACCTCTCCATGCTCTAACACTCCCCTTCCTCTACATTTACATTGACACTTCCCTTTCGCTTTTATAGATATTCCCACTTTTTTTATACCATGATGACAATAATAATAATATTCCCACTACTTTGATGGAGAAATATACCTTACCTTCCATTACTACTACTATTACCTGCTAAAGTGCTGGGTTAATCATTGAGCTCAGGTTTTGGATAATATATCTTCTGGAATTTTTTAATTTTGAACTAATTTAATCTCTGTCAATTTTGAAAGTGGGTTGTTAAGGATAATTAATCATGGTATTAATGTCTTTTGTCAATTGTACATAAATTTGATCAGTATAATAATAAATTTAACCCTTCATGTTTATATATTATCAGTTCGGTCTTGATTCTAAAAAAAATCAAACATTTGCGTATTTGCACAAATGTTACAAGCTAAATTTGTTAAATCAGGATCAAATGAACAGAATGTATAACCTTTGAAAGTTAAGTTTATTATTATACTGATTAAAGTTATGTAACATAAATCACTCCAGCCTCACTAAAGTTATTATTCAACAATTAAAAATAATTTTAAATTCAATTATTAAAAATATATAAATATTTACTTTCTTAATATTTAATTCAAAGCCAAGCCATGAAAAATGCTATTTTAGAATTTAACTGTAAGATTCATTTATCTAAGGAAATCTTATTGTGCGATGTGCAGCTAATTAGTGAAGAAAATGACGAGCACTTTTGGTGGATTACTAATTTGTGAAATTAGGAGAGTTGATGTAATATTTAAAAGATAGGATTAGGTCTAAGCTTTCAAATCTTTCTCATCATTTCAAATGCTCTAAACCTCATCATTCTTTCCACACTTCTGCTTTTTTTTTATTCTTCTTCTCCTTCCTCTTTTGTCACAAAGGGTTTTAGTAAGATATAATGTATTTTTAAACAAAAAAATTTAAGTTCAAATTCTGAAAACGATATTATTGAAACAAGCATTTATAAATCTCAAAAAAATTAGTCCTCGTAAACCATAAAACAAACATAAATCATACATTAATTATTCAAAAAAAGAATGATACTTATTGCTTCTTCTTTTTTTTTGTATGAGTACTACCGAGATGCATGATCACATTTTTTTTAAATGTATTTTTCTATATAAATGATATAATAATAAATTATTTATGAATGGTAGTAATTTATTAACAATAACTAACAAAATCTTAGTAAAGATGCTATAACAGTACTTGATTGATAACATAGGAACAAATTATTGATTAATACCAAAATAGAATTAGACTTTATAATATAATATTTACTAGGTTAACTGATTAAGTTACACAATTTTAAATAAAAAATTTATCCATATGTTAAGTCATAGATTACGTACAACTTAGTAACAAATAACATCATTTTATAACCAATTAATCACATAAAAGATAAAAGTAGCAATAAATAATTCATAAAATAAAAATATTATAGCTAACAACATCTTAACCTAAGTTGTGAGGCATGAGAGCTTAAATTCAATCCCAAACAACCCTATCTCTCACACCAATTATAAATTAAATAATTAATAATATAATATAGTATCAAATTTTATAATTACTATTGTAAATTCTATATAATTTGTTAAGTAAGAAATATTATATTTTTATAAATATCATCTTTATAATACCTAACTAGAAATATATATTTATATTAAAAATTATATGACAACAATCTCCTATAAACGTCACTGTTATGCTTCAAAACAATTAACAGAACATGCTTAACACATAACTCTCATACTCGTTTTTCCCATTTTAACACAATGGTTTCTGCCATGTTTTCCATTAATCAAAATACAAATACACAAATTGCAGAACTGATATGGAATGGACCACTGATCATTGACACAGATGGAACATAGTAAATCAAAAGAACCAAAACTCCCCCAATAATGCAAAAGGGACATGTTTAACTATCTTTTGATTGGTTAGGCTTTCACTTTCAAACATGAGACTTAACTAAGGAACACACACACACACACACACACACACACACAAAACCAAAGTCCAACCTCAATAATGGGGCAAAGCTAAATTTACAAATAGCCTCATTGATGAGAAAGGGGACCATACTTTTACCCAAATGAAAGGCAAAACCAGGTTACTTGACCCAAAACTTCAAGGGCCAATCATTTTAATTTACATGACAAAAGTGTATTCAAGTTGATATTCGATGCTTTCAACCATTCCCCGCATTGATGTGGCCATACTAGAAAAGAAATACAACAGTGTCCATGTAGGGTGTGACATGACGAAATCTAGAATGTATATGTGCTGGAATACTAACTAGATTGTAAAGCAATCTAAAAAGAAATGAACAAAAATGAAAGACGAAAGGGTAAGGGATTAACCTTCCAATCCAGTCTCGAAATTTATACTTGCATCCCTCGTGTACAACACATTTTGATCTGATATTGCCCTATAATGACAGGGCAGCTCTCCTATACTTGCTTCTTGTTATTTGCATATATTAAAAATTGTGTCCTCTAGCTGCTTCACCAGATCCTCTCAGGCTCTCTTCAAGTTCTACCCTAATCATCTCCAGATTTGTATCTTTGGAAGAAAAACCTTCATTATGGTCATACTTGTGCAGAGAAACTACCTTAAGGTTTTAGGTATGATGCCTAGCACGCTAGAAAAAGGAAAAACACCAATAATCGTCACAATCCCCAGATAGAAAGATCACGTGCTACTCACTTGACCATATGATGATGGTTTCAAGCATTCTTCTGGGTTGGCATAGAAGTAATCCTCTTCTTTAGGCCTGTCGGGGATCACTGATCTTTGTGTTGGTTGCCCCTTGCGATTTTTATGAGATTCTTTCACGGCATTTGAAAACTCATTCCAACTTAGGGATCCACTATTGTACTGGTCTATCAGATCAACCAAAAGCCTTCGGTCCAATAATATTGTCTGCTTGTACCCCAGAAATCTGAATGACCATTCAAAACTACAGCGATTACATTTATGAAGAATAGCTCTAATTATGCAAAAAAAATAAAAAAGCGCTTGGAAAGAAACATTATGAGAAGCACTTTCGAAAACGGGTAGTTGTAAAATTCCTAGGTTCATGGTGCAACCATTGAAATACAAATAATATCTGATCTCTAAATCTATAGAAAATTGGGTGGAGAAAGAAGAAAGTCTTCTGAACATATTAAGAGACAAACTACCAATATAATAGTACCTGCGATGGCCTTCAACAACCTTCGCCATGTTTCCATCATATGTAGGAATAAAAATATCACTCTCCAACGAAACAAGATAATCTAATGCTGCCATCTGGGATGAATGATTTTGAAAAAACCCAAGGTCTGATGGCTCCAATAAGGTCTCCTTTCTAACCTGTTTTAATAAACAAAGGGCCAATCATTGACACGGTATAAACAATTGTAAACATTACTTAGTTTGCAGAACTTTTACCTACTTACCAATTTTGGATAAGCTGTGGCAAAACTTGTCATTCTCCGATTTCCACCATATATTTCACCCGCTGCAATATAGATCTGATAACTATTATCAATGTCCAGTGCCCTCAATATAAGCGCGGTTTCCTCAGGCGTCAAAGGGCACAAACCATCTTTCCTTTTCAAGTCTGAATTTATTATTTTTTCTTTCCACCAGGGATAAGCATATCTGTTAAATTGATTGTGTGATGAGACAGATTAAAATTTCAAAATTCGGCTCATGGATCACTTATTTGTTAAAGAAGTAAAGCTCACCTCATTCTTGTCAACTCCTCCACCTCCTCATTGTTGCAACCTTGGGTACAGCCAGAAAATGCTAACATGTCCATTTCATATCTAAGATGAAGGACAATAAAAGGGCCATTTTGCCTCAGAAGCTTAATAACTCGTTTACCTAAGTCCTCTATCTGAGAAGTGAATCTCAAAGCACTAAAATTTACACGACATCGCAGCTTCTGAATATCTAAAGGCTGCCCATTGTTGGCAAGTCGAGTATCAGTTCTATTCAAGTGTACAACTTTATATTTCCGTATCAGAGGAAGAATCTGCATGAAATAGAGAACAAAACATGCTAATTTAAAAGAAGTCCCTCAAAGAAAGGAGAACTGAGAAAGCATAAGAAACTAAGTTAAATTCTTAATAGTCTATAAAAGCTCTAGTTGCATAAAGGACCTGGTAATGACAAAGAATTGACCTGGTTACGGTAATACGATATATCAGACCAGCTAATTGGAGGCATGGAATACACCGTTCCCGTTTCAACTCTCCTCTTAAGCCTAGGAGGCAACTCCTTCAATATACGAACCTCATCTCTCAGTGATGTAATGAAATGATCCACATCAAATATATCTTGAAACTCACTGCCATATCGATTAAAACTAAATTTAGAGATATGTAGGAAAAATAATCCCAGTTCAAAAAAACACCAGAACTTATTTTAGACTACCCTTTCCATATCTATAGATGTGAGCAAAGCTTAGTTAATGCACCTGGGATCGGCCCAGAAGGACGTTTTATCCAGCTCTGGAACTATAAGTGTGACATTCAAATATCTTGCAATGGTAACCATATCACAAATCTGTCAAGCAAACCCCAAAATGAATGAACATAGCATCATTTTCCATTTGAATTATACAACAAATAACTCATGAACTTCCATAATCTAGTAAGAGCTTAAAAAAAATATTAAAGCACTCACTGCTGCTCGCATTTGATTGAGACCTCCATTACATGAAACCATCAAGTAACCATTGTTCTTATATACCCCTATTGTCAACAAAGAAAAGATCATGTCAATTTCGTATCCAAATTCTATAACGAAAAGATAATTGGGGAGCATCAATTACATATATATATATATATATATATATATATATATATCAAAAGAAATGCACTTCAATCTGACATCTATAATTGCTCTTTTTCTCCTCAAATAAGAATTTAGACAAAAATTAACAGGTTTAGCCAAGTTTCCCGAGAAAATAGAATATTACGAGAGGTAAAGCTTTACTTTTGGGAGGAAGAACACGAGCGGGAACGGAGAGGACTTTGTCTTCAATGACGGAGAAGGAAGAATCCTGGTGACTGAAACAGGAAGGCCAGCCTTTAAGGACGCGTGGTCCCCACGTCTCACCTACCGCCGTTAATTGTACAACGCAAGTCCAAAGCAACACCGATGCGGTGGCGCGTATCATCCACAGCTTCATTCTGGAGTACCTCAACTTTTCAACTCTTTCCCCTCCTCCACCTTTCATTACCCCCATTCTTATCCCTCCTTTTCTCCCTTTCCCTTCAACACTGCATATTTCCGGCTTCAATCTCCACCCTCCCACATCCCCCACCCCCCACACAAATACGGCACCGTTTTCTTCCTTTCAAGTTCGATCAATGTAGCTCGATTTTCAGAAAATTTACAACCAATTAACCACCTCCAAAAAAATATTTTAAAAAAAAACAAAATTCTCTTTCTTTTCTTCTTATTTTCCCAAAATAAAACAAAGCAGAATCTTCGAGATCCGATTAACTTCCCAAGATAAAAAAAAAAAAAAAAGAATCCAAAAAAATACAATCGAAGAGATCCGATTTCCTCCTCTATCAACTCAACAAATTAACAAATTCCAATCTAAAAATAAACAAAATTTTCAAATCGATTTTTTTTTTAAAAATTATTTAAAAAAAAACTTCTTTAGCCGATTCAATGACTTTTCCAGCGAGGAATTGTCGTGGAGTGGCCGTTGAAACCCGTGCCTGCCTGCAAACTTAAGCCAATAACAGAGAATATGAGAGAATAATTACAAAAAAAAAAAAAAGGAAATATACATACACAAACAGATTTAAGAATATAACGCCAAGTAGTTGGCTAAACGGTTCGGGGTATTAATTCTTTTCATTTTAGAAAAATAATTTGAAAATATATTCATTTTTATATTACATTACAAAAACTTTCTTTTTTTGTACTTTATATTACAACAACCTAACTTCACAATAAATTAAAAATTAGAATTGTTGTATCTAAATTTTAGTTTAATTGATATGAATTTTATTGTAAATATAAAAGGAAGTAAATTTGAGAGTGTTGAAACGTATGATCTTTTTATTTATGGATTGAAGAAAATTTATGGATTCCAATATGATGTTAATTTTTATACTTTAACAAAATTTAAGACTTATAATTTAAAAATTAAAAATTCAATCCTCTTTGAAAATATTAATCCAATTATTATTGTTGTTGACAGTTTCCTTTAAATTTTGTTAACTTAATGAGTTTTTTTTAATCAGATATCATGTCTAATTAAATAATAATAATAGAATCCAACAAATGATTCTAATGGAAAAAAAAATATTGTTCATCTTAAAATACTCGAATTTGAGCACTTGTGTGTGTAAGATGTGTGAATATTAATAATGTTAATGAATGTTTTAAATAAAAAATAATATTTTTAACAGATTAAATCTCAAGTATCTAAAAAATATGAATTAAATCTCAGGTATCTAAAAAATACGTGAAAAGCATTACTCCACCAACAATTTTGCTTTTAGTTGAAGATTAAGAAAAGTATTGGGCATGATTGTTACATGTTTACCGTGTTGAATATTATAAATCTATCAAATTTAATAAAAATTTATATTATAAAATTATTCTACTAGAAAATTACTAACGAAACTATTTTATTTGTAAAGTTATATGATTATGTGAGTGTTTTCATCTTTTTATATTTTTGTAACTTAATAAAAATTTATCCATAATGAAATTTGAACACTAAATTATATATATGTTGTTTTTTAATATTTTTGAATTTGGATTTTTTTATATTTATAATAATAGGACCATTCTATTGGTTTCAGAATGTCGATTGCACTGCTATGATGAGATTTGTATATCAAAACAATTCACTCCATCGAAATAGAAACGTGTCAATATCCTAACGCTTGTCGATGCCATCAAATTGTTTGTGGCCGAGCTCCATCAACAACGTGATTTAAGAAGGTCCTACCCCATAAACAAAAAATAGATATACATTGTTACATGAGCTTGAGGCATAGAGCGATGATCTAAACATAAAGAGTAGATACAATTAGAATGTGAAATTCACGTAGCTGAATGGCAATGGATCTTTCTAAATTTGGGGGTGGCATCAGTGGCGAGATCCTCGCACGGTTGCAAAATTGAGTCCTACGATACTAATTGTAGCGAGATCACTTTTTTTTATTAAATTATTCTATTAGTCCTTCTATTTTTGGAAAGTTATAGAATTAATCTTTGTACTTTTATTTGATTGTTTTTAGTCCCTATCTTTTAAATTTTAAAATTTCAATCTTCACCCAATGATAACTATTAAATTCATTAGGTTAAATTCTGTTATTTCCAAAACTTGATGTGCCAAACATTTTATCATATGAATAATGTTATATTAGCTTATCATTTTCACATATTACTCACTAAAAATTCAGTTAATGAATTAACAATTTTCATTTTTGTCAAAACTAAAAGTTCAAAATTCGAAAAAGTATAAGAGTTTAGAATGATCCAATTGGAGAATATGGACTAGATCTAGAATTTTACACATGCATAGTACAAGACTAGTAATTGAATCTAATCAAACCAATTTAACTGCTACTGTTTGAGTCAAGATTGAAATTTTAAAATTTTGAAAAGAATAAGGACTAAAAGTGACAAGTTCAAAAAGTACAGAAACTAAAATTAATCAAATAAAAGAACATGGACTAAATCCACAATTTTTACAAAGTACAAAGACCAATAGCAGAATTTAACAAATTTTTAGAGATAGAAGTCGCTGCCTATCACTGGATTTAGTTAATTAAAGAAGGTGAGTGAAATTCATTTATAGTACATGTTTGAAAATGTGGTCATAGTGATGCCTGAGGCTAAGGAAAATGGCTAGACATTGTATAAAACATGCAAATTCTTTACAAAAGAACATCCGGTTCTCAGCCCACCAAACCACATAATTTTGGACATAAATAAGAAAAATAAATCAAATTGAATGTTCTAAAATCTATATAACATGAGTTATTAATCTGTCACAACTTACGTAAAATAATCAATTAAAATATAAAAGTATAATACCAACATAATACGGATGCACAAATTACTATGTCTTGACCTCTTTCCTAAATAAGAATAAACAAAAAACAATAATGGCAAAGAAAAAGAAACACCAACGGTTTTCTTATATTGATAGAGAACTATATGAATCACCTGCCCACTCCTTTATTCTACTGAAAATGTTTTAGCCAGCAATATCCAGACATCTTCTTTCAGATGTAATGGCAAATGATTCACCATGCCGAGACCGGTTTCGCCATCTTCTATGAATTCACCTTCTCGTCATCCTGCATGTTTCAGGTCCAGCTAGTTTTAGAACAAATATGATTACAATCATTTAATAACATTGCGAAACTAGTATCAATATAATTAGTTGGAGCTTTTAGCATTTTAATGGTAAAAAGTATCATGGAGGCCCTTATACTATGAGTTAAATTGTATTTTACCACCTTTAGTAAAAAAAAATGAGCAAATTAATTCCTATAATTAAATCAAAGAGAAAATTAATCATTTCTATTAAAAATTTCATCCATCTCTATTGTTAAAAACTGACGTGACAGATAGAATAACCAAGCAGTTACACGTGACGTGTCACGTGTACCTCATTGACATACAAGAGTCAATTTTTAACAGTAAAAATAAATGAAAATTTTAACACAAAGGACTAGTTTGCTCTTTAATTTAATATACAATGAGTAATTTGCTCATTTTTTTTACTAAAAGGGTAAAATGCAATCTAACTCGTAATACAAATGCCTTCATGGTACTTTTACCGCATTTTGACACATCAAAACTGAATCACAAGGAAGCCAAATATGTGCAAGGATAAACCATAATATGCATTCATTCGAAATATTGCAGAATACATCAAAATCGGAGTTAGTTGGAACGAAACTCTAATGCAAGGAAACTCAAATATCTACTGCTCTATCCATCCAAGAGTACACTCATAAACCATCACTTATGTACTTAATAGAACCACAAAGTCAAGTCATAAATTTGGTCATATGAATCATTAGAAGCCTGCATTATCCCCTTTATTTGTTTACGTATTTTTCATTTTCAAATGGTAAAATGATTCTCTTAAAAGTAAAAACAGGTAAAACCTCGTAAAACCAAGAAGCTACAAGAATGTAGAGATCACATTGCAGTCCATTGGATTTGGTAAGAAGTCACTTGTATCGAATAACTTTTATTTTCAGTAAGTCCAATCTACACTAGAAATCCAACGGAGAAATGAAACAAGATCAAGTCCATAAACAGAACTGTGCTTACCGAACCAAAATCATCAAAGCCCTCATCTCCATCATCTGATGCACCAAACAGATGATTAGCACAACAAAAGCAGTTCAAACGAAAAAACAGTGATGATGAGGCTAATATAGGAAAAAAAACATAATCTATTTCAAGTGAATAACGAAATCAACAAACCACCTTAATGTTTCAAGAAAGAATTATTCATACCAGGGCATTCATCGCTGTCACCACCCAAAAGAAATACATCCAGGTCTTGCTCAACAAATGAGGCCGAAGTTTTATTATGTTGCTTGCTTTCCTTTGCCTGTTGTTGAGATGTGATTTCAATATTCGAAGATTCCTCCATTTTTTTATCCCGGATTTTTTCTGCTGTTTTTCGCTCAATCTCTTCCATGTAACGCTTCTCATACCTATATGGAAGCATATATTAGCAGGGTCTGCTGCTGGTAATAAAAATAATGTTAACTAAAACACAAGTAAAAGTGCACATTAGAGTTTTCACCAAAAAAAAAAAGTGCACATTAGAGTAAGGAAATATCTAAAATGCACCTTCAGATCCAGATGACATGCACAATTTCACAATAATTGATTCTGGAAAAGATGTGTTTTAAAGAATTTCAAGTCAAATGAAAAGAAATCAATACTATTAAACGTGTGCTAAAGGCCAAACCATTTCTTCCGGAATCATAAATTCGGTGGAACATTCTATTTTTGGTTTAAAAGTCTGTGAATTCAAAAAATACATAAATTAAAGGAGAAGTGCAAGGAAGCAATAATCATCTGAACTACTATATTTGGGAGAAGCTCATTTTAAATGAAGTGGTGACTAGCAAGTGTAAATTCAGCAAAAGACAAAATGAAGGCTTAACATCAAGATGGATTACTTACGGTGCAACGTGACTGTTTACTAGTATAAAGTATATTCTCCAGAATTTCCTCTCTCTCATAACACGCGGGCACAACTCAAACCTTAACTTTGAAATTTCCTGGAATATAGAGTAAAAGAAATAAAACCATATTCTTCAGAAACACAAGACTCAATTGCTCCCACTATCAATTGATATGAATATGCTCATGCACTATGATTACACTTACCATGCTAACAATACAAAGTTAACTTCATAGTATATACAAAATAAATACACATTAGGCTGGTCAATTTACCCCCATGAAGACTCAAGAATTTGGGGAAAATAGCATAGTAAAAAGATAGCATCACAGTTTGGTGCTTACTATTCAAACAACATTGAATGTTTTAATCCCAGCAAAAGACCATATATCCAACAAAGATGGAAATAAATGACCATAATCTGGCAGTAATTCCCCAAAAAGGAGGATATTTGCTATTACTATTTCATCAAATTGGAAAATAAGTATGGGACAGTTTACAACCTTTTCTGGTTCCCATGGATCAAATATAACTACATAGATAAACATATGACTGAGTGGAATAACAGTGATGCAAGTGCAATTATATGCAGATTACCTAGCTATTGACTATAGTACTCTATAATGTTATTTGCATACAATTAACATTTTAATCATTTCGAATACAATTTAAGATCTTAAGACCTTTAAAATGAATTTACAGACATACTGTAGGAATAGGACAACATGTTTACTCAAGAAGATGAAAATGTCATAGGAATTAAGCATATCATAAACACACACACACACACACACACACTCTCATATATGTACCTTAACCGTAGAAAGTACAAGCTTGGCATGTTTTTCTTGCCACTCTGTAAGATCTTGCCTTACATTTGAGATTGTGGGAACATCAGACATAGGGGAATCATCTGCCAATGAAAAGATTCATAAATCAACTTATGTCAGAAGATAGTCACATTTGCATATATGATACAATGAAAATTTAGAATTTCTTTCTCAGTTCCTAAATTTTCACAACAAACAATCAGAGCATTGACTTTTCAAACACTCAAATCTCGTTTTCTAGTCTTCCAGTACGTACATTTTTTTCTCAGCATCCAAACAAAGCTTAAGGAAGTACTTATTTTACCAGGTAAAGGAAAATCCTGAAAGGTGCTTAATGTAATCCCCTTAACAAAATCTCTCAACTCTTCATTAATACCAAATCTCTCCAGTTCCTTCTCTTGCTCCACCATCCTCTCCGTGTTTTGTGGAGGCGCGACCCCCTCGGCGATCGACGACTTGATGAGCTCGGCTTGCTTCGCGGCTTCCGCTTTGATTTCTTCGGCTCGTTTGGAAGCCTCGGCCGCGATCTCCTTGGACCGTTTCATAGCCTCCGTTACTATATCGCCGAGCTTAGCGGAGCCTATACTGAGCTCCGACGACCGGCGAGCAGCATCCTCAGCAAAGTTCCGAGCCTTGTTCCAAATATCCATTTCGGTCCAAGCCAAATGCTCAATCTTAAATTCTCTTCATCTTTCTCCTTCCTTCGATTTCTTCGTTGGGATTATTGGTAGAAATGTAGAAAGAACTGAAGAATTCGATATGCTAAGGCTATGGTTGAGGTATCCACGTTTGCCATGACAGTTATTTGATTTTCAAGAATAATATATATATATATACTTATTTATTTTATAAATTTCTTTTCTATCGGTAGAACGACTAATCACATCATTTTATAAAATTTTAACAATATGCAATATATTTTACAAATAAATAAAATATTATTGTATCAATCTGCTTATACTTTATAGTCTAAGTCCAAACAAAATTATATCATTTAAATTTAAATATTTTCGTATTCTATTTTCAACATCGTATCATATTTTATTTTATTTGATACTTTTATATTTGATTTTTATCACATAATTTAAACGTCTCTAAAATTATAAAAATTTTTGTAAGTTAAAATCATTTGTATTCAACGGCAGCGCTCCAATTCCCTTAAAATAAAAAAAAATATTTAATTGTTAGAGTGGTTTTTGTTTTAGATAATGTGGGATCAATAAAAATGAATTTCCAATTTAATTTTTTATTTAACTTGAAATTATTTAAAATTAAAAAAATATTAATAATATAAATTTTGGTTACTGAATTAAGTAATTAGATCTACATTGGTACATATATTTTTTTGGTCCATTTGATATTTAAATTTAACAATAAAGATCATTTTGGTCTTACATTCGAAAATATAAAAGTTTGATGATGTGATACATTAAATTGTGCCACATCATCAATTGAAAGTTTAAAAAAAAATTATATAATTTTTTAGGTGATGTGTGGTATAAGAGTGTCACCTTTGATGTTTTAATAATCAAACCGATGATTAAACATGTCAGATTATCAATTTTTTGATTTAACTAGTTTGATCAGTTCAACTACTGGATCAACAATAATTAAAAATTCATAAAAATCTAAAAAATAAAAAATTTATTAAACCAATTCAACGGTTGATTTTTATTTCAACTTCTAATTTTTATCAATTTCAAACTATTACCAAGTCAATCGATGAAATTTCTGTGTTCAAACCATTATATCAATTAATTTTCAATTCATCTGATCCGATCTTATTATAATAAAATTAATCATATCATCAAATCTTAACAAAATTTAAATTCAAGAATGAAAATGAATTTAATTATAAATATAAAAAAAATTAAAAAATCAAAAAATCAAAATAGATGTTAGCCAAAATTTATATTTATATTATAAGGCTATAAAGTCAATGTCTATCCGCAGCACCTTGGACTCATTATGTCACATATAAAAAACCTAGTTTTTTCAAGAATCTTCTTCAACTTTTTAGATTTTTTCTTCTATTCCCAAATTTTAATTTCATTTTAATATCAGCCCACTGTTTTCAATAAAAATAGAAAAAAGGGTACACAGAGAATAGAGAATAAACATATTTAATTTTATGATTTTTCAAAGCTTCAATATTCTCACTTCATTCTCTTCCACATATCTAATCTAATGACATGTAGGGTTATATCAACCACGTGTAAAAGATAAAGACAAGCTCTAAACAAGGAGTACAAGTTTTACTTCATAAATCAGTCATCCTTCTTTTCTTCCTTTGCCTTATCCTTTGTTTGTTTTGGGAAAGGATGTTTCTTAATTTTGACTTCCCCTTTTACTACATGTCTTCCATGTCTCTATCTATGTCTGAAAATCTTTAAAAGTTAAACAAGAACATCCACTGGTTTATCCTTCTTTTTTGCTCTTTGGATTTGCTTCGCTTCTTCATAAAAAGAAACTAACAAATTTTCACTTTCCTTCTCAATATATATTGACTAATAAGCATACTTCAGCCATCCAGCGACTGTTCCAGTTTTGGGAACATGCAAAAGTTCGAACTTTTCAGCCACTGTTACTCTCTTACCAGGTTCAGTTTTAATTTACATTGTTTTATGGTGATTTAATGGTTGTTTAGGATGTTATTCGATTTGGGTTTTGTTTGTTTGTTGCAAAGTTTTTGGTTCCCGTGTTTGTGCTGATTTTTTGTGGTTTCATATCTGTGTTGATAGGGTTTGATTAAGAAGAAGTTAGGGTTTGGTGTAAAATGTTGGTTTTAAGCATGAATTCCAAAAGGCAAAGGCGGCCTAATGTTAGGTTAGGGGAAATAGGGGATGCGTCTGCTGCTTTTGCATGTGGATTTTCTCAGAAAACTAAGGAAAATTTAGTACATAAAAGATGGAAACCTGATTTTCTCAACTCTCAAGTGAATGAACCTGTTACTGTTGATGAGTTTTCTGAAGGGAAATCACCAGATTTCTTGAATTTGGACACCGGTTTTTTACCGGCTGATTTGCAACAGAACAGAGAGAATAAGAACCCCAATTCTTCAAAATTGGGTTTTGATTTGGTTACTGGTGATGAAATTGACATGATGAAGTCTAGTATAAGTTTTGGTACCATAACAAGGAAGAGTAGGGTCATGAAACGGCGAGGGTGGATTCGAGAAGGCAACAATTCCGCGTTTCTTTGCAGTGCTTGGGCTCAGAGTCCTAAATTTAGCCCTGAATTTAATGGTGGGGATAGAAAGGAGCAAGGCGATGAGGAGAAAGAGTTTATGGGGATCGAATCAAATGCTTGCATAGATTCGCAGGACATATCAGACCACGATGCGTATGAACCTAATAGTTGGCAACAAGGAAATGCTGATGATTGTTATGAAGGAGATAATGCGTTTCTTAGATCCGGTGATGAATGGGACCAAACGAGATATGCTTTTAATGATGTTACCGGTGTCCGAACGTGGTTGGAGGACTTGGGATTCGGTAGGTACGCTGGTATTTTCGAAATGCATGAGGTTGATCAAGAAACTCTGCCTTTGCTTACACTAGATGATCTTAAGGAGATGGGCGTATTTGCTGTTGGACATCGACGGAAGTTGTACACAGCAATACAACAATTAGGAGGGGGCAATGTTTCTTCGTGAAAACTCTTCCGAATAAATTATGGGTAGTCCTTTTCTTTTTCTTGTACTTCACCTCCCTTATGTGCAGGAAAAAAATATCAAAGACATGTAACTTTTTCGAGTTTCTGACATGGTTTTTTCCTTGTATGTTCCTTTGCTGGCTTTTGTTAATGAGATAAGCTTCACCAGTTCATACTTGTATGCGTCTTACATGTTTATTATCTCTGCCCCCCTCGAATTTAGGCGCATGATTTAGTTTAAATAATCTTCATATCGGACTGACTTATAAGCTGGCGATACAAGTCAACGTTACTTGGCATCGACTCACGCTAAGCTTAGGCATGAACTTTTTGTTTAATGCTAGTGATGTTTTTCATGAACTTTACATCCGAGATTGAACGGCTCATCGTATTTATTTCTTACTCTAACTTATAAGTACTTGAGAAATCCTGTGTACTTGGAATTAAGGATAAAAAGGTGCCTGCGTGGCTTTTTTCCGTTTTTCTTTTCTTTTAAGTGTTGAGAAACATGTATATCCTGATGATACTAAGTCATAGAGTGATTTAAGTATGCTTAGGAATTGTCTTGATGGGTTCCTGTGCTGTTGTTTTAGCATGAAACAAGCTCTTTTATGTACTATATTGTGATGTCGATATGGAACCCGATCTCAAGAGATATACAGAATTTTGTATGTGATCCGAAATGTACATGAAAATGTTATATGTCATTTTGGTGGTGCCTCAAATTGAACTAATGCATGCTTCTCCGTGGTTTTTCTTTGTTCGATAGAGCTGATTCGGAGAAATGCTCTACTTTCAGTAGGTATTGCCATTGCTTCGTTTTTCTTGAAGTACACTTCAATACCTGTATCTGATGCATGTCTGAATATGGGTTATGACCTCCGTTCACCGATGACTCGAAATGAATGGGATAAACTTGAACATAATCATGTTGGACACATGCCCGTATCCAACACAAGTACTGCAAATTTATTGCTTCACAAGTAAGATTTCCTTGCTTGATGTTTTTGCACTTGTATTTATGGTTGATCAACATTAAAACTTGGATGAAGTTGTTCTTGACCTGCAATGGAAATGAAATGGCCTTCTTTCTTCAGCAGATTGTACTGTGTTAGTTTCTTGTAATATTCAGTATTTGAATTTGTCGACTTTTTCCATTTTTCTCTCTTAAGATTTTCTTTTCTGCCCTTATTAGTCTCGGAAATAGGGTACATTAAGGTATGATGAGTGAAATTATCACTTAATTTTTTTTTTTTTGTATTTTTTAGATTTTACGTATAGATTTTTAAAATTTACAAGGAACGATGCGATACAATCTCATAATATCATGTTATTAGATTTTAATGGAAATCAAGTTTAAGATTGATGTTTCAAACGACTCACATAATCTTTTTTTAATCCAATCAATTCATTCGGTCAATATCAAAATAAATTATTAAAAATTAAAAAAAATAAAAATTAAGAAATTATAAAGTTCATAGTCAATTATTACTTCTTTTCGGATCCATATTTCGATTGGTTGTCATATCTCACTATTTAATTTTTTATTATATTTTGAAAGTTTTACTGATATATAAATATAAGAATTAAAAAGTAAAATCTATCTAATCAAGTCGAATTCTAAAAATGGAAAAAATAATAATTTAGGCCTTTCATAAATGATAAATTTGTTAATATACAAAAAAAAAAAATATATATATATATATATATATATATATTTATTTTTTTTTCAAAAATTAAAAATTTTATTTATTTCCTTTAAAAATATGAAATTATAAATTAATAAATGATTAAAATATATTGTTATCTTTTAAAAATTTATACTTCAACTGCACCCTCGCACCCTCTAAAGAAATTTCTTTGAGCAGAGAAAAATAAAACAAAACTTGGATTAATCCAGAAAAAAGGGGATAAAACTGAAAATAACATAATCCCGAGTGATGGACGTGTGGATGGTGATTTGTGACTAGACGGTGGGGCCCAAGGATGATGTCTTCACTCCACTGGCTGGGCCTCAAGAATTTATTCAATCTAATCCAAAATTAATATTTTGGCTTAGTTGATTCATTTAATTCGGGTTAAATGTTTTTAATATGTTGGTTTAATATTTCTTTTAAATATTTTTAATCTAAAATAAATATTATATAGTAAATAATTAACAGAATATATAATTAGTTTATCAAGGTGGTTTTTTAAATTAAGCTATTTAATATCGATAGCAATGATTATTTCTTTTGTTGTGAGTATTTTTAAAAAGATAAACATCTAACTATAAAATGTGTTCCATTCTCATGAGTAAAATGAATGCTCAATCACATGATTAAAAGATGAAATGAACAACTATCACACTGAATTTCATAGTTAGTCAATATGATTTTTTTGGTGAATTATAAGATAATGACATAACCCTAACAGCAATGCGACTAACGCAACTTGAACCTAAGTTGCACTTGAGGTGATGAACACTCTGACCATCAAGCCAACACACGAGATTCTTTGTCAATGTGATTTTTAGTAAACTCTAATAAGAATTTATGAATTTAAAATATTACCATTTATAGAGTCATTATGAAAAAATAGACATAATGTTAAATTTAATTTTCAATGTTTCCATTTTTTTGTCTATTTGACCCATATTATTTTTTGAGATAAATTTGATCATTAACCTTTTAAAAAGACTCCAAGGCATAATGCTAAACTTAGTTATCAATGTTTACAATTTTTTTAATTTGACCCTTATTTTGTTTTGGAGTTAAATTGTCCGTTAACCTTTCAAAAAGACTCCAATCACTTTTGTTTATGAAAAACAAAAATCATCTTGGCATAATGCGAACAACTGCAGACCTTCCTATCAAAACCATCTTGGCAATGTGGTCAACTTCTATTTTCTCTTCTCTAGGAATATGTTCAAAATTCTATTGATCTATTTTCAACAGAAGCTACTGAATACGTCTGATAAGTATAAAACATAATGTCATTGAGAATGATTCTTGAATGGTCCAAAAAATCTCCATACTATCCGTTCAAATCAACACTTTGTCATATTGTCTGCTCTATAGTAATGTCAAGCTGTCTAGAATACCTCACAACTCAGCATTGAAAACAGAACACTGTCCTAACCGCCTATTAATCCACCCCCATGGTGATCTCTCAACACTTCCCCAACAGCGGCAGCCCTTGAGTCGACTTTGACAGCGTCATCAAAATATAATAGGGTCCAATTACCTGTCCTAGAGGATGTCGTCCTTGAATTTTGTCTCATGGTATGATCTACCTTGTGAGTAGAGCTACACTGCAAAGCCCAACTGCACAAAGATTCGATTATTTCGTCAAGACTACTTAAAAAAAATAAAAAAAAAAATTGTTTTTCCAAATACCTCATTCGACGGTTTCAGTGGAAAAGATGATGTTGTTCATCTTAGGGGTTTTGGGTTCGAGCACTTGTGTGTGCGTTGTCAAAAGGTTAAGAAAGTATGAACAGATACTATCATGTAATCACACCAGTATATTCAAAAAAACTCAAAAGAGAAACTATGACGATTCCAAAAGTTGAAAACATTAGAATAATTCCTAAATTTGTTCCAAACAGACTATGGAAAATTAGGAATAATTACAGTACAAAAAAAAATGCCAATTAATAGAACACACGTGATGTCATTAATAATGCTATAACAATCAGTGTGTCGTCACTCACATTGTAGGAGAGTCGTGAATTTCCATTTCTTCCTCTCTTTTTTCAACCCATGCACATCATCAATATCTTTACCAAGCTTCAATTTCTCAAAAACTCGAATTACAGAAGAAAGTGACCTAAGAAAATATAAATCATTCTTATAGTGAAGAAAACATGGTACTTACCTTGCAGAGAAGAGTAGCCAAACTTCTTTTCACACCCGAGACATGCAGGAAGGCATCTACTTCTTCAAACTTATGAACATCATAGATTAATGGTTTATTAATTGAAATACGACTAAAAACTTGATTTTGAAAAGATGGTTGCCGTTTAATTCTCTTGATTTGTGCATAGTTCTATATATTGGAGGACTCTGTTCTTTGTCAGATGTCTCTCCACTTTCAGAATATTGAAGAATTTTATTTTCTTCTTCACAGTATCGGCATCCTTAGCCTATACATGCTCAAAACCTTCGCATTTTTTTTTTTTTTACATTGGATTCATTTTTGTTTTTCCTACAAATCTTCTGGAGAGGGGGGAGAGTTTCGAGCATCTTCAGTAATGTCTTTGGCTTTGAAGGCAACCCCCCCCTCTTTGGTTTGTCCTCCTATTGTTTTTCTAGGTTCATTTTAAAGGTTCAAAGAGACCCCATCAGCACCTTGAGATTCATCACACTTGTGCCCTTTGCTTTCTTGGTATAGTGAACCTCTCACGCTAGCACTTTCCTCACCATGGTTACCTTAGAAAAAATGTCACAAATAGTAAAAGCCTCACACAAATTTGTATTAAACTTAGAAATCATTTCATTACATACATTCAAAGAGTTTCAAACATGTTGGTAAGCATTAAAAGTTTTGGGAATCTAACAACAAGAGTTCCACCATACGCAATTTGATGCGTAAGCCAAGAATTAAGAACATATTCACATGTGAATATGGGTTTGAATTGGTTGACATTAACTCTATTGAAAATGACATTCATGGCATGAGAATTAGAGCTAGCAAGTATGCTATATTTCCAGTTTTTCATGTTTCTTCTAACTTCACAGTATCCCTCCCGTCAGCATCTCTCTTTCCAACATCGGGCTTTTTCTATGAATAGCTTTGACAAAAGCTTTCATTTGAGTTCCTCAAGGTGCATAATTAGATTCATCAAGATGCGAGAGTCGAGAGACAAATCTTCCTTCCTCAAAGAACCCATAATTACTAATCACACAATCAAGATCACACCAAGAGATGATCGATAATCTTCTCTGATACCAATTAATAAGTATGACTAAATGTGTAATAAATAGTGTTAAAACTTTAATTATAACACCTCAAATTAATGTATAAAATAATTATTCAGTGATTATCACCTCTGTCTGCAAAATCATACATAGAATAACAATCCGTTATTCAAATCACCACCTTAATAAAAAAACACGCATATCCTAATTTGGTATTATAATAAAATTATGATGGCTATGAAAACCTTATTTTCCTAACCCCCCTTTGAAAGTTGATTAAAAATAAAAGTAAAAGGATAGATATGCCTAATATTACTCCTATATTTTTCATCTAATAAATAGTACTAAACTTGTTTGTAAGCTTTCAAAATTGAAACTCGAAAGAAAAGGAGAGGTTGATGTGAACAAGTACCAGACGAGCCCTCCCGTCCCCACACCGTCCCATTTGCATGTGATCATGTTTTCCCTTAAATTACCCATACAATAAAGCAATTACAACTATATGCATACTAATAAAATTCAATTGATGTGTGATTTGAGTTGATATCACAGACATTAATTCAGTTATGATATTAATATATACAAATTAAGTTATCTGTTTCGATATTAATTTTAAGTGTTTTATTAAATTGGTGTTACGGGTTAATCGGATATGCTTTTATATACAATTAAGTTATATTTTTTTATGAAATTACTAAAATTTTGACCATAATGAGATTTAAATCTGAAACACCATGCATGAATAAACAATTAATATTGCCATTATAACCAAAGCATCAATTGATTTTTATGTAAAAATTTAATAAATATATTGGTTTGATTTGCATCAGAGGTGTGCTGTATGTGTGATAAGATTTACTGATAAGGGCATGTTGTTGGATGGATGGAAATTAGGGATTGTGGCCATGGTGGGGCTGAAGGAAGACCAATTATTATGCTTTTATTATTGAAATGGTTGAAGAAGATGGTGATTGCGGTTAGATCGTGGGGGATAACATACATACGTAGCCAAACACCATTCTCGCATTTTCCCATGGATCACGCCTTTTTAAACATTTTTTTTTTTTTTTATGGTAGATTAGGTTTCAACATTGGTCATTTGGGATGTCAAACAATTCCCAGGATAAAGTGAGGAATTTTTTCAAGATCAAAATTAAATTGTATATTTTGACAATAGTTAAATGTAATTTCATTATTTTAATAATTTATGTTTTTATAATTTTTAGAGCATTAAATCAAAATTTATCATTTCGAGGATAAAGTACAATTTTAATCATTACTATTTTAAAATTTTATAAATTATAAATGATTTAAAAGAAAAAAAAAATCATTTTAGAGAGATCAAAACCCCTACCCGCCCCTGACTGTTCTCATGTCAAATATGAGTTCCTCTTTTGATCTATTTATTAATTTTATCTGATTTATAAAAATTTAAAATTTAATTTATTAGAATTTCGTCATTGTATTTTAAGAAAACAAAGAAATTAGTTCAACTAGGTAACAATGCAAAAACTTCCTATTAAATTGCTAATTTGGGAATTAAGAGTTCATTAATTATATGCAATATATTAATAAAATTAATAATTTAAGTTGAGGTGATTCTCAACAAAAGAAGTATCAATTTTTATAAAAAGTAATTCAAATCTAACAAAATTTAAGTTGAGGGCGCAGGGATTATCAATCATTGAGTAATCACCTATACGATATGAGATGGAGGATCACTTGTAAGTGTAACACTTTTATACCCGGTTTATACGTATAAACTTGATATAGAAGTATTTCATTAATGTTCAGTACAAAAAACTCGGGTCATGTGAGACTTTTTTTTTTTCAAACGACGCATTTTAGGTTTCTTGATTCAAAATTATTATAAATTAATCATTTATATTAAAATCGAGACTTAAAATTGATTTAAAAGAAATAAAATATGATTTTTAATACAAAACACAATTTCAACCAAAATTCATCATTTCATTTCATCACACAAAACTTTTCCAAACAACATTTTTGTCTTCTTTTAATAAAGACACATATAAGTTCCATAATACATGCCATTTTACATCAAAAGTAATATACCTAAATTTGAGCTCCAAGTGATGTGATGTGATGAGAGGTCCCGATTTAGCTTTTTGTATTCCTTGTACCTACGCGTTAAGTCGGTGAAGGCTTAGTAAGTACTACAAAGCAAAGTATAAACTTTTAAATTTTCTCATGTAATTTACTCTTTTGCCTTATCAGTATATAGCTTGTACTTTGGTCCACTTTTTTTTCCCACAACTTAGCTCAATGTAGACTTCTATAGAACCCATCGGATAAACGGAACAGAAAGTACCGAAGTACTTAACAGTAAGCACACAAGTGCTGGGGAAATAGTAAGCACACAAGTGCAATCCAGTAGGCACAAATGGTGCAAACAGTAAGCACACGAAGTGCGAAACAGTAAGCACACGAAGTGCAAAATAGTAAGCGCGCTAGCGTTCCTTAATGGCATGCCACTAATATCACAATGGTTCTAATTTGTCTACTTGGGCACAATCTCAATTAGCATAATTTCTCATAAATGATATATCTCACATAAATACATCATCAAATACTTGACATTTATATTTTCAAAGCTGTTCACTTGCGTCACAGTCACTAAATTATTTATATCGTTAGCTAAAGAATTCATAATTATAATCCGTTTGATGTTTCTGAAACTAGACTCAATCATATTTTTACCATAAAATTTTCAGAATTTTTTAATTTGTCCAATTTGTACAGTAAATTCTTTCAATTGACCCTTTCTCTGCTGCCTGACAGTTTCGACCTTTCTTTACTAAAAATTATCAATATTTTTTTACAGAGATCAAATGATGTCCCTGTCTGTTAATTTTGAAAATAAACTCATTAAGGATTTATCCATATAAATTTCAGACTCTAATTATTTTTATAAATTTTTCTATGATTTTTCAAAGTCAGAACAGGGGAACTCGAACCTACTCTGACCTTGTTACACAAAATCAGTTATATCTCAGAATATATAGTTCCATTTCCATCACCGTTTCTTCCATATGAAACTACACTCAATAATATTTAATTATATATATAATACGACCCTTAACTCTTTATATACAATTTTTAGTGAATTTTCGAAGTTAATCCTCTGATTCCGTCCAATCTGTTTCAATGAAAACATTTTCTTTCTCATGTTTCATTACACTAACCTCACTTAATCATCTTTATAACACATAATTAAAAACAATTTTCATGCTAAAAATTCAAATATATTATGGAATATAGACTATAAACTAAAATTCTTGTAGTACTTACAACAAAAAGGCTGAATTTTCTCTCTTTTACCCCTTGCTCTATTCTTTTTCTTTGTCTTCAATTTGATCCTTGCCTCTCTTCTCTTTCTCTTCAATTTCACATAAACACATATAAGCTATAAGCTATAATTCAATAATTTTCATGTTAAATAACAGTAAAATATATGTATATCATGAGAATTTAACCATTTCTTACCTTAACCCTTGAATTTAAATTTTCTCGATTTAGTCTTTTATCTCTCTAACACCCCAAAAGTAACTCTATATGAAATTTGAGGTGTCTACTAATCTCTTTTATGACTTTCTTTCAGAAATTCCAAAGAAAATGGAAGGTTTTGGAGTTTGGAAAGCTTAAAAATGATGGAAGGACCTATTTGGAATAAAAGCAAAAGTTGGAAATGGAAGAAAAGGGCATGGACGGCTAACATATGAAAAAGATGATATTTTCATCTTTTTAACCATTTTTTCTTCTCTCAAATTCTCTAGAATTTTCACGTAAAATATCTCACTTAAGAAAAATGGTAAAATTGCACTTTTAGTCCTTGAGCCTTCCAACTTTACACTTTGGCCCAAAACTTTGCCTCCAAAAATATCTTCCACCAAATTACTCTTTTGCCCCTCCTCAATCAATCTAATTCCATGATGACTCAAAATTCAATTTGGATAATTCGCTATTTAGTCCCCCATATTTTCTCTCCTTTACTATTTAATCCTTAAATTTTTCTAACCTTCCTTACTTCAACTAAACATTTCTAATTCTCTATTCTATTTTACCACTATTCCAAATCCGGTTTAAACACACAAATGTTACAGTAAGTCTCTCCAATTGATTCAAATATTACCATGTCTCTCAAACGGAGTAGAAGTATAACAATTATTATTAATAAAAAAAATAAAATTGAGGTTGACCTCGACTCCTATAAAAGATGAGATTAATGTAATATTTTATCATTGTACCCAAATGATGATAATTAGATTTTATCAAGAATCTTTCACAAGTAAGATCAAAATATATCCACACATAATTCGGCATTCAAAATAAACTAAAAAAAATATTTCGAGAATTAGTTCAGGTTTATTTTCAAAAAAAAATGAACTCACTTTCAAGCAACCCTGATGATAATTACTCACGTCATTTTTTAACAATAGAAATTAATGAAATTTTCAATAGAAATGATCATTTTGTTATTTAATCTAATCTCTATGAATTAATTTATCCAATTTTGAATAAAAGAGATACAATACAACCTGACTTTTAGTATAAGGGGTTTCCATGATACTTTTACCGTTGATTTAATTTTTTTTACATGTAAATATTATTTTAATGTGAATAGATACTAAATGTAGTTTATATTTAAAAAAAAAAAAAAAAAAGGGGTCATGTATTTTGTAATGTAAGAAAATTGGGTTTAATGATTAATATATAAATATCAATGGTCAAATATGTTATTATATCAATTTAAAATATGTATAATTAATAGAAAATATTAACATCGAGATTAATTGTTTTTATTGTTCAATTTAAAATTTAATAGAAATTAAATTGCTTTGATTTTTTTAAAGGGACCAATTTGATCAATATCAAAATTAAGAGAGATCAAAGAGATTTTTTTACCTTGAATTGTTGTTACGAGTCAATCGAGCATCAACTTAATTAAAAATAAAACTTTTTCTTTTAACAAAATAACAAATATTACTATGAGATACTTTTATATATATATATATATAATTTAGAAAATAACATATGAGATATCAATAATGTTATTTGAACTGAACCTGAAATCAATTGGAGTACTAATCTTGGGAGGGACTTTTGAATAGATTGACCCAATAATCGATACAAATTAATTAAATCGAATTGTTGAACTAAGATTTTTTTTAAATTTTTAATAATTTTTAATCGAATCGATTGAACCAATGAATCAATAAATTAATTAGTTTAACCATTAATCCAATTTAAAAACCATTAGATATAAACGTAAACTATCATAATCTACAAAACCTCAACATTATAATTTCAACTACTTCATTTATATTTTTACATTTTTTTTATAAAAATATATTTTATATAAAATTTTTCCCTCACATCATGAATCTATCGTAATATAATCATAAATAAAGTTTTGAAATATCATCTTATTAACAAAAATAAATTAAGTCTTATTTACCAATTTAACTTTGTTATTTTAAATTTTAAGCATTAAAATTATAAAATCTCAATTTTACAATTAAATTAGGTCTTATTAACAAAAAATTAGTCTCAATGATCAGCGTTCAAACGAATATATATTTTTTAATTAAGAATAGAAAAAAAGGTTATGAATAGAAAAATGTTTTATATAAAAAAATAAATTGAATATAGATAATAAAAATAAAAATAAAAATAAAAATAAAAAACGAAAATTGAATGATAGCGGCATATATTTCAAAACGTACGGAGACGTTATCTCGATTTCCAAAGCCCAATTTGGTACTTTTGCAACTTCCACGTAATTCCGTATTCGAGAAGGGTTAAATTGGTAATTGGAACATAATTTTGTTAGAAGGGATATGTAATGGGATATTTACCAAAGCTCAAACAAACTCTTCTTCACTGATGTGATTCTTTTCTTGCAAAAGAATTCGCTGGAATCTTTGTGTTTCTATAAACTAATATAAAAAATTTCAATCGGATTTATCTCCGCTTTGATTTTTCTTTTTTGAATTTTGGAGCGAAAATTGTTGCGAGTAATGCAAGACATCCACTCGATCGAAGGTGGCTGCATATTCGGCGGCGGTGGCGGTGGAGGAGGAGGAGGAGGAGACAAAAGGTTACGATCGCACCACCATCACAACCATCCAGCTCTCAAGTGTCCACGTTGCGATTCTCTCAACACGAAATTCTGTTACTACAACAACTATAACCTCTCTCAGCCACGCCATTTCTGCAAGAGCTGCCGTCGTTACTGGACAAAAGGCGGCATCCTCCGTAACGTTCCCGTCGGCGGTGGCTGCCGCAAAGCCAAGCGCACCAAAACCAAAGCTTCGTCTGAAGCCACCGCAGTGGCCGCCTTCGCACTGCCGCCTCTGGAGCAACAACACGGTGATCAACTTAAAGCGAATTCTCATTCTAGTAGCGAGAGTTCGAGTCTTACTGCGACTAACTCTAACGTTGCAGTGCCAAATCAAAACAACAACTACAGTTCTGCCGGTGGCACGGCCGAGGCGGTGTCGGCCGTAACCTCTCATTCTAACTTGATAAATGTGAGTGAACCGAAGTTGTACGGAAACCCTAATAATTTAGGGTTAGAGCCAGGATTACTAGAACAAGGATCAGACTGCGGGATATTTCCGGAGATTGGGAGTTTTACGAGCTTGATTACATCATCAAACAACGAAACGATGTCGTTTGGTTTCGATAAGGTATTAAATGAGCAAGGACACTGGCAGCAACAGCATCAAAAGATGATGAGGATGGGAGGGGATGAAATCAACGGGGGATTGCTTGATCAGACGGTGCAGGTTGAGTTATCAAATATTCATAATAGATCAGAGAATGGTTTTGGAGCGTTGGAGTGGCAAGGGAATGAAGATCAAGGGTTGTTTGTTCTTCCTAACGATGTTGAGAAGACATATTGGAGTCAAACTCAGTGGACAGATCAAGATCACCAAGGCCTCTATCTCCCGTAAATTATCTCTGACCCTTTTTTCTCCCACTTTAATTATTTATTAACTACAACATTGAAATAGAGATTAAAAAAAATCTCATAAAATCAAAGCTCAAGGCAGGATTTAACTGTTATTTTCGTTATTAATTATTGTAATTTCGTCCAAGTGTGTACTTTATACAGTTATATGGGTATATGAATATAACTGTTCCTCCTTTTGTAATTTTTTAAAAATATTTTCTTTCATTTTTATAGTGTTGAAGTTTTATTTGGGTGATTTTTCTGACCAGTTTCATCTTCTAGCTTTGTGCATGGTAATGGTGGTCATCGTCGTCGTCATAATCATCATCACTAATAATTTAATTATATTAGTTAAGGGTGAAAACGTTGTCGTTTTGGAGGGGTTTGATAGAAATTGGTTAGGAAGTAGTTGTTTTCGGTAGGACCAAGGAGAGTTAGTGACTACTGACTGGCCAGACCCATGCGCGATTATGACTCCACCGGGGCGGTGATGAGACACCGGGGAACGGCCTTAATGCGTAGGCCCACCCTAAGTGTTAGGTTTACTCTTTCGTATCCCCCGGTGGAGCGGATGGATGGTCGGTTTTAAGTGAAAATAATTTTAGTATTTGATATTCTATAATTCAATACGTGTATGATGGCAATATAAGTGATGATCATGATGGCGGTGGTGGTGGTGGTTAATGGGTGGATTGGTGATGAATAAATGGGGCCAAGGCATGTGCAGAACTAAAAGTGGTGTTTTAAGTCATACTCCCCCACCACCATTTGAGCCCTTTGATTTTGAGTACATAGGGAAGTGAGTGTACCATATCACATTTGCTACAATGTAGTTTAGTTATAATTCAATGCCCTTCTGATGAAAGGATGATGATTGATGATGGAAAGGAAGGAATTGGAATTCAGTTGTTTTTTTTGCATCATTTGTGTGCATTAAATGTATGGTTTTCGACCATTGGATATTAGAGTAGGCAGGGCGTTAAATTAGGTGAGGGTGTTTTTTGATGTGGTCCTTTTGGGGGGGGGGGGGAGATATTGATATCTTTTGCAATGTTTGGACTTAAGAGGTTGAGTTCTGGGCTGCTATCTCTTAGCCGAAACAATTAGTAGATTTCCCTTTTGCAATGTTTGGACTTAAGAGATTGAATCAAATGAATTAATTGGATCGATTTAATGAAGAATTAGTAAATTAATCAAATTCGATTATCGGTTCAATTTTGAAAACTTTGATTATACCTAAATGAATTAGGATATAAAATAAAAATCCACATTCGATTTAAGTAAAACATTCTATTCAATTTTCAAATTGATATGACTATAATTTTTGTGGTTTTTCTTAAATTTCAATCAATTGTGCCCTTAACTATACAATCTCTCATTATAGTTGTGGTTTGATGGAATACAACATTAAGGTACCATTAGGTTCTGTAAATTTATTTTAAGCAAAAGGACAAACAAACAAAAAAACATTGGGCACTGCTAAGAAACATCCTGATAGAGAAACCTAGACGGCAATGGCTGGACAGGTTATAGTCATGTGAGCTGCCTTTTTTGTTTTTAACCGGATGCCCCATCCAGCAGGTTATATACTACTTCCATGAGCACCAAAACTCTCTGCAAATGACCAAAAATTCGATGTCTATTAAACAAGATCTCCATATCTTATGAATGAAAAACCAAAAAAAAAGAAAAGAAAGAAGAAGCAAGTATCCACAGAGAAGAGGTTTCCCTTCCGAGCCGACTCGGAACTCAACCGGGGTCTTTCTCCATTTTTCTTCTTCGAGTTGGTTATTATTGGTGTTGTACTAAAGGTGAAATATCTCAAAAACCAGTCCAATTCAAGACCAACAAAGATGGTTGGCCGGTGGTCATAGAATGGCCCAATACACCAAGCTTGGGGCATTTGCCTCGATAACCAAATGGGAAGGATCATTTAAAGATTTAACTAGCAAGGGACCATGTTGTCTCCAATAGCCATGGATGGCGACTGAAAACTAGCACCTCAAAAAAGTTAGGCACATGGAGGTGGTCCTTCACTCAAATGACTCCTCGCTTCTCTGTGTGGCCCTTTACTTCGTAGCACTGGTTTTGATGTGCCAGAAATTAGTAAACATCTACAACACGGTTCACAATGACTTTACTCTGAGGCTCATGCAAATGATGCTCATGTCTCAGGTTTGAATTTCTTACACATATGACCTAAACTTGAAATGGTTTGATTTCTTGCCAGGGAAAATGACCTCAAATGTGTGTAAAGGTCTGAAAGTGAAGAGCCGGCATTGATTTGCTTGTCGAAGGCGACAAAGTTACAATATCTTTACTGGACACATGAGAGGAAATTATACTTATGCCGTAAACAGCCAGCAAGGGACTTTCAGCCATGGCTATGCATGTCTCTATCCATGTCCATTTCCGACAAACTCAAAGCCAACTCCTGATTCTGGACCAGCATTGATGAAAACCTGATTATCCGGCATATATTCAGACATGAGTATGGAGCATGATCCTCCAAATACCTACATTTCCAGGTAACATCTCAAGGACATTATTGAATCTCAGGTAAAACTTGTATAAAACCTTGCAAATCTGGAACAGAAGATAAGAAATGGAAACTGATGAAAATGACAAAAAACAGAACTGACTTGTATAAATATTAACTTTTTTGTATCAGTCATTGACAGTATAAAGAAGAAAAAAAGACGAGCTTTGTCTTATTTGTTTTTGCACCCAACAGGCTTCACAACTTGTTGAATGATAATGTTGGAAGGTAAAAGAACACTTTGTATGACAATTGACTAACGTCATGGCTTGTTTTATCTTTCTAATATGACACCATTGTTGAAAATCATGATGTTTTTAGAATCCTGCATAGCATTACAAATGAAAATTATATCAGATATGAGGAATTAGAATTGTTGTTGGTACAAAAGATGCAATTGAAGAGCCACATACAGCAGAGAAAACAGGTTTTCCAACATTGGTGCTTCTTCGACCGTCTCGGGTCAGCTTCTGCCATTCTTACTGGGCTTCCGTTCCACTCCTTTGGCAATCTGTTTTGTAAAAAACCAATCAATGAACCATCAATGTTTTACGGGGTAATTGAGAAAAGGAAATGGGATCATGATGAGGGAACAAGTTACATGGGAAAAGCAAATGAATGAGAGCTGGCAGTGCTACTACTTGACCGCAGAGACATGCTATCGGAACATGGTATCAGACTCGCTGCAATGGAACCACAATCACCAGAATCCATTTCGTTAACGATGCCTTGACTCGGACCTGTTAGGATACTCGGTAAGCCTTCAGTTTTATGAGGCTGTTGACACTCTGAACCTTGTAAAAATACCTCAAGGCTGCTCATGGTAGTCATATCATGCGAGTGAACGTCTCTTCCATCGGAATCTTCATCATCACCATCCTTCATTAAGTTCTCAAGAGCATGACTTTTTCTTGCATAATTCTGAAAACCTTGTTCAATCTCGTTGGAAATAGATGACATTATACCAAGAGATTTTCCAGGTTCTTCACTATCACCATCCACATCTGTATTATACTTGGAATAGATACCCTTATACTTCAATCGGTTCCGCGAAGGAACTTCCCTGTCCATGAAAATATCCTTGATTGACTGATAATCACTCTCTTGAATAAATACAACCAGCTCCGGCGCATCAGATGCCAAAAAGGTCTCGTTCATATCATGAACTTCGTTTTCTTCCTTTCGTCTTTCTACTTCACTAGGAGTTGCCATATACGGTGCTCCTTGTATCGGATTCTTCTGAGCCATGAAATCATTAACTCCATGGTTCTTGATTCCCCCATCACCCTTTTGTCCATTAACTTCTATATTGGTCTTTGCCTTATATGTTCTCATCCCTGCAGCGATTTACGAGCCAAGAGCATGAACATGACAATGGATTCTCTCTCTCTATATATATGACTGCTTCAAATGTGCAGAGAAATTGTACATACACAAATTCACTTTCATTTATATATGCCGGAGATAAGTAAAATGAAAAGACCGAGAGATATAGACCACAACTCTTGGTATTGTAGCATTCTTGAAACTATAACATAGTTTAGGGTATAGCATCAACATATATACATATATATATATCTTCATCAAATCAAAAACGATCGTCAATGCAATTGTTTATACACAAAATCAACTTCCACAACATCCATGCTTGTAAGGGAACTTGATGATATTTTAAAATAAACATCAATGTATCATTGGTAATATATATTGGAACATTACCAAGTTAATATACTCCAGCTGGCACTAATTCCTAGCAAAAAACAAGTTGTTCTCTTAAATATCTGCAGTTATCTGAAAAATCTCAGAAACCAAAAATGAATGAAAATGTCAATATTCCATAGCAAAGTTGGCAAGATATGAAGAATGTTTGGCATTGTGCTGTCACTAACCAGTATGTCCCATCTCTGAATAAAGGCCATTTCTTCCAGTTATTGAAAATTAGAGACTAATTCGTCCCCTGCATGATCATGATATATACAAGAGAAATTGTATAGTTACACAAAAGAAACCAAATTTTGGTGAAATCTATATCTATTGAAAATTTGGGTACTCACTGAAAAAAAAAGAACGAATTACAAAATCGATTCCCCTAATGCAGAACTTAAAAGAAAATCAATGGAGAAAAAGGCACACACACAAATCCAACACAATAAATCTTGCATTTTTCAAATAAGATTAATCGAATAACTTGTAACAAAAGAACGCTACCTTGAATTAGCAAAGGAAAAACCCAGAAAATTTTCTGCACTTTCTTCTGTGATAAATAAGTGATTAATAAATAAATAAGCTAAAACACAAATCAGCCAATGGGATGTTAAAGGAATTGTGGGCAGTTGAAAAAGGGAAGAAAAAGCAAAAAAGGTTAAGAAATAAATGGACAGCTCATAACATTAAATATCCATAAAATCATAAATTTCCAATTTGTAAACATAAACGTTTTCGCAATTCTTTTTATATTTCATGTATGAACAACTTAATAAATGGTATATTTTCGCCAATTAAATTTTAATTCAATTGATATGGGACATGAGTTCGAATGAATTAAAATTTATTATATAAATATATTCAAAATTTATAACCACACTTATACTCATGCACATATCATTTGAGTTATTATTATTTTTTATATTATTGCAGGTAAGAAAGCCATAATTTAGAGTTGCAAAAGAACATGTAGTTATATCAACAAATTATACATTATTTTTTATTTAACTTTTTATTTGATTGACATAAATGTTTTTTCAATAAATTATACATCACTTTTTATTTAATTTTTTAAAAGATTTTTTTAATTAATTGATTAAGATAAATGCTTTGAGATAATTCATATGATTAAAGGATGAGATCAACAATATCACATTGCACTTTAGGGTTGTAGTTTATAGGTTTCGTACAATATGATGATAGTCTTTCACTTGATTGTTTGGTTAAGTTTCAACTGAAGTTGTAGATTAAGTCTTAACTCGATTATCATCATTATTGTTGCAAATGCGAGAGAACGTGGATTCAAGTGTACTAAAGTGCATATATTAAAACAACAATAACATATATTAAAACAACATGAAAAAAATACAAACGTAGTTAAAAAAAGAAATTAAACCTAGGACTCAAGGATAAAATCACTATAACTTGACTATTAAACTAGAGAAACTAATGTGTCAAAAGAAAACGCGTTTTAATAGGCCTGTTCATGGGTCGGGTTACTTGTCCAAGCCCGAAGGCTCGCTCAAAATTTAGGAGGGTTTGGACAAAAATATTAGGCCCAAAAAATGGGCTCGGGCCAAAAAATTATACCCGTTTAAATTATGGGTCGAGCTCGGGCTTAAACGCTCAAGGCTCTAGCCTGATCCGACCCGACCCGTTTTAAATTTATAATACTTTATATTATGTTATTTTTATATATTATGTAATTTATAACACATTAAAAAAATAAATCTATACTAAATATATAATGTTACTCTGATTAAAACATTAAAAAATTGTTAAGATGACTATATAACAATTTTCAATAAATAAAAATGTATAAAATTATTAAATATTAAAATAAACAATGTAAATATTCTTTTAAAAAAATTAAAAAAAAATATGAGCGGGCCTAAAATAAGTTCAGGTTAGTTTTTTATAAATATGAATGGGTTTGAATGAAATTTAAGGCTCAAATTTCTGACCGGATTAGGCTTGGACAAACATAAAATATATTAATATCATATTTTGACCCTGCCCGAACCCGAATCGACCCGACCTATGAACACCTCTAATTTCAATTTTTTTCTCCAAAAATAATCTATTTCGTTAAATTAAAAAAAAAAAAAAAAAAACAACCTAAACACTTATTCCATTTTAAAATCGACATATTTACCTAATTAAATTCAACCACACTCTCGGTCATATAATAACATAATAACATGTAAATATTCTAGAGAAGGGTAATACGATTTGAAGAAAGATCCGTTGTCTGGGAGTGGAAACAACGAAAAACGGTTTTGAAAAATAAAATCTTTCTCTCTTCCTTTTTTTTTTTTTTTCTTCACTTGTTTCAAAATTCGAATTTTCTCTTTGATTTTTCATTTCTCTTTTTCTATTGTTCTTCGTTGTTTTGGAAAAAAGAAAAAGAAAAAAAAAATGTTTGAGCCTCAACTTTTCGTAAATTTACAAGAGAATTCGAATTTCGGAGACCCCAAATCCTGGCTTTCAGGTGATAATCGCAACATCATGAACGGCAACTCCTCCCCCACTCACCTTCCAACTCACTCTTCACTCACTTACTCCAACGCCAATCTGGATCGCGTCCTCTACAACGATCTCGTCGAGATGATCCCTCTCGTTCAATCCCTCATCGTAATCTCCTCCTCCTCTTCTCTCTTTACTTAATTTCTTTTTTTTTCTTTGCCTTGATTTTTTAAAATTAGTGAACAACACAGGGAAATTAAAAATGGGTTTCTTTTTAATTTAAATTTATTTACTAACCTTGCGTTCGATCAGGAGAGGAAACCAAGTAGTTCATTTACAAGGCGTGGTTCGATGATATACACCAAGACCCCTTCAAGGGAATCCTTATCTAGAAATGTGAGATTATAATATATACACTGGCTTCAATTTAATCTGTTGAATTTACTTGAAAATTTGTGGAATTATGTATCACTTGCTTTATTTTTTTAATAGGCTTATACTGTTAGTGAATTAGATAGATTTAGTCCATGTTATACCTGTATCTAAGTTGAAATTATATATGCCTTTGCATTCCAAATATGAAAAATTGCAAATTAGGCATAGCCTATTGAAATTGGTGTTTTGATATGAATGTGCTATGCTTCCATTTGTGCAAATCTGTGTCATACCATGGTAGGATATTCAACATTTGAGTTTGTGTTGAGCAAATATACAATGGAAGTTCTTTGTAGGATTATCAATGAAATTCTCACCAATAAGGTTTGT
The DNA here is from genome assembly GCA_039519145.1 of Kokia cookei. Lineage (NCBI taxonomy): Eukaryota > Viridiplantae > Streptophyta > Magnoliopsida > Malvales > Malvaceae > Kokia > Kokia cookei. The sequence continues at coordinate 34,035,236 of CM076904.1, read as the reverse complement.
TTTACATGATTTTTTATGTGCAATTGTTTTTACTATCAAATTCATGCTCATATTTAGTTTAATAGCTTTTCATTTTTGAGATGGTTAATTTTCTTTACATAAATGTGCTACAATTTGTTATTTTCATTCATGAAGGTTACCGATATGAAAGGGAGGAATGGAGCTCAGTCAATTCCAATGAGAAAGAAAAAGGATAAAGTCGACAAGAATGGTAGTAATAATCAAGATGGTGACGACTGCTCAATATTTTCCTCGGAGGCTTTGGCAACAGAAAAAGAGAATGAAGAGTTGATTTCATTGAGGGAACAAGTGGAGGATCTGCAAAAGAAGTTGCTAGAGAAAGATGAACTTTTGAAATCAGCAGAGATTTCAAAGAACCAGATCAATGATGTTCATGCTGAACTTGGTAAATTGAAGCAAGATGCTGCGGAAAAGGACTCTTTAATCAAGTCTATTCAGTTGCAACTCTCTGATGCCAAGGTATAATACATCATTAATGTCTTTTGCTATAAATATTTCTTAAATATTAACTTAATTACCTTCTCAACATTTTTATACTTTAATGGGAACAGTGAGATCTGTTTGTCAACTCGGAGTTTGTGGTTTTATATTACTTGTGTAAAGATTAAAAAGTTAGGATGAGAAAATATTCCATAATTGGCATGAAAAAGAATTAGTTTCATCTACAAGAATTAATTGTGTTATTGGAAGATTTTGTAATTATTGTATATTTAATTGATCGTTAAAATATGATTGTCATCGGATTTCAGAATACATGTATCCTCCATTATAAAAGGTTACAGCTTATCTGGTTCTTGTTTTCCATTTTTGTATCTTTGTCTACCTATGAATCATTTGACTACTTAGAAAGATGTCTACATAAAACATTTTCATTTTGAACCGCTTCTTGTTCCCTTAATCCTTATTGATACATAAGGTCTTCCTCAGATTAAACTTGCAGACAAGCAGGCTGCCCTGGAAAAGACACAGTGGGAAGCAATGACATCGAAGCAAAAGGTGGAGGAGCTGCAAAATAATATTGATTCCATGCAAGGAGAATTTTCATCATTTATGCTGTTGTTAAATGGTTTAACAAAGAATAATCGCACTACACATACGGATGATTATGATTTAGAACCATACCCTTTGGATCCTCTCCCTTATATGGTAAGCTTACTATCCTATGCCTAATATATCTAACGGTTTTATATGGTAGAAGAGAACAAAATTCTGAATATATGCATGTACAAGGGCTTGTTTCTTATAAGCTTTTGTTTTCCCTAACATGGCTTTTCATTCTTTTGGATTTGCCACAATCGAAAGTCGCATGAATGGATTTTTATCTAAGGTTATTATTGCTTCATTATAACTTAAGGTCATTGCATTTAGGCCTGTAAAGTGCAGTTTTCATTGTTTATTTTGTCTAGTCATGAAGAGTCCACTTTTGGCATAAACAGGATGGTGTCGATAATGAGGAGCTGCAGAAAATGGAAGAAGCAAGGCAAGCTTATGTTGCTGCTGTTGCTGCTACAAAAGAGAAGCAAGATGAAGAATCCCTTGCTGCTGCAGCCAGTGCAAGTTTATATCTTCAATCATTTCTTTTTAGATCAGAAAGTATGGAATAAAGCAATATAAGAATTGAAGTAGCCTTGCCAATCCGTGTATACGTGTCACATTCGGTGTTTTGTTTTGTGTAAGCTGTGTACACAAAAACGCAACACAACACAACACAACACAACACAAATGTGTATTTAATGTGTTGGCATCCATTGTGTTACTAGTGCTTAAATTTCTCGTGTTGTGTTGTGTTGTGTTTATTACACAGGTTTCATGTTTTTCTAAACATATCGTGTTCGAAATTGTCTGATCTTAGCTTGAAGCATTCCACACAAGCTCATTAATGTAGTAGCACTATTGGTTTCATAATGTAGGCGTTTATTTACTGCATCTAATCTCCTCCTTCACTCTCAGCTATCTCTCTCTTGTATTGTATGACAATACCTGCCGGGTATTATCCGCTTTGACTCATTGGGTCTTACAGTTTCGTTCACCAAAGGCATATTATAGATTGAAGATGTGAATATTTGTAAACTCGGTCAAAGCTCTAACATATGTATATATATGTATGTATATATAACTATTGCTTTCATTGAAGGTCGGCAATTACAATGGGCGTCTCTCCATTTGGCTGTTTTTTATGCAAACTTTGCATATAACTTGAATCTCTCATTTCTTTTCATTTGTCTACTTGCAAAAGAATCTAAAAACCTATATGAAATTGAGTAAAGTTTTGGATTATTTGAATCAATACCTTTTTTTTAAGATTATTATTTCTCTTTAATATAATGTATATTATTGTGTACAAATAATTATAAAGGAGTGTTTGGTCCGCTAAACATTATAATCTGTAATTTTACCTGTCGAAATGAAATTATGGTGTTTGAAGATTATAGAATGAGATTTCAACATTTCGGCAATCTCTTAATTTCACATTACGGTCATCCCGTTATATAGGGGCGGAATTTGCATTTTAAGACAAAATTACTCTCTATTTTTATTATATTTATCAATATGACTCTTTTTATTATATTTTAAGACAAAAAATCAAAATATTTCCTTTTTTTTCTTCTCTTTTTCTATCGTAAGTTTGGAAACCAAAATCCTTAGCCTTCTCTTCCCAATTTTAACTTAACACTCTCCTAATCATTCACCATCATCTCCAATTTGTGTGATATATTTTTGCACTCAGATTTTTAATTAAAAATTGCACTTTTAACATTGAATAATGCTATTATTGATACAATATATAAATCTTGAGGGTTAAAGTTATTACTATGTCAGTTTTAAAATTGTCAAATTATCTTTCCGTTAATAATTTAATAATTGATGACCAAAAAAAAAAGTTCAAATAATTGATCGACCATTTTATAATTTTTCATAATTAATTCATACCAATGTAGTTTACCATTTTATAATTACATTTGCATTGTTTTTGCTCTAATCGTTATTTCATGTCTAAAAAATAATAAATCTTTATGGTTAGTTAATTTTATTATTTTATTTTTAAGAATTGTATTTTATGTGTTAAGTTTTGAGAAATCACAATTGTTTGGTGAATAATTTCTAATTATTTATTGGGAGAGAGATTTTTTTTTTTGGAAAAATGATGCTATTAACTTAATGAAACTTACAAGAATGTAGCTTCATAAATGTGAAATGAGCATACAAAATGGAAAGAATGTGAAAATATGAGGCAAGTGAAGTGAAATTTAATAGCATCATTTTGAGGAAATATCCTCTGTGTATCCACCGTCAAAACCATCTTTCTGTCGTCATAGTCTAACTCCTTTATCGCATTGTTCGGGTTGGTCATTAATCTCCCCGCAAATACAATCAAGAGCGAAATTAAAAAAATTTTTAGGGAAATCAAAATTAAATTTTAATTTTTGCAATAGTAAAAGTACATTTTAAAGGTTAAATTAAAATTTTATTATTTTTAGGGGAGTCAAAATATAATTTTACCATTACTAATTTAAAATTTTAAAAATTTTTAAAAGCTTAAATGAAAAAAAAATTTATTTTAGGGGAGTCAAACCCCCTATCAACCTCTATTTCGCCCTTGAATACAACCTATCCCTTGATAAACTCCAAATAACCTAATTTATAATTTAATTAGAATTTTTAATGTAGGCATAATATTGGGTTTTTTACTAAAATAATATTAAAATCATAATTTATTTGCCAAAATAATATCTACACCCCATTAATTATCAAAATAATATGTTTTGTGAGATGGATGATACTAAAATGACGACACCTTGGAGTTTTTTTGACACAATTTTTTTTTTAATTATATTTATATATTATAAAAAAATAATAATAATAAAATATTAGTGGAGGATACTAAAATGACGGTATCAAGTGGCAAAAAATACGAACAAAATACACGAAAAAAAATACCTGACACATGGTGGAGGGTTTGAAAATGGCGGCACCAAAAGAGGGTAGTAGAATGGCGACACCAAGGAGAATTTTGGACACGTGTTGAGTCCCTAGTGACCCGTGTGTGTGTCAGGGGGTGAAAGGCAAAGATGTTGGGGGTTGGGGAAATTAATTTAGGGTATTTTTTTTGTTATAAAAGAGGGTTTAGGAGGATCAATGGGGTATTATATGGAAAAATGAGTTCTCTGTCCTGTTTGACTTGTCCACATGAGAGGTACCTTCGACGACTTTCGAGTTTATCTCCCGTTGATCTCCCAAAACCCTCTTTTATAACCAAAAAAAAAAACCTTAAATTAATTTCCCCAACCCCCAACATCTTTGCCTCCCACACCCCCTACACACACAAACACGGGTCACTAGGGGTTCGACACGTGTCCAAAATTCTCCTTGGTGCCGCCATTCTATTACCCTCCTTTCGTGCCGTCATTTTCAAACCCTCCACCCAATGTCAAGTATTTTTTTTCGTGTATTTTGTTTGTATTTTTTGCCCCTTGGTGTCGCCATTTTAGTATACTCCACCAATATTTTTTTATTATTTTTTATAATATATAAATATAATTAAAAAATAAAAAAATTGTGTCAGAAAAACCCCAAGATGCCGCCATTTTAGTATCCTTCATCGCACAAATCATACCATTTTGGTAATTAATAGGGTGGGATATTATTTTGGTAAAAAAAATATTTTTTTATATTATTTTAGTAAAAAACTCCATAATATTTCTTTGGGATAATGTCATTTTACACCCCTGTACTTTGACACTTGTTTGAATGTGGTACCTGAAGTTTCAAAATATCCAATGTGGTACTTGAAGTTTAATTCCGTCACACAATCTGGTACTTGTCGATAACGGTGTTAATTTTTGACTGATTTTGTCACATGAATCAATTATGTGTCGACAGCAGGCTGAAGGGGTAGCTGCACGGGCAAATTAGGAAACGTTTGTTTTGCAATTTGCCCTTCCCTCACTTTTTCATCTGGATTTGAAATAAATAATAAATTAAATTAACAAAAAATGTTTCTACTTCCTTCTTCTTCTCTTTCTCGTGAACCAAACATAAATTTCCTAAGGAAAAAAAATTCAAAAGCTGATGTTAATTTATGAATGAATGTTGAGCTCCTCCAAAAGCATACTCTTTTACTATAGTTGCTTGTTGATTAATTCGACCTTACGAGGGCAAATTTCCACTATTAACCAAAGCACTAATCTCTTTTAAGCATTAACTCTTAGCAATACTTCATCATTATCGCCCTACCCAAAGCAATCCAAACTGAAAGCAGGAACGGAACCATCGCTCTGTCCCCTAGACATCTTTCTACAATGCTTCAAGGCTTTAAGGAGTGGGGCATGGGAAAGGAAGACTCTAGCTGCTAGGGTAGCTAGGCTAACTGCTAAGAGATCAAATGTAGAGGGAGCGAGACCATCTTAAGATAAAGTGCAATAAACAAAGTTCCAAATCTTATTTGTTTGTGTTTGGAAGATGAAATGGCTGCAATGGAGGTTGGAAGTGACATTGATGTTAAAGTTCATGTCTTCTCTTCATCATCAGAGATTAAACTTAAAACATTGAATCCAGGATCTCAACTTTTGATTTTCCTTTTAATTTTTTGATCTGTTTTCGGTCAACAAAAAAAAAAAAGAATTATTTGGTTTTTTTGGGGAGAGGGTCTTAAATGAACTCTAGTTTAAGGAGCTTATTTAATGGGATTTTGTGTTCGATCGAACTAAAATTAAAAAGATTTGGGGCTAAAGACAATACCTAGATGAAAGAAACAGATTAGGGAGAGAAAAAAAGCAAATAAAGAAGAAAATAAAAAGGTTGTCTGGTTTTGAATTGAGAGAACATGAAAAGTTTAGGTTGAAGGAGAGAAACCATTTTTTTTAAATTAAATTTTTTTATTTCAAATCTAGATGAAAAAGTGGGGGGGGGGGGGAAGGAAAATTGCAAAATAACCCTTCTTTAATCTGCCCGTGCAGCTACCCCTTCAGGCTGTCCACTACGACATGTCAACACATAATTGGTTCACATGGCAAAATCAGTCAGAAATTAACACCGTTACCGACAGGTACCAGGTTGTGTAACGGAATTAAACTTCAAGTATCATATTGGATATTTTGAAACTTTAGATACCACATTCAAACAAATGTCAAAATACAAGGGTGTAAAATGCCATTATCCCTATTTCTTTTTTTTTTCTTTTTTCTTTTATATTTAATTACTTTTTCCCAAATTCCGATGGTTGACAAATTTATTTTTGCCCATTACGTTACATTTGATAGAGTAGCGCACCTACTGCCATGCCTAAGCCGAAAGTTGCAGAGGGCAGGGCAGGCCCACCTCAGAAGCTTACTTATATTATAAATCAAATATATTTTTAATAAATTTCACAAATACAATTTATTATTAAATAAATTTAAAATAAATAAATAAAATATATTATTTTATAAATTAAATAATACTATAATTTTATATTATGTATATAATAATTTATAATTTAATAAATTCAAATTAAACAATTAAAAATATATTTTAAACTTAATTTTTTGATACACCATATTACGATCGGTACGAGTGAAATCATAAAATTTATTTTCAACTGGTATGGAAATATCAAATTTTAGATTCAAACTATTAAAGTTTTTAAATTTATTTTCTTAAATTAAAATCCTTTACAACGTTATTATTTAAATATTATTGCTGTCAAATAATTATTTTTTTTATTTTAAAAAATCATAGTAGCAAAATAATAATAGAAGAAAAACAATGTTACAAAACTTAAAAAAATTAAATTTATAGAGTAAATTCCAAAATTAGTGTAACCGCTTGTGGCCCCGGTTGCCTTTTTGCTAAAGCTGAATATTTGTCTCCTTGTTCAGTGATTGGCGGCTAGCTACTTCACCACTCCCTCTATTAATTTCCTCCAAAACCCACAAAACTTCAATCTAGGTTTCTTGACGTCCATTTTCAGATCCTTTGAGCCCTCTCAAACCAACTCGTAACTGCTGCGGCTCAGCTATGCCCTCTCAAAGCCACATCTCTCTCGATTTCCACACTCGTGTCTTCAAGAAAGAGAAAGTCTCCCTCGCTGGTCACCACGAGCTGGGTTTATTTTTTTTTTAGTTTCATTTTTTATTTGTAACCTCATTTGGTGAGCTTATTGATTTGGGGTTTTTTTTTTTAGTACATTGTGAGAGGAGGAAGAGATTTGTTTAAGTTGCTGCCTGATGCTTTTTTTCAAAGGGATTAACCAGATTGGTGTCATTGGTTGGGGCTCCCAGGTACCAAACCCAACCCCCACAATTTTATTCTTTGTCAAAGGCTTTATTTTCGTTTTATTTATATTTGGCCATTTATGACTTTTCCACTCTTATAGTTTCATATTCTTCATTATAGTTTCATGAAGTAGCTGTACAAGCCTTACCTTTGTTCAATGTATATCTGAATTCTATGTGATTTTGCAGGCTGACAATCATACGAAGATATTCTCCCACATGAAACCAAATAGCATCCTTGGGCTTTCCCATGGCTTTCTTCTTGGACACTTACAATCAATGGGACTTGATTTCCCAAAGAACATTAGTGCAATTGCTGTGTGTCCTAAAGGAATGGGTCCATCTGTAAGGAGACTTTATGTTCAAGGCAAAGAGATCAACGGTGCTGGAATCAATTCTAGTTTTGGAGTCCATCAGGTATTTTTTTCCCTTGTCTTGTTCCTTTTCTTTTCCCCTGTTAAGGCATGGAGTAATTTTCTTTGTGCACAGGACATTGATGGTAGAGCTACTGATGTTGCCTTGGGGTGGTCGGTTGCCCTTGGATCACCTTTCACCTTTGTTACTACTTTAGAACAGGAGTACAAGAGTGACATCTTCGGGGAGTGGGGTATGTAATTTACCATGCACTTCTGCGATCAACTCATATGCTTTTTCTTTTAGCTTATTGTGCTTTGACAATCATTTCTAGGCATTCTTCTCGGTGCTGTTCATGGAATTGTGGAGTCTCTGTTTAGAAGATACACTGAAAACGGAATGGGCGAGGATCTTGCTTACAAAAACACCGTTGAATGCATTACAGGAATTATATCAAAGACTATCTCAACAAAGGTTGTCCATTGTGTCCAATTTCTTGAACCTCTTATGTTCCCTAATCTTTATCTACTTCTCACTTTTGCTCCACTATTGGTGCAGTTGGACCTGTTTAAGTGTTTGCATTTATTTACTGTATTCTATTTTTTTTTCCCCTTTAACAGGGCATCTTGGCTGTGTACAATTCCTTGTCCGAAGAGGGAAAAAGGGAATTCGAGCTTGCCTATAGTACATCTTATTACCCATGCATGGATATACTGTACGAGTGTTATGAAGATGTAGCCAGTGGAAGTGAAATCCGTAGTGTTGTATTGGCTGGGCAACGGTTTTATGCAAGTATTTTCTTTAATCAACTGGTGATACTTTGACTTGTAATGAATTCGAGTTTCTCATTGTTTGGAAGTTAAGGTTGCACATAGTTATTGTTATATAATTTGTGGATTTATTCACACACTGGACCAGTAAGATTCGTTGTGTTTGGCATTGTTTTACAGGAGAAGGATGGTCTCCCTGCTTTCCCAATGGGAAAAATTGATCAAACACGCATGTGGAAAGTCGGTGAGCAAGTCCGAAAGGTACGTCCATCTGGTGATTTAGGGCCATTGTATCCATTCACTGCCGCCAAATTCAGGTCAAAAAAATATTATCCAAGATTCGACTCATTTAAAAAATGGACCTTAAATTTTATCCAAAATCATTTTTTGAACGGGCCTTTGAGCTTAGGCGAGTGGTTTGACCCATAGGTAGGCAGTGTGACCTCTTGATTTGGTAAATAGCATAGCTTTGCATAAAAGTCTCCAAATGGTTTTAGTATCCTGCGTACTCGAGAGTTTCAAATTATGTGGTTAGCATCTGTAACTTTGATCGCTTCATTGTGGTTGTACACTCAAATAGTACTCCCCTCAACTCTTGATCATCTACGTTACAAAACATAATATTTAGCGATTTGGTGTTGGCATTCGCAAGCCATTTTTCATCGGTCATCCATGCCAAGTCAAATTTTGGATATCTCGTCTCAATAAGAGGAGGTTCCCAACTAGTGAGAGCAATACACCATGCTCTCTCATTCATGGATTTGATGAAGATTTTCATTCTAACCTTCTCATAAGAGTAGCTGGAATTGTTTAATAGAGAAGCTCCTTCCATTTTTAGCAATTATCTGCTCAAGGAAATACCAAGTAGGAGGCTTTGATGCCAAATGTTAGAACTGTCTCAAATAAGATGTGATAGTGATGGTTGTTGTGCCCATTAAAGCTGGCATTGCAATAAGAAAAATGAAAGTGAAATGACATTTTCAGTGATAGATAAAAATTTATAATAATAATAATACTATTCATTGTTAAATATTATTTTGTAATGATATTTTAATTGATTGTGTATTTCATTACGCAATAACGATACGTCATTATCAAAAATTTATTTTAAGCCATAAAATATGGATGACAAATACTCTACGAAATAATAATATGATTGTTAATGCTTTTACATAACGATAGTTGCGAAAAACAAGGCATGGAGGAAGACTTAAAGCATCCTTGAACACTATAGGTTAAGTATTAGGGTTAAAATCGCCGGTTTATACCATTACATCCATATTATTAGGTGGACAGCACATGGCAACCTTTTCTTAAATTATTATTTTAATTTAGTTTTGTATTTAAGATTATTTAAATAACGTATTTACTCACTGTCCATACTAACATGCTTAGAAAAATAAAAAAGGGAATTTATTTTATAAATTATTTTTAAATTTGAAATGAAAGTCAATGAGCTTGATTAATAATCGAGAGAGAGGAAAAAGAAGAAAAACAAGTGGGCAACATGCACATGCATTTAAAAGAAAAAAAAAACAATGTCAAAGTCCACCTCCAAATCTCTCCCCTTCCCAAAACATATCAGATAGACATGACAAGAGGAACTTGAGCCGTGTGAGAATAAAAAAAAAAAAAAATTAGGGTTTTAGGGGACATGACGGTGTGGTCCACGTGTTTGTGTGGCGGGTTATGTGGTCCTATTCCGAGATATAATTTATTCCAATTCGTTTGTAATAAAGTAAGTTGGATCGATGTTTCTCGCAATCAAATCCAATCCGTCGCACTTAAAATAAGTCCTTCAAATGATATATGTTCACGAATTAACTTTGGGTATCAAGATTAATAAAGATTTTGATAAGATTCGTAAAATAACATCATAATATTATATTATTTTATTATCAATTAAAATAATATTCTCTCTCCGATATCATTATTGTTCGAATATGATTTGATATTGTCTCTTCGAAACCATTACTTTAATCTCTATTTTTTTTACCAATAATTCTTCTTATATGCTACTTGATTGAATATAACTTATTTATAAAACTAAAGTTAAATTCAACGCAGCAAACCATGGAGCTAAACTATCAAGAAATAGGAAATTACAAATTGAAAATGAAACTCATGTTGCAAGGATAAATTCAAGCATCTCAAACTAATATTATCCTTCTCTTATTTACTATATTTTTCAAGAATTTAGAATTTAATTTTTATATTTTTATTTTAAGAATCTAGATTTTTTATATTTCAAAATTAAGATTAAATTGTTTTTTTTTTAAATTTATTTATGTCATATTTTAAAATAAAAAAAATCACTTGAGTGAATCTGAATTTAATAAAATAATTTTAAGGCTCGAATTTTGAAATTTGAATAGTAGGTGAACTATAGATTCTTAAACATAAAGATACAAAGATTAAATTATAAATTTATAAATAAAAAAAAACAAAAAAAAAAACAATAACTTACGACATATTTTGACCTAAGAACAAATCACAACCCATACCAACTACTTAACAATACATTATTAAAGGAGGGAATTATAAAGTTTGAAAATAACAAATAAAATGGCAAGAGAAATAAGAAATTAGGTCCCAAATACCAATCCGGAATCAATTAACTTCTCAGATGTTATCTCATTTATACGTCTTATCATCTCATCTGTCAAATAATTCTTCCCATCTCCAACTTTGCCTTTTCTGAAAAAATGGCGATTATCAACTATATGTTTTTTACTGAACTTCTGTACGCTCGATTTATTCACTTCCAAGTTGCTCAAATTCTCAAAACTACATAGTTTCACTATTTCTTCAACCACTCCTTTACTTTCTTCCTCTACCGAAAAAGGGTGACCGAGAAACTCGCCTATTCTCTTAACCACAGCAAGAGGCTCCTTCTTCAACTCTTCATACTTCAAGAACAATATCTTTGCTGGGGTTTCTAAGCTTGCTTCCCAATACCCTAAAACATGATCCCAAAAAGGTCCATAATGAGATATCCCTTGGCAAAACAACTCAAATGCTTCCTCAAGTGAAAGGGGTGGCAAATCTTCAGGCCTCAACTTATTCAAAAACAACCATTTCGAAACAAGCACATCTTCAGGGTCCCTACAGATGTAAACGAACCTACAACTTTGATTATCAGTCATGGACTTTGGTAACAATGTGTAAGGGATATGAATTGAAATAAGACGTGGTGAGGGAAACCTATCAAGATCGAAACCAGACCGATCTGTTTCGTGTAAGTGAGGATCCAAGAAAGGGATGCAATCGTGAGGGCCAGTGGTGAGCAAAGGGTGGTCGGCAAAACCATAGCGGGTGCCGTTGACGGTGGCGAAAATAAGTGCCTTCAGCCAAGTGGTGCCGCTTTTCGGAAAGGAGGCTAAGAAAATATCGGTGGGTCGAGGCCTGAAGTGATCTTGGACCCACATCAAATTTTGCAAAGCTGCTTTAGGGGTTAGCCAAAAACCTTGGTATTGAACCAGATGCTCAGTCATCCAGCCTTTGGCTTTGGGAAGATTGGGGAGTGTTTCTCTGTATCTTTCATCTGTTTGGTCGGAGAGGTTGTCACACTCTGGAGAGGGTTGAAAAGCAGCCATGGAGGAAGAAATTAAAGGATGGATTCAACACTGTTGGTCAAGTGGTGTTAGAGTTGAAATGGTGAGAGAGAGACTGAATGGCAGCCCCATCTGTACAATATTAAAGAAAATATAACCTCTGAGGATTATTAGGGATTGAGCAATCTGAAGAATTTCATGGAAGGTGCAATGGTTGACCTGATAGGTCTGGGATTACGCATGCAATAATCATATTTTTTAAGAATAGTAATAAGATTTAATTTAATATGGGTATTTAATCAAACTGGTTGGGTGCAGTTTCGCTCTCATGATGGATAGTGAATGTATTAGACTTGTGGAGATAATATTAAAATATTATTTTATTTCTAATTGTTAGGGGAGTGACTGACTGATGTGGTTGGGCATATGAATCATTCATCTCATTCATAAGTTAAAAGGTAAGAATTAAGTGTGTTGTTTATGATGTTTTATTTATTTTGTATACTAATTATATAATATTTTTGATACAAAAGGTAAATTAGATTTACCTGATGAATCGAAAGTTGAAAAAGATACGTTGATTCTCTTATCAATAATAAAAATTTGATTTAATTTTTTAAATATCATAAAAATTATAATTATAATTTAATTTAATTTGACAAAGGAGGAGAGTCCCCGCTCCTTACCCTCAAAGCGTGCATAAATGGGGTATTTGATAATTTATTATATATAAGGCGGCTATAGAAACAGATGATGTGATGGGATGGATATTTATTATTCGTTAAGATAGAGTTTGATAAGATTATGTTCGTACGTAATATTCATATTAATCATATTTTCTGTCTATGATAGTGATTTAATCGAAGGTATAATTTTTTTTTTTTTATGATATAATTGTGCATGCTGTTGTGAATTAATTTACCGGAAAAAATTTCATTCGTATCGTGTGTAAGTGTTCTCTTTATTTTTTAATCTAAAATATTACAATTTTACGTAACAATTTAATAGCTCATTTTTGACATTCATATATTTTGTCGTGTTTATTTTATGGTTTTGACATGACGTATTTCAATTATTTTTAATAATTTTATGATGAATTTAGATTATAGTTACATTTTATGAGTTTCGAATTATTTATAACTATCAGTCATTCAATTTTCACATCATTTTTCAATTCATTGCATAAATTTGCATAGTTTTGTCATAGTAATTTAATTTTAACTATAGATTTATTTAATAACCGAATTATTACACCAATTAACACCAACTAGATGAAGTTGCCAAATACCAATCCAGAACCCAGTAACTTCTCAAATGTTATATCGTTTATACGCTTTATCATCTCATCCGTCAAATAACTCTTCCCATCTCCAACTTTTCCCTTTCTGAAATAATGGAAATTATCAACTACAACTTCTCTACTGATCTTTTGTACCCCCGACTTATTCACTTCCAAATTGCTCAAATTCTCAAAACTGCATAGTTTCACTATCTCTTCAACCACCCCTTTACTTTCTTCCTCTAACGAGAAAGGGTGACCAAGAAACTCACCCATTCTCTTGACAACAACAAAGGGCTCCTTCTGCAACTCTTCATACTTCAAGAACAATATCTTTTCTGGGGTTTCTAAGCTTGCTTCCCAATACCCTAAAACATGACCCCAATAAGGTCCACAATGGGATATCCCTTGGCAAAACAACTCAAATGCTTCCTCAAGTGAAATGGGTGCCAATTCTTTCGGCCTCAGCTTGTTCATGAAGAGCCATTTCGAAACAAGCACATCTTTAGGGTCCCTGCAAATGTAAACCAACCTGCAACTTTGGTTAACAGTCATGGAATTTGGTAACAAAGCGTAAGGGATATGAGTTGAAAGAAGACGTGGTGAAGGGAACCCATCAAGATCGTTTTGGCAAGCCTCCAAGAAAGGCACGCAATCGTGAGGACCGGTGGTGAGCAAAGGGTGGTCGGCAAAACCGTAGCGGGTGCGGTTGACGGTCGCGAAAATAAGTGCCTTGAGCCAAGTGGTGCCGGTTTTTGGAGAGGTGGCTAAGAAAATATCAGTGGATCGAGGCTTGAAGTGGTCTTGGACCCACATCAAACCTTTTAAAGCTGTAATAGGGCATAACCAAAAACCTTGGTATTGAACCAGATGTTCAGTCATCCAGCCTTTGCCTTTGGGAAGATTGGAGAGTAGTTCTTTACATCTTTCATTGGTTTTTTGGATCAAATGTGAATCATTTTGGCCATTGTAGGTCTTGGAGGTGGTGTCAGAGTCGGGAGAGGGAAGAAAAGAAGCCATAGAGGAAGAAACAGAGCATGAATTGAAACACTACAGGAGAAGTATTTAGGGTTAATGGTATGACACCTATTTATAATATGATGTAGACAGTGATGATTGGGTTGGTGTACTTCTTTTTCTGTGTTCTCGGTTGTCTATTTGCTTTGATCTTATCTCTTCTCCCGTCTATGGGTGGGGTGTAATTGGGTGGAGTTGTTGGTTCGGTTAGTGTGATCCAAAACTTACTTCTATCAGAATATTAAATTTATTTTTTATATTTTTTTTCAACTAAAATTTAATCATCAATCTTTTCAAAATAATTTAAATGATATATTTTAAAGAAAATACTAATTAATAAATCAAAATTTTTAACATAGCATGACAATGAAAGTATATTTCATGCTATTATTTTTTATTTTTTTATACCTTTAATTTTAATTTTGATTTTTTTATTTTTATAATTTTTGAATTATTATTTTTCGAGGTGACATATAAGACAAATGATTTTATGTTAGCATGATTTGCATAATAATTATCATGTAAGTTGTCACGCCAACAATGTTAAAAATTAATATTTTAGTCATCATTTCAATTAAAAATAATTTAACTCTTTTTTAAATAGTTAAGAACTAAATTTTGTTCAGAAAAAGAATAAAGATCAAATTAAAAAAAAAACATAAATATTAAAGATTAAATTTATTATGATACCTATTTCTTTTAATTGATTAAATCTTGGTTTTTTTATAATAAAAAAAAAAACCAGTGTGATATCGCAAAAGAAAATTTAAATCAAGTACACAAATTAATATGAATGAAGTATTCAAATCTACATTTATAAAATTATTACATAAACAATTTATATATTTTTATGTTTTTTTTTCTTTATTTTTCTCTCTTGTATTCTCTTTTTTTTTTGGGTAAACTGCACCATTAGTCATTAAATTATGGGTATTTTTTTTATTTTGGTTATTTAATTAAAAAAGGTTACAATTTTATCATTGAACTATTCAAAAATTTTCACTTAATTTATTGAACTATTCAAAACATTTTATTTAAATCATTAAGTTGTTAAGTTTTTGTTTTTAAAAAAGTTCCACCAACAAGCATCAATCAACGATTTGACGATAGGTACGGTGGATTAATATCTATCGACAAATAGAAAAACATATCTTAGATCCAAGTCGATTTAATGGTCAATGTCGAAGATCAAAAAAAAAAATTGTTTGAATTTTGGTTCACAAATTCGTCACATCCAAATAGTGGCTGAGCTAAGGGGTGCTAGTAAGGGTCTCAACCCCCCTAAAATAGAAAATTTTTCATTTAGGTTCTTTATAATTTATAAAGATTTAAATTAGAAATGATAAAATTGCACATTACCCCCCCAAATAATAAAAATTTGATTTAATCCTTTAAAAATTATAAAGATATAGACTATTAAAATATGCTATAAGTCCCTGTACTTTCCTCAAAATTAAAATTTAGTCTTTATATTTATATTTTTAGGAATTTAATCTTTGTACTTTTCAAATTTCAAATTCAATTGTTAATACTATTAAATTTTTTCGTTTAATTTATTGGTGTAACCTTTTGAAATAAAAAAAATACTTACTCAATAGCCATGCAATTTAAAAAATAACGTAGTAATAAACTTGAATTTAACAAAATAATTTTAATAACAATTGAACCTAAATTTTGATATATGAAAAATAAAGGGACTAAGTCCCTAAAAATAAGAGTAAAGGGATTAAATTCTAAATTTGAGAAAAGTGCAGGAACTTATGGTAGATTTTAACCTATTTAAAGTGATTGATTTTAGGTTAACATAGGTTGTCAATATGACATTCTTATATAAATTTTTTTATAATTAATTAATAAAGTATGTTAATATATTTTTTAAAAAATGTAAATATGTTTTTTGCTTAATAAAATTTAATTCAAAATTAATTAATTTTTAATTAATAAAAATAAGGCAAACTACACACAATGTCGCTTAACTATTAGTAAGTTTATGTTTTGGTCACTAAACTATTTGAAAATTTGTATTTAAATCATTGAAAAAAGTCTAAATAACAAGCTCCAAATTGTGATTCAACGATCAGTATAGTGGATCGTATCCATCAACGAGTAGAAAAACATGCTTTAGATTCAACTTATGACGTTCAAATTTGTTTAATGAAAAAAAAAATGAACTATAGAAGAAAAGAGGAAGGAGAGCTTTCGATTAGTGCAGGTGGTAAGAACAGAGAAGGCCATACAACAATGATTTTAACAATCCAGTGAGTTAAGTGAAAACTTTCAACTAGTTTAGTGATCATTTTATAATTTTTTGAAGTTGAAAAACCAAAACGTAAATCTATTAATAATTTAGTGACATTGGATGTAGTTTACCCATAAAACAATTCAAAATAAACTAAAAAATTCCGAGATTAGGGAGGGGGAAGGTTAATGCTAATGATTAGATTTTTTTTTCTTGATTTTTAATTTTTTTAATTGGATTTGAATTTTTTTTTTTGGATTTGAAAAAACTAAAAATCAAGAAAAAACATATGATTTGTCATTTTTTTATTAAAAAATAATAAAAATAATATGGAATCACGATTTTATACCATCATTTTTGAATGTCAATTATATATATTTATGATTGCCTCGAGTTCATATAAGAGAAAAGCTTATCCAAAGTCAAAGTAAAACATAAAAGTATGGAAGTTATATACTGAAATCAAGAAAGATTGATATTCTTGAGATAAGATAGATTTTGTATCTATCCAATCCTTTATCACAACCTTGATATTTTATTAGATTTTTTTTATTAAGAGGAGGATATCCATTGGTCGGGTTTTGCCAAAATTTTAATTATATGGCTAGATCTAGATCATGGATAGATTTAATTATATGATTTAGTTTTATTTGAAATTTTAAAATAATAATAATTTAATATTTGATGAGTTATATAGTGTTATTATTATTTTATGAAAGTACCGTTAAAAAAAAATAAAGGGGATGATGTAAAATATTTTAATAAGATGTAATTTATTACTTAGATAACCCAATAAGATAATTACATATAAATAATTCATATATGAAATTAAAAAAGTAACTCTTAATTTAAAGAAAATAAACATAGTTATCTAAAAAAAGATTTCAAAATGAATGCATATGTTTGTGTAACGAGAGATTTTAAAAAGATAATTAATAAACCAAACCGAAAATACTGAATGTATGCATTCATTTTGAAACTTTTTTTTAGATAATTATGTTTATTTTGTTTAGATTAAGAGTTATTTTTTTAACTTCATGAATTATTTATTTATTTTATTATTTTATATATGTATTTATTTTATTGAGTTATCTAAGTAATAAATTATATCTCATTAAAAATATTCTACATATGTAATTCCACTCATCCCGTTAACTTTTTTTAACAATACTTTCATCAAATCCGTTAAAAAAAAAAAAGCAATTTGAAAAAAAGAACAAAAGTTGATGGTAAAAAAAAACTTAAAAATACAATTAAAATCATTTTGATAAAACATGCAAACGTTAGTGATCAAATTTATTATTAAACCAAAAAATTATAACAAACACATTTGAATCTTTCAGAAAAATTGTGTTTTCTTGACATAATTATTTAAATGCAACTTTTGGTACAAATAATTATTATAATATTGTTAAAAATAAAATTATAATTATAATTTTTCAAATATATATTATAGATTATAAATTATAAATAGATATAAATATAGAGTATAGATGACTAGAAAAACAACGCAAACCACACGTAAATACAAACCTTAGAGCTAAACTACCAAGAAATTGGAAATTGCTACAATTATTGAAAATGAAACACACGTTCCAAGGATAAATTCAAGCATTTCCAACGAATGCTATCATTTTCTTATTAAAAAATAAAATATGTTACCTTTTATAAATTTGAAAGTTTATTCCTTTTAAATTTAATATTTCAAAATTTTAGTCAAATGGTTAACAACGTTAAATTATATTTTATTAAATTTATTAGTATAACATTTAAAAAAAAAAAAAACTCACATGACAAAAATGTAATTAAAAAAATTATTTTATAATTAATTTAAATTTTACAAAATAATTTTAATTGTATAACAATTAGATTTGAATTTGAAATATAAAAAATAGATAAACTAAATTCTTAGACATAAAATTATAACAACTAAATTCTAAATTTACAAAAGAATTCAATGACTTTCGACATATTTTAACTTAAAAAAAATCTCAACTCTGGATCCTAAATCACCCATACAAACTATCCAGCAGGTGTTGAGTGCAACGATAGAATATTTTGTATTCCAAAAAAAAAAAAAAAAAAAACAAAAAGAGATAAAACCTTGACGATGACGTTAATTTAACAAACGTTGAATATAATTAAAAACATACAAAGAGAATACGTGTGACAATAACATTATCAAAAGAAACAACTATCAACCCCAACGGAACAAATAAAATGGAACCAGATTAAGTGGGGAGAGAAATTAACTGCCAAATACCAATCCGGAACCAAATGATTTCTCAAGTGTCATCTCAGTTATACGTTTGACCATCTCATCTGTCAAATCACTCTTTCAATCTCCAACTTTACCCTTTCTGAAAAAATGGCGATTGTCAACTACAATTTCTGCACCGACCTTTAGTACACCCGATTTATTCGCTTCCAAGTTGCTCAAATTCTCAAAACTGCATAATTTCACTATTTCTTCAACCACCCCTTTACTTTCTTCCTCCAACGAAAAAGGGTGATAAAGAAACTCACCTAATCTCTTAACCACAACAATGGGCTCCTTCTGCAACTCTTCATACTTCAAGAACAATATCTTTTCTGGGGTTTCTAAGCTTGCTTCCCAATACCCTAAAACATGACCCCAATAAGGTCCATATTCGGATATCCCTTGGCAAAACAACTCAAATGCTTGGTGTCAATTCTTTTGGCCTCAGTTTGTTCATGAAGAGCCATTTCGAAACAAGCACATCTTTAGGGTCCCTACAAATGTAAACCAACCTGCAACTTTGATTAACAGTCATGGAATTTGGTAACAAAGTGTAAGGGATATGAGTTGAAAGAAGACGTGGTGAAGGTAACCCATCAAGATCGCTTTGGTAATCCTCCAAGAAAGGCAAGCAATCGTGAGGACCGGTGGTGAGCAAAGGGTGGTCGGCAAAACCGTAGCGGGTACGGTTGACGGTAGCGAAAGTAAGTGCCTTGAGCCAAGTGGTGCCGGTTTTTGGAAAGGTGGCTAAGAAAATATCAGTGGATCGAGGCTTGAAGTGGTCTTGGAACCACATCAAACCTTTTAAAGCTACCTTAGGGCTTATCCAAAAACCTTGGAATCGAAGCAGATGTTCAGTCATCCAGCCTTTGACTTTGGGAAGATTGAGGAGTAGTTCTCTATATCTTTCACTGGTTTTTTGGATAGAATGTGAATCATTTTGGCCATCGTAGGTCTTGGAGATGGTGTCAGAGTCAGGAGAGGGTAGCAAAGAAGCCATGGAAGAAGAAATAAAGAATGAATTTGTTGGTGATCAACCTGATTAAGCATCGAACAAGTTAGAAATAGCGAAAGAAAAATAAAGAACCCTCAAAACGTAAACATTAAATTATCCGAAAGTGTTAGGAGTTCTAAACTCTAATGAATGTATCTAATGAGTGTATTTTTGTAAGGTTGTAAAAGAACCTATTTATAGGTTAAATTTTTAGGTCAAATAATAATAAAATAATATAGACTAATAAGAGTTTGACTCAAACAAATAAACATAGTTTAATTGAAACAAATAAATAGAGTTTAACTGAAAGATTATTTCTTAAATTTGACTTGAAATAAGAGTTATAATTCAACAAATCTCCACCTTGACTCGTATTTCTACAATGTCATCTTTGTCAAAACCCGTCACAGGCCTATCTTGAACTATGCAGGGAATTAACCGAGTCGAATCTGTGCTTAGAAGCTGGAAGTCTTCTAGCCTTTGACTTGTGCACTTTTTTCCTCCTATGATCAAGTTGCCTCCGCTCCAAATGAGTTGACTTCAACTCCGTAACGGACGAGGGACGTCCGATTTTATCGGTCACTGTAGAACTTTCCAAAATATAAAGATTACTGATCTTTTTACCTTTTAATAAAATGAGAGCTCCACAAGACACCTTAATGCTGCTCGACTTGACGTTGATTCTGCAACCTTTTGAGTCTAAAATACTTAAGGAGATGAGATTCTTTCGTAAATCAAATACATAATTGACATCTGATAGTGTCCTAATCGTACCATCGTGCATCATAATTTTAACATTACCAATACCGATTACCTTACTAGATGAATCGTTTCCTATGTGCACAACTCCACCTTCAACGGAACTGTATGTGGAGAACCATTCTTTATTGGGACACATGTGGAAAGAACATGCTGAATCTAGGATCCATTTAGATGTAAGCTCAGAGCTTTCGCTCGTTGACACTAACAAAAAATCATCACCATTTTCATCTGTCAAATTAGCACCAGTTAAATCTTCCTCGTTACTCTCAACAGCCCTTTTATTTCGCAGTTTGTAACAATCTGTTTTGACGTGACCTAATTTCTTACAATAGTGACATCATTTGTCTCGCTTCTTTGATGCTACCAAAACGGAAGCTTGCTTATCTGCCTTGCTATTAGAACCAAACTCATTGTCGAGTTTATCTTTACTCAATAAATGACCCTTCACTTCCTCAAACAAGAGTTTGTCTCTATCATAAATTAAAGTCTTCCTAAAAGACGTGTATGAAGGGAGGTAAAGAGCACAACAATAGCATAGTCTGATCCTCATCGTTAATCTGAACCTCAACATTATTTAAATCATTCAAAAGAGTAATGAATTTACTGATGTGATCTATAAGAAGCTCACATTCGTTCATGCGAAACGTAAATAGACATTATTTCAGCACTAAACGGTTAGGCAAAGACTTAGTCGCATAAAGAGTTTCTAGCCTTTTCCACAAGGCGGATGCGGTCTTCTCTATCAATACCTCCTGCAATACCCTATTTGCGAGGCACAACTGGATTGCAGACAGGGCCTTTTCATCAAGATCTTTTCATTTTGATTGATCTAGATTATCGGACTTTTTCCCAGTAACGACCTTTTTCAAGCCGGTCTGAACTAGAATTGCCATCATCCGAACTTGCCACAGATTGAAATTTGTGACACCATCGAACTTCTCAATGTTGAACCTTATTGTTGCCATCTCTGAATTGGTTGATCTATGGAAATCGAACTAGCTCTGATATCACTTGTTGGTGACCAACCCGATTAAGCAACGAACAAGCTAAAAATAGCAGAAGAAATTAAGAAATTGAATACACAAATTTAACGTGGGAAAACTCCTCCGAAGAGGATAAAAAACCACGGAAAAAGATAATTTTATTATAATGACAAAAAAATGAAGAGTACAAAAGATGGAGATAAACACTAAACCCCAAAAACTCGAAAACAAAAAACCCTTAAAACATAAACACTAAATTATCCAAAAGTGTTAGGAGTTCTAAACTTTAATGGGTGTATCTAATGAGTGCATTTTTTAAGTTTGTAAAAGATCATATATTTATAGGTTAAATTTTTAGGTTAAATAATAATAAAATAATCTAGATTAATAAGAGTTTGACTCAAACAAATAACAAAGTTTAATTAAAACAATTAAACAGAGTTTAACTAAAAGATTATTTCTCAAATTTAACTTGAAATAAGAGTCATAATTCAACAAAATTAAAAACACAATAGTTTGGGGTTAATGGTGTGAGACAGACTAATTAGGCGCACCTATTTATAATATGATTTAGACAAGGAAGAAATATATATTTCCTATTAATTATTGGTAGAGGTAGATTTTGATAAGATTATGTTTGTATTAAATATTCATATTTTTTGTGTGTATGATAGTGATTTAATTGAAAGTATAATTTTAGTTGTTTATGACATAAACGTGTTTATTGGTGGAGGTAGATTTTGATAAGATTATGTTTGTATTAAAATTTTATATAAAAACATGTTCATGCATGTACAAATGTTGTTTTAGGTTGTACATTGAGTGATATGATTATGGACAATGACACTTTGAATCTTGATATTTTTTGAATTTAGTTGACAGAAGATGTTATTAAGCATATTGTTAGAATTCCTCCATCAATGCTTTTTGCAGGTCCGGACTTGATTTCTTGGCCACATCCCGTAAAAGGGATTTTCTCTGTTAAAAGTATGTATTGGATAATAAAATAGGGGTCTTGAAATCTCAAAAATACAGTTTGGAACATAGTTTGGAAGTTCCCTGGGCCTAAGAGAGTCACGCATTTCATTTGAATTGTTCTGAAACAGAGACTCCCAACAAATGTCAAGGGAGAGTTAGAAGTAGGATTGGTCAGGATGAATCTAGCCCTCTTTATGGACATGGTTATAAGGATGCATTACACGTGCTTAAAGATTGTTCGGTTGCGAAGGATGTTTAATACCGAGTTATCCCTCCAAATCAACAGGGTGTTTTCTTTCCAAGCAGTTTAACAGATTAGTTGACCTTGAATCTTAACGCTAGGGGTCCAAGTTGGGCTTGTTTGTTTGGATTATTATCGTGAAAAATAGGAATCTCTTAATTTTTCAAGGTATATGCAGGGGTGAAGTCAAAATTTTTTTAAGAAAGTCGAAATTAAATTATAATTTTTAAATAGTAAAAATGCAAATTTTAAAGAATTAAATCAAAATTTTATTATTTTTAGGGGGTCAAAGTGTAATTTAATCTTTACTAATTTAAAATTTTAAAAATTTTAAAGGGTCTAAAAAGAAAATTTTCCATTTTAAGGGGGACCAAGTCCCCTGCCAGCCCCCCTAGGTTCACCCCTGGGTATATCCATGAATTTGAATGAGATTATTAAGGTCTCATTCAGCTGGGCCAACCAATATATTTCAGTGCACAGGGATGTGCCGATGTTGGGATCGGGACCACGCCATGAACATTCACTACCAGGTATGTAATTTTATCTAAATTATGATGGTGTTGTCCTGACAAATACCAGTTTATCTACTGCAGGAGGTGTGGTTCAGGATGGAATGGGGAACTTGATATTGGAATATAATCGGTTGTGGGGAAAATGCTAGATTTTCGCTGCGGAGTTGTGGGGTATTCTGGATGGTTTAATCTTGCATCAGAAGCAAGGTTATGACAGGGTCTTCATACAATTTGATAATTTCGATTGTACAAAGACATGAGACCCTGGTCACTGCAAACAACATTTACAGATATGGAAAGGAGAATAGCATGTGTGGGTGAGGTAGCATTTTCAAAAGCAGAGCAGAGCGATAATGAAATGGCAGCGACATTGGCGACAGCAGGTGTTAATCGCAAGGTTATGTTCAAGGCATAGTGTTGAACTTAGATTGGTGATTATGTTTTCATGGAAAGTTTGGTTTCCATTTTATATTAGCATTTTGTAGCAATTGTATTGACTTCAGAACTATTGTCTTTGTTATTTTTAGATAGAACAACTTAAATGAATCCAGATTCTAATAATTTTGAGGCAGTTAAAGCTATTTGTGATGCTCATCATATTGGAGCAAGTATATCAATGGTTAGGAGAATCTAATAAATTTTTT
Source organism: Kokia cookei (assembly GCA_039519145.1). NCBI lineage: Eukaryota > Viridiplantae > Streptophyta > Magnoliopsida > Malvales > Malvaceae > Kokia > Kokia cookei. The sequence goes on along the minus strand of CM076904.1, from coordinate 34,011,375 downwards.
CTCACGAAGATAAGTGGATCGTACGGTATATTCTTAACGAGAAAAATCAAGAAACGGATGCTATAGCTAAAATGACATTTACGGATGATGAAGAATTTATTCAATGTTCTTCCTATGGAGATCCAAATTATTTTAGAAGCGGATAGAGCAAGGGATAATTTATCTCCGAATACTTCTTTGTAAATCTTTCGATTCAATTTAGTTTGTTTTTTTAAACCAAAAAAATGGAGAGAAAAAAAAAAGGAAGAAAAACAAGTGGGCAATATGCACCAAAGTATCGTACATAAAAAAAAAAAAAAAAAGTCCACCTCCAAATCTCTGTCCTTATCAACACGTATTAGATAAACATGAGAAGACCCAGAAACGCTACTCATCTTCAACACTATGCACTACTTGATCTTGTATTTCCTCAACCCAATTTTGAGTTTTGGGAACCCATTGAATATTTTCTTCGCCTAAATTTATTGAGTTGTGAGATGCCAATAAAATATTAGGAATTTCATATTGTATGTATTGTTTATAAATAAATGAGTACTGATCAATGATTGATTTTTTATTTTTTATTTTTTAAATTAGATCGATGATCAATGAACAAATTATTAGGTTATGAGCTTGTTGATTCAATCGATTTTTAAAAAAATTATTAAAATTTTTTAAAATTAAGATATTGATTTAATCATTATTATTTGTCGGGTTTAATCAATTCGTACCGATTTTTAAATTAATCGATTCAAAATTCTTTTTCAAATCGATATCTCAATCGATTTCCAATGCAATTAAGACAACATTAATACCAACACTAAAAAATCAACACCAACTGCACGTAAAAGCAAACCTTGGAGCTAAACTACCAAGGAATCGGAAATTGCAACAAATGAAACTCACGTTGCAAGGATAAATTCATGCATTTTTAAGGACTACTATCATTTTCTTATTAAGAAAAAGTTAAAATATGTGACATATTTATGTATTTTTCACCGATTTAAAATTTAATCTTTATATTTTTATTTTCAAGAATTTTTTATTTTAAATTTTAATTTTAATTGTTAACATTTTTTTTTGTTAATTTTGTTGGTATAACATTTTGAAAAAAAAATCACCTGATAGCAATATAACAAAAAATGACGTTGTAATAAATTTAAATTTAACATTGATAATGTTAACCATTGAACTTAAATTTTGAATTCGGAAAAGTAAAGAGACTAAACTCTTAGAAAAAAGTACATAGACTAATTTTCACATTTACAAATAATACAATGACTTATAGAAATAACCAATACCAAACTAACCCACAAGTGTTGACTGCAATGATATACTGCGCTTTCAAGAGGAGAATATAAATTTAAACTTTGAAAAAGACAACTACGAACCCTAAATACAAACCGTAAGACAAACATGAAAGATATAGAAAAATTTTTAATAGCAAAATTGGTAGTAATTATTTTTCAGGATAACCCATTTCTGTAAATAATTTAAAAAATGAGCCTTTAATGGTAGACAATCCTTTTTTCCAATTTGCTTTTTCCTAACAACTTTAATGAATAAATTCAATATTTTTCAATCTTTCATAGGTTTATTTACTGAGAAGTTTTTTTACTGAGTTAATTTTTTTAGATAATTATGTTTATTTTCTTCAAATTAAGGGTTTTTTTAATTTAATGTGTTATTTATTTATTTCATTATTTTCTACATGTAATTATCTTATTGGGTTACTTAAGTAATAAATTACATCTCATTAAAAATATTCTACATATGAAATTCCATGTCATCCATGTTTTTTTTTTTAAGAATACTTTCATTAAATCTATTAGAAAAAACAGATTGAAAAAAAAAAAAAAATTGATGGCCAAAAAAGGCTCAAAAATACAATTAGGACAATTTTGACAAAACATGCAAACATTGATGGTCAAAATTATCATTAAGCCTATTTTCTTTTTATCATTCAACTATCATATTTAATGTTCCATTCATTTAGATCATCCATGCATGTTAAATTTGAAATAAATAATTTTTTTAAAACTATTTGTTTTATGTAAAAAAAATTTAACCGTTTAATAAATTTTAATATAGACAATATTTTATATTGATACGATAAATATATCATATCGATTAAAAAATTTACATGCATGATAAATAAAATTATATTGATAAATTCAACGATTGGATTGTTAAAATATTTCAATCCTAAATCTTAATTTTCACAATTTTGCAAAATAATCCCTTTATTTAAATTTTTTTTCCAAATATTTACAATTTGGTCCCTCTTAACTCCAATCTTATCACATGTCTCCGTTCTAAGTTTTCAAATAAAAAACAATACTTAATAATTAAAACATTAAAATTTCACATTTCCATATTTCAACACCTAAAATTTGAACTTTTAAAAATTTCTCAAGTTAATCCTTTTAATTTAAAACATGCTAATTTAAGTACAATTTTCCAATACTTAAATATCATTTTCTTATAGTCTTATCATAAAAATCCAAACTTTAATTTCTCTATTTAATTCCTTGATTTTTAAAATTTTCATAATTTGCAATTTAATCCTTATTTCAATTTTTATCAAATTAATCTCTTAAAATCGTCCATCAAATTGATCATAAAATCATTCACCAATCACATCATACATGAACATAATACTTTCATCACTTAGACCATAGAAAATAACTATGCACACTTAATTCTTACAATTTCATATCAAATTATACAATTAAATAAATGTAAAATAATAATTTATGCAATTTACCCATGTTTTCTCTCATTTCCATCTTCCTTTTCATGCTTACATGGCTGCTTGCGTGTGAAAAAACACTTTTGAACTAGACTGTGAAATTTCACTTTAATTTCATGAAATTTTCAAAAAATTTAGGTTAAAAATACGCTTGACAAGAAAGGACCAAATTGAATTAAATGTAAACTTATTTTCCTCTCCTCTTTTTCCATGCACCCCAAGTTGAATCTTACTCAAGGGCCTTCACGATACTTTTTTACGAAAAATCAACATATTTTCAGACCTCAAAATTCCCCAACCCTATTGAACTCATGGATAGAGTAGGGGGACTCCTTTCTCAAGGGCTTTTCTATCTTCCCTACACCATTAAGAATATATCACCTGTACATCTTCAATACACCATTAATAATTTACTTACTGAAATTGAATAAATCAATCGAATCGATTGAACTTAGATGATTTGATCAATTTTACCACTAATCCGATTTTAAAAACATGGTATATTGCAATGAATTTGCTAACAAACATACTGCTTTCCTTTTGCTAACAGCCACTAAATAAATAAACAGCAGAGTTCTAGGAAAAAAAAATTGCCCTACTCCCTTTATCATTTCAAGCATAAATGGTTAATATCTTCATATATTGTTTCATAAGATATGATCAATGCACCTTGCTGACCTGCAATTACTCTCCATCAGTACCGGAAGAGTCAGTCAAATCAGAATCGAATTCTGGATCGCCAGCATCATCTAGAGGCTGTTTCAAGTCACCGCGAATCTCTTTCATCAACTCATCATCACTTTCCTCATGTTTCCCTGACAACTTCCTCTTCAGAATCCCTTCAAAGATTGAAGGTATAGCATCTTCATCGCCATCAAGGAACTTCTGTATTCGCCTTTTCAGCTCTGCAAGAATCCAATTTTGAAAAACGTTACTATTCCTAAAGTACCTCGTGAATAAACCAGAGACTAAGTTGGAACATTGGGTTACCTTCGTTACTAACGTCGTCGCTGTCGTCGCCATTGGTAGAGTAGAACCTGATTTGAGTGCGAGTCAAAGCGGCGAGTGGGAAGGATGAGGGCTGCTTGGGAAGTATTAGGTTTAGCAGAGGATAGTTTAATCTGCAACCAAAGAAGGACATTTCCAAGCAGAGCTTCTTTCAAGTTAGGGTTTTATTATACACCGGTGATTTCCATTTTCTTCTGAGCACCACCCTCTTGTAATTGAAGGTGGGTTTTGATTGGAGTGTTTTTTCGAGGTTGATGTAAAAATAACGGTGATGATGAAGAAAATAAATATTACAACGTGAGATAAAAAGTAAATCCGTTGATTCGAATCCACAATTTTTTTTAATGTTTTTTTTTTCCTCTCCTTTTCATTGGGTAGTGCTAAGGATCCTATAGATTTGTCAAGCATTGTGGGCTGACCATTCTTCCAACAAATCTTTGCACGATTGGAGAGGCCCAAACAGACAGGGTTTAGGGATTTGTAGTCCAAAATAGTGCTGGGAATTTGTAGTCCAAACAGGGTGTTGTGTGGAAGAGAAAAGGAGCTTGTCGCGACAACTGGAACACTGCTATCCCTACTTGTCTCTTTCCATTCCCATGCAAAAGAAAAGACGCGTCTCTGCTGTCAGAATCTGCAAGCCTACCACTTTTGCAGCACCACCTCAGTGGTCATGCTGCATGCTTCAATGTTCACTCCTCTCGCTTGTCTAGTATTTGCTTTATTTCTACTAACCCAATCTCTATTTTGTCCCGCCTCCTATAAATTTATATCAAATAGGTAAGTGTTGGACAAAAATTTTGACAATTACTCAATATAAATCAAGATAGGCGATGAGATTATTTTGAACTTAAGAAAAATTACATTTCAATAAATAATATAAATAAATAGAGATATTTAATGTTTGGAGAATTAAATGATGACATTTCATAATCCTTATTTTATAAGATAGCTGTGTAGTTATTGTTTTCCACCATAAAATAGTCCAAAAATAATTAAAATATTACTATGCAGCGAAAATTATTAATTAGTATTTACTGCAAAAATTATTAATCAATCCATTAAAGTTGAACCTACTTTTTGTTTGGTCATCTCTGTGTCGGAGACTGAAGTTAGGATATATTAAATATGCAGCGAAAATTATTAATTAGTAGTTACTGCGGTGATATATAGTATTAAAATATTAAATTTGATATTTATTGTTGTTGATGATAAAAATAGAAGGGAGGAAGGGAATGATGGTTCACACTCTGGAAATATGCACAGAGGTGCTCGTAAAAGAAACCAAATAAAGTCTGGGCTTAGGAACAACAAGTAATGATTTAAAATTGAATCAATCTAATCAATTTTACCAAGCTTGCTGAGCGGGTGGACAAGCCCACCTTCGAAGAGGACATAGGAAGGAAGAGTTAGGTGAAGAAAAGCGCGCGGTCTGGCTTGGGAAGATGTCCGAGTGAAGACGGAGAGTTCAGAAGCTGGTTTCAGTAGCTCATTGTGCTTACACGTGTCCTACCTCTAGGGGTATCACCATGCGCCAAATATATTGTTACAAGTTTTCACATGTTACTCATAAAAAAATCATTTAATGGATTAACAATTATCATTTGTATCAAAATTGACAATTGAAAATGTGTAGATACTTGGAATGATCCAATTGAAGAATATGAATCAAATCTATAATCGTACGCATAACAAAAAATTAACGATCGAATTTAATCAGACGCATTTAATAGTTGTGGTTTGGATAAAACCAAAATTGACCAATTAAAAAAAAGTACATGAACTGAAATTTTATCAACTAAATTTTTTTGAAGAAAAAAGAAGAGGAGAAATGCAATTTTATAAAAATTAAAAATTGGGTGGAGAACCCTATTCAAAAACAAGGTGAAAGGTTATTTTCTCACCGGTCCTATCCTGCCATTGCGTGGCAGCGGCGGGGAAGAAAGGCAAGGCAACCTGAAAAATGAAAACCATTGTTGGTTTCACTGTTTGCTTGTTAGTCAAAAGGGGTTGGCCGAAATGTCTCCATTTGCATTGAAATCATAAAAAATGATTGCTGCCTGAGGACTTAAAAATGAGAAATTGAAAACAAGAGCGTGATTACAGGAAAAGATTCTGCCTAAAATTTATATGCTTAGGGAATAGGAGAGGAACAAATGTGGGGAGTCCCCACTGGATTGGATGCTTTCTGCTTAAGACATCAATTTATTTTGTCCTAACTACTGAAATATCTGCAATTTTCAATCATAGCGACGGCTCTCATCCAAACCACAACCTCCTCCTCTTCTTCTTATTCTTCTTTATTTATTGGTTAAATTATGATACAAGTCTTTGTACCATTTGTATATTTGTAATTTAGTCTTTATACTTTTATTTCCAAGAATTTAACCTATTTAATTTTTTGATTTCAAAATATGTGAGCTTGAACTTCACAAAAGAATTTTAACTGTGCCAATAATTAGATTTACATTTTTAAATCGGTTAAAATTTGCTCCAAGCCCCTATATTCTTTGTACATTTAGAATTTAGTTTTTTTACTTTTCAGATTTCAAAATTCAAGTACGATTCTTAAGACTTTGTCCGCTAAATTTGATGATGTGATATTTTGAAGGCCATGTAACTAAAAAAAAAATGTTGTAATGAACTTCGATTTGACAAAAGAATTTTAATTATGTTAACAAATAGGTTTGCATCTTTAAATCGTTTAAAAAAAAAAATACTCCAAGCTCCTGTATTGTTTGTATATTCGAAATTTAATCGCTCTATTTTTATTTTCCTGCTTTCAAATTTTAAAATTCAGGTTCAATTGTCAGCATTGTTAAAATTATTCTGCTAAATTCGAGCTCATTACAACCCCAATTTTTTTATTACGTGGCTACCAAATAAGTGTCTTTTATTATTTCAGAATATCACACCAATGAATTTAACAACATTGGGAATTGAACTTGAATTTTAAAATCTAAATAAAAATAAAGAGACCAAATTTCAAACGTGCGAAGAACGTAAAGACTCGAAACAAAATTTAAGCTTTTAAATCGGGACTAAATTTCAAATGCATAAAGAATACGCCCATTTATTTAGACCATGTTTATATGGTCTGTTGAAATTGGTTTTTGTGGGGACAGTTGAAACAGACCCCACAGATCTGACTTTTTGGAGGCATTGCTTGGCTTCCTAACCCTAAAAAGAAAAAAAGGAAAAAAGAAAAAGAAAAATACCCACAAAATCGCTGAGCCCCAACCTAACTTTTGTTGAAAAAGACGAATCGCCTGTGACCGACGTTAAACCCTTCTCTCCTTTCTTTTTTCTTACATAAGCTGGTCTCAGTTTTTACGCTTAAATAAATTCAATTAAATTTTTTAAGAGAAAACAACAGAGGTTTACTTGCATCTCACAGATTCCAAAGGACGCAGTGGCAGCCTTCTGTTTCACAGCTATATCCCTACAAATTCCAAAGACAAGACTTATCATAGCCCCACCGAACAAACTCTTACCACTAAAACAATTACAATAATATTAAAAATTTCATTCTTTTTTATTATTAAAATTTTATTATATTATATGTTATAGGTTATTTTTTTTAATTGTATAATTTATATCGATTTTTAATAATATAAATAGATAAAATTTTAATAAAAAATAATTTATTTCTTAATAGATGGGGCACAATGTAATGAATAGCTTTCTTAATAATTTTATAAAAAATTTAATTAAATTAACTCACTCCATCTGCTTCCTCCGCCCTCTTCTAATCCTTCACCCTGCTATTTTTCATCATTAACATTTCTCTTTCTCTGTCGCAGAACAACCCAACCCAACCCAACCAAACCAATAGCCATGCCATTCCTTACAGAAACCTCAGCTTCTGTTTCTGCTTCTGCTTCTGCTTCTTCTTCTTCTTGTTCCACAATAGCAGAACATCTAAAACTAAGGAGACCAGCCAGGAACCAAATCAACACGACAGAAACAGATCCAGACCCAGTGTCAGAAATCCCATCTTTGGTCCAATCCACTCGTTCTAAATCCACCATTTCCTCTCTGTTCCTCTCCTCCAACAATGACACAACCAAAAAGAAAACCAATCCTTTTAGCCAGTCTGCTCTTAGAGGACTTGGTTGCACCGCATCTTCATCACAACAAGTGTCGGTGCCTGCCATGATACGTACATCAGCCGATTGGGAAACTAAGAAAGTAAAGAAGAAAAAGAAAACACAGCAGCAGCAGCAGCAGCAACAGGAGCAAGAAAAGAAGAAGAAGAAGAAAAAGAAGAAAAGTAGTAAACTTGTTGTTGGCAACGAGAGTAACAACAGCCATAAGGTGCATCATCATCAACAAGGTGTGGTTTTGAATGAAGGGAGTGGTTATAACATTAGTTGTGGAGTGATTCAAGATGTTTGGTGTGGACCTGGAATTGGGTTTTCAGCTGATGCTGTTGGCTCTGTGGATCGTGTTGCTACAAGGAGAAATGTGCCTGCTAGAGGGAAGATTGATGTTGAAAAGGTCAACCACAGGGGGGTATATCCATCCTTTTATGTTACGTAAATGGTTATGTCTTTTAGGGTTTACATATCATGTCATTGGATGAATTCTTTGAGTTTTGGGACCTCAGGAGGCTAATTTCTATGCTTTAGTACAATTTGGACTTCTTTTAATTAATGTTGTGCAGGTTATGATTATTATCTGGATTTGGCACTAGAATTAGGTCCTTTTTCCCCCTCTTTCTGGTGCTTAGCCCATGCATCCTTTTGATATTTATCAACACTTTTTTGGCCGTTCATTCAATTCAATGTGAATAGTTAATTGATCCCTGCCTAAAACTTCTTTAGGAAACACTTTATGTTTTTAATAATTTAGATAAACCCCACAGATTTGATCATTATGAATGAACAAATTGCAATTTCTGAAAGCTTTATTGTGCCTTAAGTTGGTTCCTTATTTGCATTTGAAGCAAGCATATAGGTGATCTTGGCACTTTACTTTACATCCTGTTTCATACTTACTGTTCCTGGATTTATTTTTGTTCTTTAATGTGTTTGTTGAAATTCATTAGTGACACAACAACCACTTAAATTCTCGGGGGTCTTTTGGTTTTAATTATCACATTAGGGCTTGAACTCTTTTTTTGTCCAAGTTAGTTCCTTAACTTGGCAATTGTTGAACTGTTTTTTTCTAAGTTAATCCCTAAACTTACAATTATTCTCACATTGGGGTCTGAACTTTTTTTTTTCAAGTTAGTCCTTGATATTTCTTTGAAATCCCTAAAGTTCAGGGCTTAATGTAACACCAATTGCTAAGTTCAGGGACTAACTTGGACAAAAAAAGGTTCAGGCCCCAATGCAGGAGCAATTGCCTAGTCCAGGCCCTAATGTGGGGAAAATTACCAATGTGGGAGTAGTTGTCAAGTTCAGGCTTCAAATAGTGAATTAACCCTATTTTTTATTGTACATTTCTTTTCTTTGGATTTGGTGATGTTTCCTATTTAGTGCTTTCTTAGTGTGTTAAAGAAGCACTTATAGTTTAGCTTTGTTAGTGATGAAAAAAGCCTATCATGTATCCTATCAAATTAGGTGACAGTCTTATAGAGCTTTTGATAAGCATGTAAATGTTTGTTCATCTGATTTGGTATTCTCCTTTTTGCATGATTAGTGTTCTTTTATATTATAATTTTGGATGTAACTTTGTTTTTATGCTGGCTGATTTCGTTTCATCTATGTTGACAGCCTTCGTATATAGCAAGGCGGACTGTAAATCCCGAAACACTCTCATTTCTTGATTCTGATTCAGCCTTCATCTCATCGCGTCCTGAACCTGATTTCTTTGGATCAAGATACTATCGCCATGCTCGACATCCTTCTCCAGAGGGGCTTGCTGAGGTATGTCCACATTTGACTCTCACATTTAAGTCCTACTATTGTAAGTAATGAAGGGATGGGTGAGGTCCTTTTTTTGAGAGTAACTTTGACCATTCAAAAAAGATTCATTAAGTGCCAATGAGGCCTTGGCACTATTGGCAAAGGTTGAGGCCCCGGACCTTGAAGGCCCAAACCTTGAGGTTGGTTTTTGTCCGGTTCTTCATCTGCTGTGCGTTGTATTAGTTGAACACTAAGTCAGATAGGATATTTATCTTTGTTTAATTTCCATGTCAAACTGTTGGTGGTTGCTGGTGTAGATAATGATGCTACAGAACAACTTGCTAATGGACGGAAGATTAGATTCACGTGATCGATTTAGCGACTGGAGGCTTGATATTGATAGCATGTCATATGAGGTATGTTATGTTGTCTTTATCTTCTTAAATTGTCTTTTAAAATGAAAGAAGCTTAGTCATTTGGTATGGTTCGATTGGATTCTCGTCCAACTTTTGATTTGGTACAAAACCAAAGGTTTAACTCTGTTCATGTAGCCACCTTTAAGAGGGTTTTTAGCTCTAGGATTCAAATCTTAGTTGTGTGATGTGCCTTTGTACAAAAGAATAAACATTCTTTTCATTGCTGTAAAACAGCAATTACTGGAGCTCGGTGAGAAAATCGGTCATGTTAACACCGGATTGAAAGAAGATGAGATAAGTAGATGCCTTAGAAGAATGAAAGGCTCAGTTATGAATGATTTACCACTAAGTGTGAACATGAATGTGGATAAGAAGTGCAGCATTTGCCAGGTGAGTTTTTCAAGTTTCTTCATCATGTTCCATTATCTTACCTGGGAGGTCCTTGTATTATAGGGATTGAATCAAATTAGTCTTCTTTTTATTCAAGTTTTAATTGTTTGAAATATAGGAGGAATATGAAGCAGATGAAGAAATGGGAAAGCTATATTGTGGACACAGTTTTCACATCCAATGTATAAAACAGTGGCTTGTGCATAAAAATACTTGCCCGGTTTGTAAGACCGAAGCAACGGCTCAATGCTAGCTGCAGCCAGCTGTGGCGGTGCTGATGGAGATTCAATTTTACCCCCCTCCCCCTCCCCTTTTATTTTCTGAAATGTGTGAAGCCTTAGGGTTCAACCTCTGTTGACTTGAAAAATGATGGGCAGTACAGGGATGAGAAATGTTGCAACTTTGGCCAGCCCTCTTCCTTGAAATCAGCTACTGTGGGTTTGTGATTGTGTTGCCATATTTGTATTGTTTTTGATAATATAATCATATTTATGAAAATTTTTCATGTTTATAATTGGTGTTATGTAAATTTTGATATGAATTGATGATATACTATGTTATTTATTTTTTCATTTTGTATTGTTGTGTTATTTAAAATTGCCCAACAATTAAATAAATGCTTTGATTTCTCTACTTGCTTTGTTTGGTAAAAAGTTAAATAATGAAAGAATGTTTGGATTGTTGAAGTTGCCTGAAGTGTTTGAGTAACTTAATTAATTGAAAAAAAGAAACTCGAGTATTTTGGTCGAAATGGATTGGGGTATTAAGGGTGATATTGATTTGGTTTGATCGTGTTTATCATAATTCGGTTTGATTTTTGTTTTCTTAAAATTAAATTTTGGTTTTGGATTTTTTCTGAATTATTTTGACAAAATGAGTTTTACTTGGGTGTGGTATTGTTCACTTCTTTAACCATGAGGTCATGTAATGCATTTCATAATCAGCTGTTCTTAATATTTTGATTTTGTTTCCTTTCTTTCTTGCTTGCTTCTTGTACCGAAGAATCGAAACAAAATCGTGTCTTAACTCTAAAATCTAGTTATCCAGTCAATTGTTTCTTTCTGATCTAACACCAACAATGAGTATAGTTCTTCTACATTGTGAAGATCTGTGCAAGACAAACAAAAGAGAGTCATTCTATGATCCTCACACACACCTGAATATGAATTACAACAAAGCGTTTTGTGAAATTATTGATTGATCTCCATGAACAACAAGCATCGGATCAACCGTCGTTAAACACGAAAAATTATTATCCATCAACTTCCCTTAGCTGTCCTCCTTAACTAAAGAAAGGATGTGTTTTGCAATCTCTGCAGAAGCATCAGGTTTTGCAGCATTCAAAGCCCTCTGGGACATCTCTGCAAGTAATCTCTCATCTCCTGTCACAATGGGCACACATGATATAAAACCAAATTCAAGCATTTTCCACTATTTGGGTAGATCCTGTAACAGTGATAAAAATTAGAGTAAAAGTATCATGAAAGTTATTATACTAGGAGTTAGATTGCATTTTGCCCCTTTTAATCAGAAAATGGGCAAGCTAGTCCCTGTACATTAGATAAAAAAGCAAACTGATCATTTCTGTTAAAAATTTCATCAATTTCTACCGTTAAAAACTAGTTTGATTGACAGAATAACTAAACAATTACACGAGGAATGTCAAGTGTACGTCATTTTGACGTACCGGACCAGTTTCATCCTTGATCTAACATACATGGACTAATATGCCCATTTTTCAGTACAGGGGATAAAAAGTAATCCTATTCCTAGTACAAGGGCCTCCATAGTACTTTTTACCAAAAAATCTATAATATCAAACAAGATGCATGCAGCAGATGTGTTTCTTCTTTATTGCATATGGCCAGCAAAACAAAACCAAAATCCACCATTGTGATACTCTATTCTTATACTCCTTTTAACTTTTCCTAGCAAACTACTAATTTCAAGCCAATTAATCTTTTGAACATACATCATATGATTATTTCTAGAATTTCATAGAATTGTCCCAAGTTGATTATCAAAATATACTTGTAAAATTGGACTTTTGCATGTTTCAAGAATAACAATTGCATGGCATGAAACAAATATGTCTGAATACATGGGTCTATTAGGCACATTTGGTAATCCGATTTACCATCAATGATCTCAAGTGATTATCGGATTTCCACTCTCCAATCATAACACTAATCATAAATGCAAGCAACAGCTGTAAAATACCTAATATTTCTGATATAGCTGACCCAAGGGTGGTTGAATCAAGTTCATCCTCAGTTATAACCCTTGAACCTGCTACATCTGCCATTAGAAAAGCATTTTTGTGTTGATGCCCTTCTGCAACATTTGGTGATGGTACCTACATCATCCAACAGACAAATAAGTACACAACCAGTTAAAAATAAAATGAGGCAAAAAGTAGTAATTTAGGTAGAATCTTGACTCTCATAAGAAGAATGACTTGGTTAATTCTAAACTGATCTTTAGGCACAAACTCAAGAAATTATGTCACAATAGAAGGGAAAAAAATCAATATAATGTGAAACTTTGCCTCTGCCTATGATTAAAGAAAAATAAAAACAAAAATGTTTTGATGCTTATTTTTTAAGGATACCAACAAAAATGAAATATCCGATCATTGTCCCAGCCTAATCAGAACCAAGGCAGAACTTTTTAAGCTTCCCAAAATTTTATGAAGACAGTTGAATCATGGGCTCAGCAGGTTAGGGGAGATCCTTTAATAAGGTTAACTTTGGTTGCATCTCCAAGAGAGTTGAAGAGAAGATAACTGAGCTTAAGAATATTCAGTCTCAGCTTATGAAACAGCCTAGTGAAGAGATTGTTGCAGCTGAAAAGAAAGCAAGGCAGGAATATTATGGACTGACGGTGGCATAGGAAAAGTTTTTACGGACAGAAGGCTAGCGTTCAATGGATAAAGTATGGGACCAAAATACTTCCTTTTTCCATAAGCAAGTGACGATTAAGCAGAAAAGGCAGACCACTCATGTTCTTAATGACAGCAATGGGAATAAACTGGAATGTCTTAGCCAGATCACTGAGGAGATTATTGGCTTTTTTGAAAAAACTTTGGGGTAGGCCGATCCAAACATTGTTAAGGTACCTAGTGAGCTGTTGAAGGAACTTATATACCCGGAACTGTTTTTGATGAGGTGAAGGAACAAGTGGTGGAACCTGTTACAATTGAGGAAATAAGGAGAACTATTAAGTTATGGGTTAAGTTACAATAGGAAGAATATCTCCCTAAGGTGTGCAATGTAAATTGATCTTAGGAAAGCTTTTGACTCTATTAATTGGGATTTCATTCTTCAAGTTCTAAGAGTTATGGGTTATCCTAAAGGCCTAAGATGCTGGATTAAGGCTTGTATAACTCACCTAAAGTTTTCTATTGCTATGAACGAGGATTTTGTCGGGTATATATTGGGGGCTAAAGGTATTAGGCAAGGGGACCCACTGTCCCCTTACCATTTCATTATTGGTATGAATATCTTGTCAAGCTTACTCAATGAAGTTGTTGTTCATGGGGTATTTGAATTTCATCCCAAATGCAAGAGACTTGAGCTCACTCATCTGTCCTTTGCAAATGATCTCCTTGTGTCCACAAAGGGAATGATGGAATCAACTGAAGCTATAAAAAAATATTTTGACTTATTTTTATATTTTATCTAGTTTGCAAATGAACTGTTCGAAAAGTGAGATCTTCCATGTTAGGATTGAGCAAGCTGAGTTACAAAGTATATTCTACAGTGTTCTGACATGAAACTAAAGGCCCTGCCTTTTAAATACCTCGGAGTTCCTTTAGTCACGAGGAACCTTAGAGAAGGTGAATGTGCTACTATTATTGATGTTAGAGTTGTGTGACCCAAATTCTGTTTGATCCGGCCTGACAAGTTGGAGATGCAACTCACTTGTGAAAGAATCCAAAGTCAGTGCAATGCCTTTTTAATCAAACAAAGAAGCTAGTTGGGGAAAGACTATTACACTATAAGATTGCTATCAGTAGTTTTTTATTTGTATAGTGGGTGGGATAGAATGATTGTATTTTTTTTCTTTTCTTTTTTTTTGGTTTATTTAGGTCCAGGCTGTAAAAGTATTGGTTGTAATGTTCTTTTTTTGTAGAGTAGCAAGTCAAACTTGCTTTTTTATTATGAAATGATAGTTACTTATCTAAAAATACAATACCAACAAATAGCAATATTAATAACAAATAAGCTAGAATGACACAAGTACACATCATACACAGCTACTCGGTACACCAAATTGAATGAATTAACCCAAACTTGACATCCATTGTGCATGATATCTATTGATAGATTATCCACAACTTTTTGGTGTTTATAAACCTAGTTTTGTTGATCATTTATTTTCTCTCAGATTGTATCAACATAGTCTAATCCATAACAATAATAAAACTAGTTAGGTTCTATATAATCAGAAGTTATATCACTTGATTGTTAACAAAGAATTGTAACTATTCAAGTAATATTTATTGAATAGTAATGTCTATTTAAGAAGTGCGCTTATCCAAAAAGATACCTATTGGAAAATTATATCTCTATGTAGAGACAGACAACTTCTATAAATAGGAGTGGAATTTCATTTGCATGGCACACCAAAAGTTCAAAAACAAAAGTTCTTTTTATTCTTCATTTGCTACTATCCTTAGATTGTTTTATAAAAAATTAATACAGAATTTTTTTTATAAAATATGATATTCTTATTATTCTACTTAGTGATGAAAATCAGGCTTCATTGTATCCTCGAGATTAATTTACTTGTAACTTTTTGCAAACCATATATAAGTGAGGGCGAATAGAATCTTAAAGATAGTGGTTTGATACACGCCTAGGAGCATTATCCTATTAACTGGTTTTTTGTTTTCGAATATTTATTCATGTTTCATTCGTGTGTTCAAAACTTACCTCATCAAAATTATATTATAGAAGGATGTGTATCTTATAGAAGGGCATGTATCATCAACAATATTGTTAAACTCTACATTATGAAACAATATCCAAAGCAATTTTAAAACCTTGAAAAGGAAAACATGCCATGTATTCTAAAGGCATACTACTAGCAGTTTTAATATTATTCAAGAAGAAAAACATCGCGATAATAAGGAAAAGTTTTAGCAATTACCATCAATGTCTCATCAGATCATCGGTGCTAATAATATTATCATGGTTTCCTAGAGATATTTAGAATGATATGATATCATCATGGTTGAGGCAAATTCCATGAGGGTAAATCTTGTTTAGTTCCCTTCCACTTGCTTTTCTTAGGTTAATATTTAACGCTATTATTGCTACAACAGGAAGCACAAAATATTTACAAAGTCTTTTCTAAGTATTTATTAAACAATGTCACAAAGTTCAAGAATTTCCTTCACTGAAATTGGAATAATATGTTCTCTGAACAATTAACCGCCCTAGCTATCATGTCATCAAATTAGTAAAATTATCTAAGTCAGCTCATTCATGGTTTTGATATTTTTAGAAACTAATGTTAATTAATACCTAAAGAGACCAAAAATTATAACAAACAAACAAGAAAAAGAAAGAAAGATAGGGGTAAAGGTTTTCAATCTACCAATATAGAAGGTTTCCCAGTAGCCAAGATCTCAGAACAAGTCATTGCACCAGCTCGAGAAACAACAAGGTCAGCTGCTGCATATGCCATATTCATTGAATGCAAAAACCTTCATAATTTTCAGAGATATATCAAATATCATGGAACTCAAAAATAGACACATCAATAGGCACATAATTGTTTAAAGAATCTAACCTTCATTGAACCACAAAATAGACAAGATTATATAATAAGCTCATAATTATCTATATCAGCACAACCATGAGCAAGTTGCTCTCAAAACTATATACAGTTATCACTACATGAGAAAGAACAATAGATAGCAGATCAAAAGGTAGATTCCAGCAGCCAAGCAAGCATACGATCAAATGAGAAGCTTCATAACCTTACAAGGCAAACAAAATGATGCATCTTGACTTGGATATCAAACAAGCCCAGGGCCATTACATTTTTGTCTTCTCTTCCATGAGAAGACATGAATGTTTGTATGAGAGTGTCTATAAAACTAAGAACATCCAGAATCAACAAAGCCATGCGTACTTGTGCATGTGTCTACCAAGCTAATATGCCCTTGTGACTAAAGTAGAACAATCCATTCATTAAATTTTCTCCAAAAATATCTGGTTATGTAAAGTTCTTTCCGATCTAACTACACATAAATTCATAAAGTACCATGAATTTCAGTCTTCTCAACTTTATCTTTGTAGTCAATTTTCTTGGATTATTATCTATAACGAGGTGAAAATAAAAAAAAGTCCTTACAGAGTTCAAAGTTCAGGGCGCTGCAAAGGCATTATTTCTTCCAAAGAGTTAACATAATTGCTTCACCTAGTGTATCGCATTTGCATATTCAAATCATACTAAGCAGCAGAAGTCTTAAATTAATCAAACAAACAGTATTAATCATATGAACTAAAGGTTAAATCCTGCATCACAAACACAGGGCAACTTACGGTGCCAAAAGCAGCCGAGGGTGGCTCCTAACCAAGCTCTCCATTTCATTAAACGACTCCACCCCTGTTTGCCATATAATAAACCAATTCTTATGTTCCAACAGCAACTGAGAGTACACATTCAACAAGGCAATGTTAACAGCATTAGCTCCTAAAGAACCCCCAAGAACCAAAATCACTTTGATCTCCTCTGAAGAACCCTCCATTTTTTCTAGCCATGGAAAAAAATACAACCTCGACACTGCCTTTGAAACCGAATTTTTCAAAGACAATCTCACGGGATTCCCACAAACAACACATTTTTCTTTTCTTGGGAAACCTTGAACCGTTGAATTGAATGCAACAAACACCAAATCAGCAAACAAAGAGAGAAACCTATTAGCAATACCGGGAACGGAGTTCTGCTCTTGGATCACGACCTTGATCCCTTTCAGCAGAGCAGCTAAACAGACAGGAAAAGAAACATACCCACCAGTTCCAACCACTAGATGGGGTTCAAATTTTGACAAAAGGGTAAAGCATTTGGTGATGGATTTGATCAGAAAGTACGGGAGGAGGAGATTACGGAGAGAGAAGAAAGGCCTAACTAGTTTGACGGCCGGGATTGATTTGAACTCAAAATGAGCTGACGGAATTGCTGTGCTTTCCATACTGTTGGGGCGGCCTAGGAAGAGTAATTCGGAGGTTGGGTTGACGAGTTTAATCTCATCCGCTATAGCTACAGCAGGGTAGATGTGTCCCCCAGTACCACCAGCAGCGAACGCCACACGGAGGCCGTTCAGGGCGTTGCTGCCGCTGCTAGTGGTCTTATCATTGCTTGCTGGTTTTATGGAGAGGCAGCAGCTGATGCTAATAGACCTGCAAAAATATAGAATTCTTTATAGTTAAAGAGGATTTGTGGGCAAGCCAAAGAAGAAGAAGAAGCAAAACTCAGTTTACCTGGGTTTAGAAGGGGAGGAATGGGATAGTAAATAAGGGGGTTTAGGAGGGAGAGAGATGAGGAATGGGGTTGTGGAAGCCATGTTCAAAGCATTAGTATTTCAGCTGCTCAGGTTCCAAATGTGGGAGGTTTTGGATTTGAGAGAAAGGGTTCAAAGTGGAAAGAGGGGAGGTCAGGAAGAAGGGGAGATAGGCCATGGTGGGCCTTCTGCTGTAATTGCCTTGCTCTATTTTGCATAAACACTACACAGAGCTCGAAGTCCAGGGGAATCTTAATTTGGTCCTTTGTTAATATTTTCCTCTGTTTTGGCAAAATAAGTTTATTGTCACGTGGCATTGCTTGTCCTTTTTCGGAAGTTGGATCACGTGCTATATTTTTGGTACGTAATCACTGCAACTAATGCTTTCAATACCTGCTGGTCCAAACTAATGTTTAAATTGGTTAGATGTAAGAGAAATAAATAAAAAAAATATTTACAAAAATTATTCAACTACTAATCTAATATTTTTTTAATTCGATTTTAATTAATTTAATATTTCTCTTCGAATTAATATTTTGATTGATCGATTAAATTTGATTCAAACAATCATGCTCAAAACTTATAAAATTCAACATTCCATTAATCAATGCACCACAGAATCCGTCCTATAGTTAGCCTCTCTTAAGACATAACAAATTGTTAAAGTCCTATTACCATTTATAGATGTTCATGATGAGTCTGACCAATGAACAATGAATTGTATTTTTTGATGCAATCAATTCTGTATCAATACTGATCGCATCGGCTGGTGTACACTATTCTAATAAAAAAATTGAAATATCTAATTTTTTATTTTGCAGTGACTCGTTATGTTCAATTTCGATCGCACCGGTTAAAATATTGTGCACAAATTAATGCATTATTTAAAATTTATCAACTTTGAACTTAATTTTATTTATTTTAAAATAAAAAAAGCTTAATAAATAATAAAAGAAGTGCTGAGTTTTCTTTCTTTTTGAATTATAAATAACAACATAATTTATACAACAAACAAACAGAATAAATTTTGGGTTAAAATAAAAAGATGTTAGAGGAGAAACAAAGAGGAGAGCATTTAAGTGAAGCCCCGTGAGATTTTAGAGAAGAAAGCATAAGGAAACAAATAGTAATAAAATATTATTTTACGGGGAAAATTGTTATTTTTGTAATTTTGTTTTATGTTTTTTTATAAAAATTTTAGGATTACTCTAATAATGAATTAAACGTCTCTTAGTGCCTTTTAAAACATATTCAAATAGTGTAATTTTATTCGAGTTGGAAGTAGTTTTCAAATAAAATTCTTCTATATATCCATAATTTGAACTTGATCAGAATAGTTGGAGAAGAGAAGAAGTCCATTTCCACTTTTTCCAACAGTATAGATAGACCCATAGATATAAAATTTACAGAGACACCCGTTACAAGGGCCTCAACCATAAAATATATCAATTTTGCAAGGTGGTATCTGGCCAAACATTTTGCTTGAAAAAATAATCCTAAGCCACAAACTGACAAAAAGGCTTTGCATCAGAAGACTAAAGTTCTCAGGTGAGGCCATAAAATTTGCTAAAACAACCGGCTTAGTAGGATCTTACACCCAAGTTTGTTTCCTAGTGAAGCAATGCACAGCTGATTAAGATTCCTTATCATGCAAATTGAATATGCAGAGGTCAACACATTCTCTTTTCACCAATGAAGATAACAATTAATGTCAGCCTCTGCTAGATTCGCAAGCCAGTTAGGAATCTTGCACATGATCTCATTGCTGCATTCTTATTTGGGTCAAAAACTTGCTCCCCTATCTGATTTACTAGGATAGATTTTGTAATATATAATTAGTCACATGGTCTTGTTCTGATATCCAAAACCTCATCTTCTTCTCCTCAAACAGTTCTCTCTATCATCTTGAATGTTGAAGTGTATGATTGCATGAGTTTTATTTGATCTTCATGCATGTCAAAGTAAACTGGAAAGCCCTTTCAAAATAATTTAACAGTCAACGCAATGGAAGGACTTGTTATTATGTTACACAATACTACAACAGCCACAGGAAAAGAAAAAGAAACTTGAAATAATGAACGATGGTGAATATCTTATTGTGAATTACCTTACTAAAAAACATTAATTTGTGCCTATAACCAGTATTATTCGAGTAGAAAAATCAAGGTACAACCACCATATTCATCAAAATTGTATGTTTCAGCCACCCAATCACCTGATTTGCTGATTGCTACCATCAGTAGGCAGTTGTTTCGAAGCATCTGCCAATGCAGCCACTGCAGCAGCCGGAGTCAAGGTTTGATACTGCGGAGGAAGTTGAGGAGTTTGATGCTGAGCATAGTACATTTGATCTTGTGTAGAGTTCGGATACTCGTAGCGGTAGTTAGCAGTATGAGTTACAGCAGGTGATGGTGGGGGATGTTGCATTTGGGAGAAGCCTACATATGGTTGTTGAACTTGAACCACTTGGTGAGGTGATGGAACTGCTGTTCTATACACAGTTGCTACCATTTCAGGTTTAGCTGTACTTGTGGGATAGATGGGCGGCATGGTCTCTTTGTAAGCAGTTGAGACAGTAGCCATTGAAGGAGTTGGTGGTGCCAATGAGCGAGTTGGGGCCATAATACTAGCATCACTTGCGTTGGATTTCATAGTCATGACACCGGTATTAGATTGCATAGACATGTATGGTTGCGGTTGTGTTACTTGCGTAACAGGCATTACATATACTGCAGGGTACTGCTGATCAGCTGGATGATGAAGCAACTGCTGCTGTTGTAATGGTGGAGCGTACACTGGATAGTAAGATGACATCTGCATAGGAGCAGGGGTGTAATGCACGGTGTCTTGCACGAACTGTTGTTGTTGTTGTGGTTGTTGTTGCTGTTGTTGATCCAATTGTGAAGACAAAGTGTAGGAATCTTGAATCTGTTGAATTTGGGTTTGGTTGCTTGGAATGGAAGTATCTGAATTGGTATTGGGGTTAGCAGCAGTCCTATTATCTCTGGTTGTAACATGAGTTTGATCTTGATAATACATGGCCTTTGAGAGAGAGTTTCCAGAGGCAATGCTACTATCACTGCACGTAAAATAACATTGAAATCAAGAAGACTGATAATAGCATTATAGCATACTAGAACCTTTTTGAGGGCAAGCATCTGTTTTAGAGTGTGGAAGTATTGTTCTTAAGATGTTTATGTTCGATTTTAGCTCCGAGTTCTTGTCTGTTAAAGGAGACAAAAATCGAGATTAAAACCGACACCCTGAGAACAATACTTTCACCGTTGAAGGAGTAAGACACCCAAAGCCGATATTTGCGTTCAACAAGCCTAATACCAGCTAAACATTGGACTATGGAACTATTAATCTTCAGAAAAAATTACCTTGCAACTGAATCGGGGGAAGGCAAATTATAAGTGCCACCAGCTTTGTGTTGTACTGGCTGCAATGGCAGTGGAGGTTTGCGAAAACCGACTGGAACTCCTTGATCGGATCTCTCATCATCAGATAAAATACAATTCAAGTTGTCACTAGAACCACCTGCGCGAGTAGGCGCCAGATGCGGAGGCAGAGCGGACACTGCCGTCGCCCCATAGCAATCATCTTGCTTATGGATATTAGTAGCAAAACTTATCTGAGCAAACTGTTCTTCTATGCCAACCCTTTGGTCTTGAACTTTAGGACCACCATCTTGATCAAATTGAACCCGAATAGGTGGCAAGTTGGACATTGAAGGTGAAGAAGAAGATGAACCAAAAGATGAAGTTTTCTCCACTAAAGGAGAATCAGGCAATGAACACTGAACTTCATGAACTACATTATTGTTTTTGACTTCTTTATTCTGCTCTTCTACAACTTGTTCTGCCTCATATTCACCATCAAGATTCAATGAGGCTTCTATGGTAGCAGAATCTGAGTTTCCTCTAGGAACCAATCCTGAACCATTAAGTGCATCAACAAACCATGTTTCAGACTTAGCATCATTTAGCAATGGACCCATTGAACCTGCGGTGTCCGGCTTGTTAAAGAAAAGAAACAAACGGATTCTCGAGGAGGTTGCCGAAGTAGCTGAGGGTGGTATTAAACGATCATATTCTTCAATCATGTTCTCAAGATCCTCATGTGTAGCAACAGATACAAGGGAATCAAGGTCTTCAGTTGGAAGCTGGTACTTCAAGGTAAAAGAACGACCATTAAGAAGAGCACGAGAGAGACGGGTACAAAGGGCCGAAAGGGAACAATGACGATCAACCGCAACGATACGAGTCTCACCACCGATGTAACAAAGCGATTTGTCATGTGGACGAGGCATTATATGACCACCAAAGCTACACATTAGGCGTAGCCTTGCACCAGGAACAGCTGGGAGAGGATCATCATAGGTGTTGTCATTATGAGACCGTGGAGATGACCCAACTGAGTCAGGATAGTTTAGATGTACACTTGTGGCACCAACTGTGGGGGCAACTGGGAAAGATGGTGGATCCATTGGAGGAGGATGCAAAAAGAATGAAAGGGAAGGGTTGGTTTTATAGTTACTGTCTTATCATTTTGGACTTCCTCTAAACAAAGCAATGCTATTAAACAGCTAAGCCTTGACCATGACTAGGATTTAACAGCAAAACTGGTATTGGTGGTATATTGTTGTTATTATCATTATTATTATTATTATAATAATAAGGGTAAGCTGTCAAAACAAAAACTGATGACCATTTTGTAATTCTTTTAAAGTTAAATAGCCAAAATATAAATTTTCTAATAATTTAATGATCTTGAATGTGGTTTATCCTTTTATAATCATGTCCATGTTCATGTAGAATGCAAATGAGCAAGTAGGTTGCATGGCAGCATGTGCCATGGGAGCATTGCTAGCTGTAGATTTGGTGGGAATGGGAAAGGGGTGGAATCCTAGACAAACTAGTTTAGTGATGGCATCTGGAGTTTGATGGGAAGTGGCGTCCATCACATGCAGGTTTATAGAATTTTGTGCTTTATCATCATAACTGCTGCTTTAATTGTTTATTAAAACTTGAGGAGTCACCAGCTAAGCCTGAGCTTATGAAAACTACTTTGCGTACATTTAGTTTAGTTTTGCAACTTTGCTTTCCGACAGATACGAGGAGGCTGCAATAGGTATACGAAACCCAAGACAGAAGCTATGGGCCATTAACCGCCTTGTTTTTCATTTCATTGTCTTCATTTTTTAACAGCTACCTTCATGCACCATCCATAACCTCAAAATACCAAGGGAATGAATTTGGATGGTATTTCATGTTTTTATTTTAAAAAACGAGGTAAGCTGATTTTTATACCTCAAATTAAAAAGTAAATTAATCATTTTTATTAAAATTTCCATTCATTTGGTCATTACACATGACATGTCACATGTTTTTGTTCGATTATCTTGTCAATCAATGAATGAAATTTTTTAATAGAAACGATCAATTTGCTCCTTAATCGAATATACATATATTACTTTATCCGTTTCTTTTAATAGAAGAGATAAAATACAATTTTACTTCTAATATATCAACCTATCATGCTATTGTAATAATTATTTTAATTGAAAAATAGTAAAAGGAATCCAACAATATAACCATGAAGAATTATTTTGAAATTATCCTTTTATATTTGAATTTAAAACACAAGACTTTTTCTTTACACTACCTTATCTACTCAATTAAATGGTTAGTCTTTTCCAATTAACCAGTTTGGAAGTGTTCCATATCCAAGGACTCCGTCAAGATATTTCTAGCTATCTTTTTTTTTTTTTTTTTTTTTTAATTTACAAAAATTATATTTGCAGTAGACATGTTCATGGGTTGTGTTATTTGTTTAGGTTCGAAGGTCATGTTCAGATTTGGACTTTCAAGGCTCAACCCGACTTATTTTTAAGTTTAAAATACTCTATATTATTTTATTTTTATAAATGATGTAATTTATAACACACTAAAAAAAATAAACTTATACTAAATATATAATACTACTGTAGTGTAAACATTAAAATATTGTTAAGATGAATATATGAAAAAATTCAGTAAATAGTAAAATATATAAAATTATTAAATATTAAAGTAAAATAAATATTTTAAAAAATTTAAAAATAATACGACGGGCCTAAAACGGACTTGGGATTAATCTTTTGCAAATGTAGGTGAATTCGGACAAAATTTTAAGCTCATATTTCGGGTCAAGTCAAACTTGAAAAAACATAAAATATGTTAATATCAAGCTTAGACCCGACCCGAACTCCACCTGACTCAACTAACGAGCAACTCTAATTCGCAGCTAGTTTAAAAATATCACAATCTGCCATATTTGCATCATTACTATCGGGGCTCTGTACCAATCCATCTCCTTGGTACTAAACATTTTTGCCAAGTGAGCTAAGTATTAATACTTGAACCCCTGAATAAAAAATCCAATTAAAAAACATTCAAAAATGTCTCCAAACACTATCGAAACATATAAATAAGTTTCAAATGATTACAATTTGAATTCTAAATTCGTTATCGTCATGTCAGTTTTTTTGAGAAATGGAGGGAGAAGAAAAAGAGATAAAGAAAGGGAGGAAAAATAGAAAAGAAAAGTTGACTGCATTTTGTTACATTGTTAACTGCATTTAACGGGGGGAGTAAAACCGTAATAACAACGCGAATTCATGAACAACATACGGAGTTCTTATATATGTATTAACGATTAAACATCATAATTTTTTTGAGAACAATTAAACAATATAATATTATATAATACATCTCTTTTATTATAATGTATAATATAATTATATATGTATTAATAGTTTCAGTAACCGTTATATATTATTTTATTATATTATGTAGTAATATATCATCTGCTATAGTCGGCGATTAAAACCAATTTAGTCAACTAGATCGAATTAATTCAATCAAATCATTTGGTAAATTCGACATTTTTTTTTTCGTTTGAACAGTTTTAGTTTAAGGTCAGATTAGATATTCGATTAATTTTCTGATATCAATCCGGCTTCATTTTGAAAATTCAAAACCGTTGAAACTAAATTAACCAACTCTGCCTATTAAATATAATATATATTTTAAACCCAATACTAACCAAACCCAACCTATAAAAAAAACCCAATCCAACTTAAAAATTAATATCAAATTTTGGACATTGCTTGGAAATTGAGAGTTGGACCTATGATGACTTAGTTTTGTATAATTGTATTAATAATCAGATTTATATATTTGTATAACTTTATAAATTTCATAATATCATTTTTATCAGTATATTCTTTTGGATAATTTATTTTTTTCTTTAATTTTTAAACAATTTTTAAATTTCTTAATTTGTATTGTTGTAGATAGTTTTTTTTTTTTTATTATTAAAAGAAATATGGTTTTAAACTAAATTTATTAGTAATGTTATTAATGTTGCATAATAAATCATATTTGATTATTTATAATAAGTATAACATTAGTTATCGTATTATTAAGTTAATATTTTATATTATCTTTAAATTTAAATTTTATAGATTTTAATAATTACTAATTTTATACATTTATTATACATATATAATTATAATATTAATAATGTTTTATATTTAACTATTTCTATTAATAAAATTTTAATATAAAAATGTAATGCTTATGAATATATTTTCAAAAAATAAATAATCATTTGATTTTTTTTTTAACATTAATCTTATTATAAGTTATTATCATATCTGATTCTTTTTGATACAATGTCTAGAGCTACCCACAGTCTCTCCTTAAGCCGTAAATAGGAGGATAATGTGTTTTTATACACTCGAACTCACGTTCTCCTGTACTAGCAACAATGGCAATGTTATTCATACTAAGACTCAATCGATAAATTTACTTTAATTTTTAAAATTTAATTAATTTGATTTAGGCCCTCATTCAATGCGTAGAACAACCTTATTCCTTCGCACATTGAATATCTAAGCATTTAATATCTAGAAACGGAAGATGAGACTAACTAGAAGTGACGAATTGGGCATACCTCAAAATTTATAATTTAAATTAGTAATAATAAAATCATAAAATGATAAAAATTTGATTTAAACTTTTAAAATTTATAAATATATAGATTATTAAAATGATAAAATTGTATTTTTATCATCGTAAAAAATATATAATTTAATTTTGTCTAAAATTTTTTTTGACTATGGAGATTAGAAGACAGCCTGCACAATTCAACCAAAGGCATACGATAGATATCACAACTTCCTCTCCTAAAAGCAGAAACTTCACACTTCCAAATAACCCTAAGCACTAATTCTCCTTGTCAACTTCTCTATTTATTCCCAGAATATTTGTTAGTTTCTCTATTTTTATCGTTTATTCTTTCACATTATTATCAAAAAGATAAGGTAAGCAAAGCTACTTTAAAAAATGATGCCCAAAACTGCAGCTTGTGTTGCACGCCAGCAAGGCTCCATTGAAATGTCTGGGGGGGATTCAAGCATCTTATTCCAAGAAAGCAGTCAATTACAAGAGATGGAAAATACATAAAGATGGATAGGTGGAATTTCAAGGGTCTTCTAAATGGTTCCAAAGTCCACCCATTATTTTGTACCATCCAATCAACCACACTAGCAATGGCAGCATATCCAAATCCAAATGGGGAAATCACATATCAAATTCCCAGAACAGCATGCATGCTTTAGCTTTAGGGTAAATTGCACCCAAGATCACTAAACTATGTGGTCATTCAACTTAAAAAAGAGTTACAAAATGATCATTGAACTACTCTAAAACTTTAATTTAAGTCACTAGATTGTTAAAACCGCTATTGTAGGGCTTTCTTTGTTCACGTAATATTAATTGGGGTGGAGATGTTGCAGCCAATAGAAGCGGTATCTATTCCAAGGGTGCTTGTGGAAATAATTAGTGATAGGGGTCCAAAATGTGGAAAGTAACGAACGGGGTGTTGACACGTAGATTAGGGGATAATTTAGGAATGGGAAGCCATCAAATAATGAGCACCAGCCGCCCCATTTGGTTCTGTGTTTCTATTTAGAAGGATGTGCAGAAGATAAGAAATGCTTTGGCCTTTTGCCTTATCAAACTCTCTTCCATGCTTCTTGGCAAGTTGCAAAATGTGGGTTTGCTCTACAAATGGATTCAATACTGCCCTCACCTTGATGCTCTTTTTGGTAGAAAAAAAGAGTTACCAAATAGTAGTAAAGTAATGCAACTTGCATGAAAGAAAGCTGATGACCACTTCAGCCACATGCAACTCAGTCAAGAAAGGACCACAAATCTCCCGCTTCTTACATTATTTTTCTTTTTCTGTTGCGGTGCAACCATTGTTCTCAAACCCCAAAACATGGATTATTCATTTAGAGACAACAGGAAATGGCTTCCACACTCTGATAACAATTTCTTTTTCTCTTGACGTCACTTGGACTGCTCCTCATCTAGAGATTGCCTGACGGTCTCCCACCTTGCAACAATATTTGGTTGGTCACTGGGTGACTAATCACCCGGGCTCTTCATCCTCCAAGTCACCCTTTTTTTCAGTGCGAATACTCTTTTGGAAACCATTAAGATATACATGAGTATAACAATCTCGTGCTGTCTCTAAAGAATACGTCCCCACACACTCCAGAGTGACAATCGCCTTACTAAATCATCACTACCTGATAAATATCTTCCATAATAATAAAAAGTAATTTTCTTCCGATTCGCAACCCTATGCACTTAAGACCCTACTTATTTAGATGAATTAACTTTTTTTACATCATCACCTTTTCCTTTTTTTATTTTTTCTCTTGTGGAAACCTCTCTTTGGTAAATAGTGGTAACTTAATTATTTTTTTCAGTGTGCAGAGATTGATGGGTTTCTGGAGCATTTGCCAGAACGTAGCATTTGTCTATAAATCGTAATTGTTTATGGTCTGGTGGGGTTGGTGATAAGTCAACAACATGAAAACTGACCTAAAATGGATGAACATTTTACGGCCACACAGCATGCGGTTTTTGACTTTGTAAACATGATCTTCCAAAGATTTGCATTACATGTCATTTCATATAAAAAGCTGTCGCCACATCATTCAAACCCCAAATCTCTTTTCCTATACTTTTTTTTTTTTTTTTTTTTTTTTAAAAAATTAACCCAAAAATCCTTCCAACTTTAAAATAAAATGATAAATTTACTTTAAAGTGTTGGAATCCTTAAATATATGATATTTTAGTAATTTTAAAACTAAATTGATATTCAGATGATTTACTACATCAATTCGATTAGGCATATAATATAAATATTACATTTGAAAAAAATTATATAAGAAATTTATAAAAAGTCAAAATAAAAAAAAGATTTTAGTTTAGATGAAATGATAAAATTGTGTTTATAAACATATCGAGGTCTCATGTTTAAATCTCATTTTGAAAGTGTTTTTTTTTTATTACAAAAAAAACTCTTTCACAACAGAGTCGAGACCCTCAACAAAACACTTATATAAAATATTCCAAGATCAAACTAACAAGACATGTAGATGTTAATGCTACTTTTGGTAGACAATTTTTCACTTATTTTGAAGAGGTAATATTTTTACAAGGGTTTTTACTTATTTTTCTAAAATCAAGTTTAAATCTATACCAAGTATTTTTTATTATGTCTAACTATTATAATACATATGTAATAAATAAGCTTTTTTTCTTATATTATTTCTCTAATAACCGAATGAAGCATAAAGGTTAAATTTAAAAGACCGCATCATCCTTTCGTTGATAATTTAAGGGCGAGTGACAAAAAAAAAATCATTGTTGATAATATCAGTGACAAAATTAAAATTGTTTTGGAGTTATGTAACTAAAATAGAAACATATTAATACTTAAGTGACTAACGATATAATTTATCCTAATATTTAACTTATTTAAATTTAAATTTAAGTTTAACTCAATGTGATGATATGATGGTTAAGAGTGTTCATCACCCTAAATTTGATCTGGATTCAAGTTGCACTAATCGCGTTTATTATTTGGACTTACCTTATTACTGTAATCCACCAAAAAAAATTAAATAAACTAAATTTCAAATAAGTAAAAAATACAAAAATTTAAAACATATTTTAACCAATATTCTTTCAGTATTTTCTTTTCTGGTTTAGGGAAATAGATTAGGTACAAATGATAGACTGTCGGTGGTTAGTACCACCAGCTTTCTACTAGAAAAAACCAGTATCTACCTTACCCTTACTTAACGTTCCTTACAGTGGCCATCTCTTTTCTCTTCCTATATATAGATGCCAATGGGACTCTCCTATACATCATCCCCCACCCCTCAAAACTTACACACACACACACACACACTCTCTCTCTCTCTCTCTCTCTCTCTCCCTTTCCAAATACATACATATATGGCTTTTGCTCTCTCCAGGGCATTCTTTCCTTTTAAAGTAACTTTTTATTCCTTTATATCTAATGTTTTCTTTGATTAAAACAACAGAGAAGGGAGAATAAGTAAGGGTTGAGGAGAAGAGGAGGCAGTGGTGAATGTTGTTGACAGAAGATAGAGAGCACAGATGATGGTTTGCAAGTACTTAATGCATTCCACTCCTTTGTGCTCTCTATGCTTCTGTCATCATCACCTTCAGCCCCTCTTACTACCCCCCAACCCCCTTGCCTTTCACCTCCTCTTTTTCACTGTGTGGTAAATGAGGAAAACTTGATATATAGTTATAGTATTTGGCTCGCTATTACTATGTTTTGCAGTTAAAATTTGTAGGGTAAGTTTTTTGGTTTTTCATCAAGAACCAAGTTCATGATGAACCCTAGCTTGTAATTTAAGTGGATACTTCGTAATTTATCATTTCTTTTCATTTTGTAATTAATCTACTATACTTACTTTCCATTCTTTTTATGTATGCTGTTTCGACTGGGATTTTCACAGATCCAGAACTCCAGAGTGGTTTATGTATTGACATGGTTTGAAACTTTGAACCATAACTCAGCTACTAGATAACCCTTTAGTGATACGTGTCATTGTTACAGAATAATAAAGAAAAAATGGCTGATTCTTCACACTAAAGGCTTTCATTGCTACTTTGGAAGGGGAGGGTAACTGAGTTTCAAGAAGTGTTAATGCACTTTCGGATTGGGAGCTTGGAAGATGACTGGATCTGTAGGAGGAAAAAAAGGTTGAGCTGTGGGTGTCGGCGTTGACACATTGTTCTCCGATGGTTTAAGTTGGTGAAAGGTTCATGGTTATGGAGAGAGTAAAAAAGATAATTAGCTTAGTGAAGAAAGAAGATGAATAAGATAAAAAAAAATGAAGATAATAACTTCTCGAGTTATGCTTGATTGGAATTGCAAAACCCAAATCGTCTAATGAGCTTCGAATTAATCTGCTCTAATCGGAGTGGATATTTTCTTTTGAAAAGTGAGAGTGTGATAGGATTTTTTTTATCCTGAGTATGGACAATTATGGTAATTGTTTATTTCAGTCCACCCCACTTCATTATAAAGAAATTATTATTTTATCTTTATATGTGACTATTAAAAGGGTAATAATGTAATAATGTGTTATAAAAATCTATATTTTTATGTTTGAATTTTTCAAAAGAATTATGTTTAAATATTTAACTGCATTTAAAAAATGGAAACTTTTACCAACAAATGGTTGGAATTGGAGGTGTACTTCATTGTTGGCAAAGCTTTACCCGAATACTAGGAATGACAATGCGGTGGGTAGGGGTGGATGTTGCAAAATCTATTACCACTCAACAGCTCTGTACCACCATCTTCTTTGCCCCATCTTGCTCTACTTCAATTTGATTTCTGTTACTTATTTTTAATCTTTTTAAATGCAAGTAAATATTTAAACATAAAACATATGGATTTTTTTAACAACAGATTATTACATTTTTACCCTTTCGATAATTATATATATACAAAGATAAAATGGTAATTTCATATAGCGAGATGGGGCAGAGCAAGCAACTATCATAACTGCCCCCATACTTGTTGTTCGAAAAAGAAATCCTCCCCTCCGCTCACTTTCACTTTTTAAAACCCAACTTGAAGCAGATCGATTCAAAATCCATAGGACGGATCGAGTTTTGTCATCCCTATCGAATATCACCTCTAGTCTAAAGAAAACCAAACTCAAATCATAAAACAAATGAGGGCATCTATGATGCATGCCAAAAAAAAAATGACGGTGATGAATTTAACATCCACCCTGATCGGCTCCATTGTCATTCCTAAACTTGCTTTTTATTGATTGTTTGGTGTAAATAATGATCACACATGATACCAAGTAGAGTTGATGGTGCTTGACAGCTACCATATTTTGTACCTTATAAGAAGCTAGTAGAGTAAGATATCCAAATAAATGTTCAATTTGGCTTGTATACATATGTATGCAAAGCAAGGTGGATGGAAACATGAAATTATATGTGTTACTGTAACTCGTCTCTTTCTTATAACAATACCATCATTTCTTAGGGTTTTGGAGAGTGGCTTGATATCCCAAGAACGAGAGGGCCAATGCTTTAAATTGATATCGCTTGGGTTGCTGCTGCCTCTTTTAAAAAAAGCTATCTTGCAGATCGGAGTTTTAGTTTTGAACAAGCCAATCTCTTCCCATTCAAATTTGGCACCAAAATATTAAATTTTAACAAATTTTTAAAGAAATTTAAAGTTATATATACACGATGCTAATACTGCAAATACTGTAGAAATTCCATATAATCAAATAAATATAATAATTAATGTTTCCGAGGGTGAAGTTGGGGTTTGATTGAGTTCTGAATAAGGTAATATTTTTGCTATTCATCCCAAAATAAAATTTGTATGAAAAGATATGTAATTGAATAAATAAATACAATAGTTAATGTTGTGAAGGGTGATAAGTAGGTAAATAATTACAATAAAATTATTAGGAGTTTGTAATGTTAGTAGTTTTATTGCTAATAAATATATAATCTAATTTTGAGAGTGTTTTTTCAATAAATTGATGTTATTCACTGAATGTTAATAATATTTTTATTTTATGTGATCAGTTCTTGAAATTAGAATCCATACTTTAAGTAGACGGGGTTCGAGTATAGTCGAAAATATCATTTTGGTTGAAAGTTGAGAAAAATTTTAAACCACCTAACTCAAAGCACATGTATTAATTTAATTAAAATTTATTGCTATGGATAACACAATCACTCAATTTTAAAATTTTTTAAAGAAATGTTTTATTTTATTTTTTCTTTCAATTTTCAATCCTACGAAAAAATTACTTTTTCTTCCCATTTCCCATCTTTCCTATCAATCATACCTAATTTGACTAAAAAACGCTAGATGTTAACTCAATTAGCAACGTCATAGGTAGCATGGATTCAAGCAATTTGATTGCTTAATCTCATTAACCAAAGTATTTCCCATGCTACTATATATTGTGAATGTTGTTTGAACTGAATTGGATTAATCGGTCGGATCAGTTAGACCGAAAATCAACTGGGTTATCAATTCAGATAGTGGTTTTGAACAGATTAGCTTGAGAATCGATACGGACCAATTAAATCGATTAAAAAATCAATTGAACCGATAAAATCATTTTTTTTTACTTTTTTAAAATTTTAATAATTTTTTAATCAAGCCAATTGAACTGATTCGACCATCAATCCCATTTAAAAAAACATTGGTTATTGCTCTTGATTTAAGTTTACTTCAAATTAGTTACATTATTACATTTTAATTTATTAATATAATTGCCTCTCACATGCCCTCTATACGTAAGAGGCATTTGATTTCCATCATGTCCACGAAGATAAACAAAAGATAAACGTCAATCTACATGTTGGCGTTTGTGGAAGCAACTAGGAATCTTCAAATAGATCTTCAACAAAAGGAATCTTAATTGCAATCATAATACAAAACAGTCTATAGAATTTCTTGGCAATGGGAAAGTGCTATAAGCAACATAAAAGAACTTATATATAAAGCCAACGAGATTGTGTCCAAATGGAAAGGGAGGCAACAAGTTCAAGTCGATAAAAGTATCATGGAAATCTTTGCATTAAGAATTAAATTGTATTTTGTCTCTTCTATTCATAAAATAGACAATTAATCTCTATATGTTAGATTAAAGATCAAACCGGTCAATTTGTTAAGAATTCTATCTATTTTTACTTTTAAAAATTAATATTTGTACGTTAGCATGAGAGAAACATGGCACATCACGTGTAACTGTTTAGTTATGTCGTTAGTCACACCAATTTTTAATAGTAGAAATAGATGAAAATTTTAACAAAAAGGGTTAGTTTGCTTTTTGATCTAAAGTACAAGAATTAGTTTGTTCATTTTTTAAGTAAAGAGGGTTGGTGTGTGGGATAAAATAAACTTATGAAGAATTAATGAAAGCGAGTATCAATGCCACTTTCTTTTAAGAATCTATTTGCTCCCACCAATATTATGGTGTGCAAAAAAGTTACTGACAAAAAAACCTCGAGGATACAATGGAGCCCAATAACTGTCTACATTTTGCATTGACAAAAATAATCTATTGAGCACTGAGCAAAGCATAGTAAGGATATTAATTTCTATAAAAAATTTCTACAGCAATTATTTATAAAACAATCTACGAGTATAAAAGATGATAGAAGAATACAAAGAAACTTTTGATATGTTTTTTTGGTGTATCAGGCAAATGAAATTTGACTCATATTTATAAAAGTTCTCATATCTTTTCATATGTACACAACTGTCTAAAATGATAGTCACATATTTTAACAACAATCATGATTATTCAATAGATGTATCCTTAAATAATAATGATTCATTGTTAATAATAAAGTAATATAATTTTTTAATTTAAGGAACATAATTCATCACTATAACGTGATGACTCTTGGTTAATAATCAAGGGGTATAACTTTTTGTTATTTATAATTTTTCATTTGTAACTTTTGAACAACTATATATATTTTGAAAATGTTCCAACAAAAAGAACAAAATACAATATAACTATAATACAGAGGCCTTTTTCCAGTCCAAATTCCACTTATATCCTATTTCAACAAAGAAAAAAGTAAGGATATCACCTTTTTTATTTTTAAGCTCACTCCTCAATTTACCACACATACATTTTTCTCCCCATTCCATTAACAATACTATATAGCAGACAGAATTATAAACGCAAGTCATTCCACTAAATAGCAAATGTAGATTTCAAATTAAGGGTCCTTTTGGATAGGCGGTGCATTTACTTGTGGTTAGTGTAAAAATAGAAGTGATGGTAAAATTAGATACTGAAGTGATACTGTAGCGTGAAACAAAAAAAAAAACTAACGTATCACACTGAAGGTAAACGCCCATCCAAAAGGGCACTAATACTTAACATATAATGCAATGCCTGGTAATTATTTATAAATATGTGAATACAAATTAAACTTATTCTCTTCAAAACAACATGAAGCTCTCATATCCATAAACTAACAATTGTATATACAAATGGTAGTAATAATAAGAACCCACCAAGCGAAAATCTAGATCAACAAGGAAATTGATCTTAATATAGGAATTCTCTAGGATAAGTCACCAAGGTCATAATCACATGCACAAAAAAGAGTTTCGAGAAAAAAAAAATTAAAAGCTTCAAAATCACTTGCGATAATTGACCAATTATTCCAGATAACCAGGTTTCAGCGTTTCCTCTTTGAATGAGCGGCGATGAAGTTGGCGTGTGAAACTAGTTGTTGTGTCCAAGAAATAAAGAACACATGACATGAAGCAGCAGCACAAAAAATAGGGTATGGGACCAAAGATCCAAAGCAATAGGGGGAAGGATAAGTAAAAGGCTCGTAGCCCAAGCGACCAGGAATAACTTCCTCTATTTAAGTTTCTTGCAACATATTCAGAAGACCCCACGTTGTCTACTGATGAAGGGAGAGTGATCAAGAAGCTCACATGGGCATAATATCTAATAGACTGCACATTGCAAAGAAAGGCAACAAAGAAACACAGCAAGATGGAAAAATACTTGATTGAAGAGAGTAGACGACTCTTATTGCCATAAAATATTTCTGAAGTTGTGTTGCTAGAGTCCGAGCTGCTGGTTACGAAAACACTAATCAACGAACTAAGAGTGATTGCCACGGTTGCCAAAAGTGTAGATGCCATAATGTTGTTGCGTATTGTTTGTACTGCTAAAACACCATTTTTCAAGGGATCCTAATACATCAAGATCTGATACTTAGTACATGGACCATTCTAGACACAAACATTGAAGTTGATATCTCTTTACTAGGTTGGGAAGCAAGACATATTTAAAGAAGAATAAATAATGCAGCCCATATGTTGCAAACGGTAAATTCCCCTGTTATAGCACACTGTTTTGCAGACATTGAATCTTAAAAATATCTCTACATGATGCATGTGACAAAGAAAACATATAATCAACTGAATATCCAAAGGGCATTGGTAATGCTCCAAAACAATATGCAAATGCTTACAAAAAATTCTCCTTATGTTGCATCTGATTATTGCAAAAATTCAGACCAGATAAGGAAGTTGCATTCTTTCATAAAGATCTACATGCCATAATCTTAAAGTTCATTAATTAGAGAAAATAAAAGGCATATCTTGGTTAGAAGCTATCTTTTTCTGTAATCTCCCAAGAACCTAGGCTTTCTTATAGCAGCTCAGAGTGAAGTGGTATGTTAACAAACATATCCAAATAACAATCTCATTCCCTTCAATATTCAGATGTGTTGTGTAGCATGTATATGCTACATAATGATTAATCAATAAGTTACAGCAGCAAAAAGATGAAGCAAAGAACAAAAGTGTCCTTACTCTTTCTTATGTAGCATAACAAACCTCATTCTCAAGCCAAGTATAAAAGTATATCAACTATCTAAATTGAGCCAAAAGAAGGAACTTTAAAAACAGAACAAGCTAAGCTACACCTTTTTCATTATGAAGATTTGTATTTATATGCAATAGATATAGATCTTTGGGTAAAATTGCCATGGAGACCCCTATACTAAGAGTCCAATTGCATTTTGCCCTCTTTACTCAAAAAATGAGCAAATTAGTCCCTGTACATTAATCAAATGATCCTCTCTATTAAAAATTTGGTTCATTTCTGCTATTAAAAACTAGCGTGAATAATAACCAACAATTACAGGTGACCTGCTACGTATAACTCATTTTTAACAGTAGAAATTGAAGGGCTTGTTTGCTCTTTGATCTTGATTAATTTGCCCATTTTTTTGAGTAGAGAGGCAAAATGCAATCTCACTCCTAGGAACTCCACCTTCAAATTTTAAACTCAAATATTTTCAAATCCTCAAGCACTGCAACTCCTAAGAGCTCAATCACAGCCAGATATTCACTACATCCTACAATGTTAATATAATTCCCAAGTTCTAACATGTTTTCATTCATAGCCAGAGAAATTAAATAATAATAATAAAAGCAGAGAGAGGACTTACAGACATCATGGAGAGAACCCATTGGTGACGAGATTCGGCATTTAAGCCGATCACGGTTCTAGTGGGATGCTTGAGAATAGTAAAAAGAAGCCAAACATGATAGAGAGCAAACATGAGTAGACCCGCCGGAACCAGTATGAAGTCCAGCTTCTCTTTTTCCATGGCTTTTGGGATTTTTTTTTTTCTCTCTGTTGATCTTTCGTTCAAATTCAATCAGAGAGTTCAACAGTTACAGCTTTACCCAAACAGTCCAAATTAACCCCCCCCCAAACAACAGTACAACTGTATCTGACTGAAAACGACTATAGACGAAGATGCTCCACCAATGGTTGATAACAGCAATAAAATAAAGAGTAAACTACACCCAAGGTCACTACATTATTAGTAAATTTATGTTTTGGCTACTCAATTTCAAAAAGTTACAAAATAGTCATGGAACTATTCTAAAGTTTTTATTCAAGTTAATGTATTATTCAAAAGTTTTCAAATCACGGGGTTGTTAAGGTTTATTATTATTATTATTATTATTATTATTATTATTATCAAAAGTCTAGTTAGTGAGTTCAAAGCGATGATTCGATAATTGATACGATAAATCAGGACCGATCGATGAACAGAAGAAAATACCTTAAATCCAAGTTGATTTAACAATCAGTATCGAAAATCAGATAAGAAAGTTATTTGAATTTTGGTTTGCAAATTCGTGACATTCAAAATTATTTTTAAAAAATTTGAATTGTAGAAGAGAAGGGTATGAAGAGCTTTCAATTGACGCATACAGTGCAAATAGAGAAGGTCATACAACAACGATTTAACAGTCCAATAACTTAAATGAAAATTTTTGAATAGTTCGTTAACTATTTTGTAACTTTTTAAAATTAAGTGGCCAAAATGTAAACTTACTAATAGTTTAATACTTGGGTGTAATTGACCCTAAAATGAATTATAAATAAGTATAAAATTATTCTATTTTTATCAAGTAAGAAACACCTGGGTTATTTTTAAAATATTATTTTTTGTTGAAAAATGTATAATTATAATCTGTAATTTTACCAAGTTATTGAATTAACAATGAAAATATCATATGTGACTTAAATTGATAAAATTTTAGATTCTTTATATTATTAGGTGAAAGCATCATTAACTAAAATTCCAAAAAAAAAAATATTTTCTTAAATTGCAGAAAAATATAATTATTCTTAAATTTTTGTTTTTATATATGATTGATTGTTTTTTTTTTTATATAATTTTCTATTTCCTTTTTAAGCTTTACATTGCTTTGTGTCATGAGTTACGTCGTTTATAAAGTTTTTTTTTTTATAGCAGTACTCAATTGTTACTAAGTATTTTTTATGTTTAATTCATGATTTAATTCTTACAGTGTATTTAATTTTCATTTTGGTATTTAAATTTTTTATTTCAATTAGGTACTTAAAATATTAATTTTCTTTATTTTTATTCATTTTGTAATGATTGTTAAAAAAAATACATTAAACAATTTTAGCTAACGAAAAACGTCACGTGAGATGTTTTGACTAATAAAAAAAATGTCACGCGATAATTAAATTTATTAAAAATAAAAATTATAATATTAAATATTGGAATATTAAAAAACACTTTTAAGACTTTTACCAATTGTTAAGCAGTGTTGATCAGGCAGTGGTTGATTGTTTACCAGCATTAACCAGCCATTGATCGGTCATTGACCAACTATGTGACGTTATTAGAACATCCCAAATGTTTTTTTATAACAATTCGATAATGTTAATGATAGTTTTAAAAAATTAAAAGAATTGGGTGACTCAATCGTAATTTTAAACAAAATTTAGGGAAGTATGTGGCGATTTACCCACGTTAAAAAGCTTAGAAGTTACCAAATCTATGGCTTCTCCTTTCCAATCTTTTTGTCATACCGTTTGTGTGTTTTTTTTTGGGTATCCTTCATCTATTCTACAGGAGTTGTTGAAGCTTCCATAGACGCGATGTCAACAAAAATAGACCTCTCACTCTCCCGGCCCAACCGCATCTATCGCCCCTCCGTGCGTGTTTCTCTCTTTTTTCTCCCTATTTTCCGCAATGGATTAAAGCTAGAGTGATTAACGATGGATTTTATGTGTCCTTATAGGAGCCTCTTGAAGGCAAAATCGTGGTGAAGTCTGCATCTTCCATTTCTCACTATGGAATTCGCATGGCCCTCAACGGCTCAGTCAACCTCCAGGTTTTTCAATTTCTCTAACCACTTTATTT
This sequence comes from Kokia cookei, assembly GCA_039519145.1. NCBI lineage: Eukaryota > Viridiplantae > Streptophyta > Magnoliopsida > Malvales > Malvaceae > Kokia > Kokia cookei. Next base: position 33,972,781 of record CM076904.1, on the reverse strand, counting down.
GTTGCCAGATATCACGCTACCATAGTTTTATGGGACTATTTTTTTCTTTATTTTCCTCATCTTTCCTGTTTGAAGGTTCGCGGAGGATCGGCAGGAGTCATCGAGTCCTTTTATGGTGTTGTCAAGCCAATTACCATCCTGTACGTTTATTTTTATTTTGCTTACTTATGATTGTGATATGATTATGATATTAAATCACCATCTCTAACACAGGTGGGCTAATTGAAATCAAACATGAAAGTTTACCTCAACAATATGCAGCCTTCTTTACTAAAATCTGATTTCGAATTGTGCCTGAATCCCTTTAAGCGTTTAGCTAATCTCAGTTTGTCTACGTACGTTTGTATTTTAAATAGATTTATTTTTTCGATCATCTATCATCATTCCTACTTAACTAATAATTGCTAACTGACCCAGACATTTGTTTAAGTTGTAAAAGTTGGCATTTGATTTGTTTAGGATGGATGGGAAGAAAGATGAATTATGTATAGCAGTGTCTTATTTTGTATTTTAAATAATTGAGCAAATGGTGTTGAAATTTAATATCAAGTCTATATTGTCAACAGAGTGGAATCAATTTCTAAGTAACGTACAGTTAAATGGTAGCTAGTTTGGTGTTGGGAACATTGGTAAATGAAACAATTAATAGGGGATGGTTCTTATAATTTAGAAAGTTAGGGATTTGGATCTCAAGGCCTCACACCTTCGATAGTTACACATGTATACACGAGCCTTGGTCTAATGTCTTTGTATGAGACTTTCAGGTGTTCTTAAGAGAGTTGGTATTGTTCTCGATGCTTTAGCATTTTATGTGGTTTGCTTTGGAAAATAATGGGTCGTACTTCTCTTTAACAGCTGAAATGGCTTAGGATGCTAGTCATGTTATTTGAAGCTCTCATTCCTAATCCCATATTTTTGGCTCTAGACCAACTGTGCCTAGGAAACCTTGTCCTGCATAGGTGTTAGGCTTCAACATAGGGTGCTTGAAGTCTTTATTAGAAGCACTTCTTTGATAGTAACGGTATCATTTTCACTTTCTTTCTGCATTATTTTCTTACCGAAGCTTGGAGGTGTACTCGCTACATGCATTATGGAAATCCTTTTACTTAGACTATTACTTGTGTTATTTCTCAAAATAACCCAAGGGTTATTCCAAATTCATCATGTGTGTATGACTTATATTAATTTTCTCAAGCACTTCTTATGTTGAACTTATGCAAATATATTTAGAAGTTATTCTTCTTCTTATCTTTACAGGAGTAGGACCCTTGAGATTAGTCCATCTGGGAAAATTGTTTCAGGTACAACAGAGGTAGTACATCAATATGAAATTTTTAGTTCCCTTATGTTTGTGTACTTGTGCAAATTGTATTTCAATTTTCCCTTTTATTTCTTACTCTTTTTTCCTTTGCAATGTATATTATTGTCATATACAGGATTTATATATGTTTATTTATTTTTTGTTTTGAACAAAGAGGAAGATAACTCACACCAACTACTGTATGCTTAAGTGAGAGTTTAACAAGTCCAATGGCAAAATACAACTTTGTAATAATGGTACTTGAGCATGAATCACAGCCCCTACCATAAATTCTAACCTTTGAGAGCTCTGAGAGATCTTAACACCACATTTCTTCTAAAAACTAGAAGGGCTGAATTCTGGTTTGTATGCTGGCAACAAAAGTTTAAGAAAACACGTTGATGCAACTATCTTTTAATTATTTTTCTGTCCTTGATGGTTGATTCTCATATTTTTTTTATCACCTGCAAGTACCACATATGTCCATTAAAAGTCATGCTTGTTTGTTGTGACAGATACCGTTCTCTATAACTCTGCGGAATCCTAAAGAAGATAATTCAGAAAGATTTTTTGAGACCTTCCATGGAACCAATATTAGCATCCAGGTGACTATTTTCTTATCCTAGAAATCTCTCTGTTTAATCTTGTTGTTTAGTCACTATTGGACTCTTTATTTATTTTAATCAATCATGTTACAGTATTTGGCAACTGTAGAAATAATGAGAGGATACCTGCACAAATCATTATCTGCTACAGTGGAGTTCATAGTAGAAAGTGATAAAGGCATGGCTCAGTTTAAAGTCTTCTTCTCAATTATATCAAAATGAAATAAATTAAATCAGCTTTGTCTTTTGTGACATCTTTGCAGCTGATCTTCTTAATCCACCAATTTCTCCTGAGATGGTTATCTTTTACATTACTCAGGACACTCAAAGGCATCCTATACTTCCAGAACTGAAATCAGGTTTTTGCTATTTCCCATGTTCTTGCTCTAGCATCATTCAAATTTTAAAGCAGGGAATGATCAGTATATTTTTCATAGTTACATTTATAAGTGATCAGATGATGTGGAGCTTCACCATCATTGCATTTGAATTCTTATATGGTGATTTCATTAACCCACTCTGACTAGATGTTTGGCTCAATAGGTGGCTTTCGTATCACAGGAAGAATATCCACGCAATGTTCAATGCTTGAACCTCTCAGTGGAGAACTAACAGTGGAAGCATCTGTGCTTCCCATTTGTTCTATTGACATTCACTTACTTCGTGTAGAGTCAGTTCTTCTTGGGGAAAAAATCATCACTGAAACTTCTTTGATACAGACTACACAGGTGCAATTCTTCTCACCCACTGTAACTGTTTATTCATTTGATATATCTAGGATGAAAATAAAAAAAATCAGTTGATGTATCATGTAACATCTTTCACTTATTCTCTTCTAGATGGCAGATGGAGATGTCTGTCGCAATATGACTCTACCAATATATGTTGTATTACCCCGTCTTTTGACTTGTCCAACTGTCTTAGCCGGGTAAGTTGCAAATGCATGCATGTAAGTGACTGTTTTGTCCTGGTAAACTTTGTAACTAACCAGTGATCAAATGAGTATCATTTTCTATGACTTCTAAATGAAAACCTTAAGTAAATTATAGGGATCTTCTTGGCATGCTAACTTGATAAATTACCATATTTTAGAGTATGCTTTCTATGTTAATAGGATATTTTCTGCTTGTTTACAAATAATGGATCTGCTGCATATCAAGGTAAAGGGGCTGAAACCTAAGAGGTTGGAGTGTGGCAGATATTGATAACTTCTGCGATATCTTTCACCGAAAAATGATGCAAAGCTAACAAATTTAGATGAAAAAAATAAAATGCATCTTCTTGGCCATTTCCCTCCTTATTAGGATATAAGGCCTTTTGCATTGTTGTGGTCTATCTTTAATATCTTGATGCAGACCTGTTCCCTATTGTGTAGAATATAATTTGATGAGTGAACATTAAGATAAAAAGCATCTTCTTGGCCATTTCCCCCCCTTATTAGGATATAAGGCCTTTTGCATTGGTGTGGTCTATCTTTAATATCTTGATGCAGACCTGTTCCCCATTGTGTGGAATATAATTTGATAAGTGAACATCAACCAGTTGTAGACTACCTAATTTTCTGGGGAGCAGGGCTTTTTCAGTTTTCAGATGTTTCGTGAAAGATAGTTTACAAATTTTTGTGAACTTATTAACCGATAAACCAGGTCCTCACCCTAGAATTAAGCTTCCTTCTATTTGGAGGTTGCTTAGGAGTGTATGCCCAGGTCATATCTGGCTGTGAGCGTAGAAATCTTTTAACGAAGTGGAACTTGGTATATAAAAGATTGGGAACAAGCTAATCTAATTTCTAATAATCTCTTAGAGATTGTTCTGATTGTAATACATCTATTAGTCTTTCTTGGGAATTCATCATCCAAGTTCCTTTCTAGAATAACTTTTTTTTTTTTGCTGCCAAGCCCTAGTAATATTAATATTTATTAAGTCATTTTAAACCTTTACATATTCTCACTATAGTCATTTGTCAATCTGATAGAGACTGCTTAAAGATTATCTTACCTTGATAAATTCAATCATGCTTGTTAAAATTTATAGTAGATTACTAGATTCTGATGTCTTTGCATAGAAATACAGTTTTGCAATTAAAAATGAATGTGAAAGTAGACATTTCAATAAAACCCTTACAGCAATATTGGTTAATTTATCAATAATTTTAAGCAGGCAACAAGAATTATGTGTTCACATTCTTGATGATAATAGTTTTCACACTTGATATCATTCTTATAACTATTTTCTGTGCAGTCCATTCTCTATCGAATTCAAAGTTACAATAGTCATCATCTTTCAGTCTGAATTATCCAGATTACATCCAAAATCTGATCCACTAACTCCAAGATTATGGGTAAGCATTATTCCAGGTTTCTTTCCAAATTGAATCTTTCTGCTGCATCTAAATCTGTCTTTTCAAATTTCAGATGGCAATGGAAACTGTCCCACTTGAACTTGTTCGAGCAAAGTGAGCTCCGCAAACTTCTTGAATATCGGTATTAACCAGTATAGTTGTAACTATGAGACAAAAAAAGGAAGAAAGAAACTTATGCATATTTATGTGTCATATTGATAACATGCATGTGCTTGATTAGTTATAAACTTAAATGTATAAGCAGCTTTCAAATTTTTAGATATTGGGAACTTAAATATGGTTGTACATATTACTATTCCATAGGATTGAAATAAAACATGTTTAAATTGGTGCTTAATTCAGTTGATTCCTAAGATGTGGTATTTAGCAGGTTTGGAGTTCGAATTCCAGTATCTGCATCCCTTCCCTTTATCAGTCTGAGGCCTTTTCTTATACCAAACATAATAAATAAATAACAAATAAAACGTTTTTCAACAGGATATGATCATCCTATATATACTTGGAGGATAACTAATCTAATTTCTAACTCTATCCTCTCCAAGCAAAAATATAAAAAAGGGTTTAAAATTACATTATCCTATTCTTACACCATTGTGTTATTTTTCCGACATCTCTGCTAAACACCCTTATAAATATAATGAAGTAAATTCTCATAAGAATGAATGAGATAGGTGTGAAGATCCTTTTAAAGAAGGTGCAGAACTGCAGTTATTTGATACAATTTTTTTCTTATTGTCACAGGGAAAGATAAAGTCAATTGGTTAATTGTGTGGATAGAGTTTCAGTCTTAAACTTTTTGTTTCATTTTCGGTTTGGGTAAAAGTTGGTTTTGTGTTTTGTTTTCGAATTTGGATCTTTCAAATATGAAACATTTCAAGTGAATCCAGTATGACACAACTTTTTGTGATCAGAACAAATTAAAAAAAAAAAAAAAATTGTTTGTATTTGTTTTACTGAAAGATTTTTAGGGTAAATATATATATGTATATGCAATGCAGTGTTTGTGCATCTCGGTCTATAGAAAGTCGAAATTTTTTTATGATCTACTTCATAAGAACTGAATTGTTTGGGTAAAAATAAATATATGCTATGCAGGCCTTATGCATCTTGGACTGTAGAAAGCTGAAGGTTTTCTATGATCTACTACATAAGAACTGAGCAGCGCAGGCTGGGAACCACCAGGAACCGTAGGAAGGTAATTGGACATTGGAACTATTTAGTAGTTTTCATAGTTTCTTAATGATAAAATGAAATGACCTTTTACCACTGATTTCCCTTGTTATATATAACAATAAACACTGTATTGCTTAATCATGTAGAGGGTTAGGAACTACCATTGTTGAGAAATGGACCATGTCTCAGAACTCATTAGCAGCTGACATTGTTATTTTAATTAATTTATGTTTGTGCAGTTTGTTGAAAATAAAAAACTCACAATGTATGTTGCATCATTGCAGTGTAATATTTTGGGTATTTCAAGTTTTCTAATTTTTTCCGATTTTGAATTGTGACCTTTTGAGTTTTATCTTTTTAGTGGCAGTAAAGTTAGGTGATTTATTTGTAAAAATGGAAACTAGATACAGGAATCTGATAAAATGGGAGTGGTATTCTATCGTAAATTGAGGAGATTGACCGAGATGGTAAAGGAATTAATATTGTATATTTTGGAAATTCTTATAAGCTTACTTTATCCCTGCAATCAAGAAGGATGACACTATCACAATAACTGGATTAAGCGCTTTTAAAAAGAATGTTTATCTCTCATTGGTGGGTGTGTATTAAATGAGCACAAATATGCGCTTTGAGGAACCTTTCTTTTGAGTGCAAAATCAGAAGCAATTTAAGTTGTTTATTAGAGAGATTAATTTGTTTTGTAGGAAGAACTGATTTTGTGATTTAGTTTCAGTTTTAAGTGTATTAGATTAAGGTTGGAACAATTCTTGAATTGGTAGAACTACAAGAATGTCAGCTTCTCTGTGGCGTGGTTCACCAGAAAAAATACAAAATGTCTGATTGTTGATCATATTTCTTTAAAAGCCACAGCTAACAATGTATGATTCTTTGATAGTGAATGTTGGAGTCATATGATTAAGGGAAAGAAGCCCTAAAAGACTTTTAGAACAATCACTACGAAAGAGTCACATTTGATGATGAGAAGGGAGGAAAGATTCTTGGTAAGGGAATTCTAAATGTTGATGGATTTACTTGAGTTGAAGAACATTTTTCCAGTTGAAGGACTATAAAAACCCCTTACAAGTATCATTCATTTGAGTCATATAGGACTTCATGTAAAGTTCCAGAAGAAAGGATGTGAGGTGATGGAGCAAACCAGTAGGCAAATCATGAAAGGAGCTAGGACATTTGATTCCATGAAGTGTAAACAAGACCTTGAAATGTGGCATCAACAACTCGACCATGTGGATTATGAAAATCTCGAAAGAATAGTTAGATATGATGCAATACAAGGGCTACCTAAAATTGATGGAGATTGCATGAATGGAAAACAACATTAGGCGACACAAAATGCTGCAACATATCAATACAGTTACTTCATATGGATCTAATGTGTCCTGTTCAAACAAAAACCCTATGTATTTGTCTATCTTAATTCACATGAGTTGAATTTTTTAAGGAAATGTCAAATATCATTGGAGTCTTAAAGAAGTTAATGCATCAAACTCATGAATAACAACAATTAGTTGATTGGTAAGTTGATCAGAATCACAACTGACTATGGGAAGGAGTTCGAGATTGGTGAATTTGCAACCTTTTATGATCAAATAAGTATTATTCATTGAGTTTTAACACCGAAAACTCCAAAATAAAATGGAGTTATGAAGAGAATAAATCGAAGGATTGTGTGATGTAAGGTTTATCATTATTCGAGTGCTAAGGCAATTAACACAACCCTTTATGCCAATATCAGTGCATCAAAGCCTCAATTGATTGCAAGCTTCATTAGCCTACAGTTTTCGGGCCACTAAATCTAATTTTGGCCTTCATTTTTTCAGAAAATGCTCTGAAATCACCAAATCCAACTCTAACTATGTTGTGCATCAAATGTGAAGTCATAGGATTTATTGATTTATTTAATTTAAATATGTATTGATAATTAAAAGTAAATCTGATAATTTTGATTCAGACTTAAAAATTCAATTTGATTAATTTAGAGAACATAAATATTCTATATCAAAAAATATATCTATAAAATTATTTCAACAAATGGTTATGGGTGGAGTAGTAAAAGATTTCTATATAAATTTGTTGGTTAGGATAATATAGAGCGGGGTAAAAAGGAATGTTGCTAAATCCATCACTGCTTAATAATTGTCACACTCTGCTCCACCACTCACCCACTTTACTATGGATGTATAATCTTGAAAATTACTATCACCTTCATGAATTTTGGATACATCCATCTCCACCCCACTTTGTTTTGCTTCGATTCAAATTTTAATACTTATCTTTAATATTTTCAATATTTTTCAAGGTAAATAAATATTTAAACATAATTCATTAAAAAAAAAACATATAGATTTTTATATAACACATGATTACATCTTTGCCTTTTTAATAATTATATATATGCAATTATAAAATTGTAATTCCATGTAATGAAATGAGGTGTGATGGGGTAAGCAATTACCATAATCACTCAATTTTCATTGTCAAAAGAAAAATTTACCCCATCACGTCACGTCCCACATTCACTTTTTTTTAAAAAAAAAATATTCACTTCATTCGAAACAGATCAATTCGAGATACATCAAGTAGTTTGAGTTTTATCATTTTTATTTATTGATTTTGTGTTTGATTCTTAAATAATAGTTTTTAACTGTTTTATTAAAAAATTATATAAAAGAATGAAAAGATAAAAATACCCTCATAATAATATTAAAGATATCTTAATAATTTCATAATTGAGTTGGTATCGAGTTGACTTGTAATATTAACTTAATCCATTATTTTATATATAGAATAGATAATAACAAAAAAAGGTTAGAACAAGTAAAGCGTAGGGAAGAGATGTAATGATGCGAGGATAGCATGCGAAGCATAAACCTAAAATCTATCTTCTATCCCTTGTGGTAGCTACGTATGTTCTCAAGGAAGGTGAGTGGGTGAGGCCATCAGGTGCCACCGTCGTGTTCTGTATTCCATTCTTCTGTTGCATCCTTCTCCTGGCTATCAAGCCTCTGATCCATGGTGTAACATCCTCACTGATCTTTATCATCAAGAAGAATATGATTCGATATATTATGATCATGCTGAATATAACACTCAGATCGATCCACTTGGACCGTCTTACATTGATTTGGAACACGTTTTCCAGTATGTATTCACCAGGGATCTGGGGAAGCTCTGGGGACTGGTTCTCGAATAGCAATCCCTTCAGATCATTTTGGTATTGCCCCTGGAAAATAAAAACCAATGTTAAGTAATGAGCCAATTGCATCAATCCCCTACAAAGCAACCTTGGTAGAAGTAAATCACTTTGTCAGAAGTATAGTTCTATAACTATAATAAAATATATAATAATCCGACTCAAAATCTAATTTGAAATATTCATGATTTAAATAATTTCAGACAATCCATTTGGAAGGGGACCCTTCCACTCTATTTTCTGAATTAAAAATCATTCCCTTTCATCTCGACTTCTGTTGATATTGAGTATCAACAATACTATTATTCAAACCCATGATGTGAGCTATGAGATGAACACGGCCAATAGGTCAAATATTAGGGTTCCATCAACCAATACTTAAATCCTAACAATTGGGGTGAAGTCGGAAATTATTTTGGGAGGGGTGAAATTATTTTTTATGAGAATTAAAATGCAATTTCATCATCGTATTAGAGTGTATATTTATATTTTTTAAAGGATTAAATTAAAAGTTTATAATTTTTTTTGGGAAAAAGTGATATTTTCCGGGGGAACACTCATGATAAAATTATAAGTTAATAAATGGTAAAAGTTAAATTTTATAAAATTATAAATTAGTAAATGGTCAAATTGTACTTTGCCTCCTCTCAAAAATAAATTAATTTAATCTTTTAAAAATTATAAATATATAAGCGATAAAATTAAAATTTAGCTCTCATAAAAATAATTTACTCAACTCTGCACCCAAAAAAATAATTTTTGGTTTCACCCCTGATTCCATCAACCATTCTTAAATCCTAACAACTAAGGCAAAGCCAAAAATTATTTTTTTGGGAGCAGAATTAAGTTATGTATTTTTATGATAACTAAGATGCAATTTCAGCTTTATATCTTTATAATTTTTAAAAGATTAAATTGAAATTTTATCATATTTAAGGGACCAAAATGCAATTTAGCCATTTGCTATCTTAGAATTTTATAAAATTTAAAGGGGGAGAAGTACTATTTTTCCCACTTTTGGTACTTCACCTGTAGAGCCCAGAAATGGAAGCTGATGTAGGACATTGGGTAACGCCAGACAGGTTTTGGGATATCATTTGGAAGCCTGAAGTACCCAGAAACAAGCATGAATATTCCCTGCATCAAAACACAACTATCATGTAATCCTCCTTGATAAAAGTTGGTAAAAAAAGGGATAATTGTGAAAGTGAGACAAACCTGAATCCCTGCTCCTGTGATAATACCCATCAGAAAATTAGGGACAATACTGGCTATGGCCATCATCAAGCTCTCAACCACAGTAACACTAGCATAAAGGCACAACACGAAGAACAAATAATGTTCCAAACCCTGGTGAAGACGAACCATGAAGTAACAAATAGTTCCAGAGATGAAAGTGATCATAATGAGGAATGGCATTGCTGAGATTGTATTCCCAATAACAAAGGCTGTTACGCCATAGTGCCCATTTAACCTTTCCCTTTGAAACACCTACAAAACAGGGGCCAATGATGAGCCATAAATTATTGGGGGCCTAAAGTACAATTTTATCATTATACTAACATGTAATTTTTTAAAACTTGATGGACTAAATAATAAATCTACCATTTTTGGGGGGCCAAAGCCACTGCATTGCCCCCTTTGTCACGGGAGTCAGACTGCACTTTGCTTTCTTTGCAAGAAATGAGCAATTTAATTCCCGTACGTTAAATAAAAGAGTAAATTAATCTTTTTAGTTAATTTTTTTCATCCATTTCAAGTGTTAAAAACTGTTACACATGGCATGTTCCGTGCGCCTCGTGTTGACGTACAAAGACCAGTGTTTAATAGTAAAAATGGATGAAATTTTTAATAGAAAGATCAATTTGTTGTTTCATCTATAGTACATAAACTAATTTACTCATATTTTGAGTAGAGGAGACAAATTGCAATCCGGTCCTTAGTTCGTTCATACGACTACTCACCTTCATGTCCTCTACAAAGGAAGGGAACCCACCAATTGACATGAATGTGACAAAACCAAAAACAAAAGATGCACATGAACCCCTTGCCTGGTACATAAGATAATAGAGCTGATTAATAAGCACAATTTCCAGAAAAATAAAAAAACCAAACAGCTATTGTTCTACTAGAATTTATAAGACAGTACCAGAATTGAGTTGTAGCTGGTTCCAATATTGAGATAAATGGTTCCAATACAGACAGTGACTACAACATATATCAGTAGTCTCAGCCAATAATAGCCAAAGTCTCTCGACATGTTGATGAATGAACGTTTGGTTAAAGTGTATGACTGCATCAAGAAGCTAGCTTGACTGCCTCCAGAATCTAACACGGTTCCTTTCTGCAATATACCAAAAAACAGGATTCAACTGCCAATAACAATCAATGGACAGCAATGCAAAGAGAGGTGGGTGTTCAACTACTTACTACTTTGGATATCTCATCAACCCTTTCCTTTGCAGCGTAACATTGTTGAGATGTTCGGTAGAAATCAGTAAGTGTTCGGATGGCTTCGGCTGTGGTTATTTTCTCAAGTGGATCATCGCTTGCCTCGAACTGATATTACCAACATAAATCAGGCATTCTCTAAGATAAATGTGGAATGTAGGAAGGAATAGTAAAGAAAGGGAAATGAAGGAGATACCCGTAATTTCATGGAACCTTTAAGAGTCGCCTTAACCTTATCAAAATCAGAATTGATACATCTAAGGAAATGATCAGATGGATTTCTCAAGGCAGGGCATGGAAATCCAGCTTGAGCAAAGAACTGCATGCATTATCCACAATTCACTAAAGATATCCAATATATATATGTATGTATATAAAGAAAGAAGCAGAGGTGAGAAGAAAAGGGTTGCCTCGTATGCTTCAGATGCTTGACCAAAATAAACAGTTTTGCCCCCTGACAGCAAATACAACTGATCAAATAGCTCAAACACTTCGCTACTGGGTTGATGGACTGAAGCAATCACTGTTCTACCATCTCTAGACAGCCCTCGTAATGTCTGGGTTACGAAAAATGCCGAAGCGCTGCCATTTTGTATACATAATGTAGTTAAGACATTGGAATACACCTCATTAAATAGGGTGAGAACTCCTTTCCCATCTTCCAGACGAAGCTTTAAATGGTAATGGAGCTTTTTAGCAATTAAACCATAAGGGTAAAACTTAAAGAAGGTTCTCTAGGACCTAGAGGATTCCTTTTTAGAACATATCAAACAAACATTTAACTTTGAAATCAAAATAATAAATGGGTAAAGTTCAATAACATATCTTGCATCATTATCATAAACATATTGAGGATGTGTGCCCAAAAAATATCTATATTGGGTAAAAATATCATATAGAACTTATATTAGGTCTTAAATTACTTTTTGTCTCATCTATTCAAGAAATGAGTAAATTGGTTCCTTTACATTAGATCAATGAGTAAACTGATCTTTTTTGTTAAAAAATCATTCATTTGTATGGTTAAAGACTGACATAACTGATAGAATAACCAAACAATGACACATGACGTGCCATGTATACCTTATGCTGATGTACATGGACTAGTTTTTAACAGTAGAAATGGATGATTTTTTTAACGTGATGATAAATTTACTCTTTGATTTAACGTATAGAGATTAATTTACCCATTTTTAATAGAGGGACAAAATGCAATCCAACACTTAATACAAAATTCTTCATAATACTTTTACCAACGAGGTGTGTTTATAAACAAGTGATCCCAAAAACAAGTAAAAAACCAACAAACATTTTACTATATTAGGGCAAAACCAACAATAACAAGAGCAGTTTACTGTATTAGGGAGTTAAGCCAATTGAAACGAAAGATTATGTCGCAAACACAGTATGTATGTACAGAAAAGAGACATAAGTAAACCTGTCAAGTCCACTGGTTGGTTCATCGAGAAATAGCAATCTAGGCCTCATTAGAATTTCAAGAGCTATGCTAACCCTTCTCTTTTCTCCTCCACTAATCCCACGTAAATGCCAATTCCCGATGACGGTATCGGCACAATCTTGGAGCCCCATCTCGATAATAGTACTTTCAACAAGTGTTCGCTTCTCGGACCATGGCATCTTATCAGGCAAACGTAATCGAGCCGAATAAGAGATAGTTTCTCGAACAGTCAGTGTGCCAATCAAGTTATCATCTTGAGTCACGTAGGCCTAAACACACACACAAAAGTTCAAGATTCAAGACATAAGAACGATTAAACAACACAAGTAGTACTTACTGCGGTCCCGAAGGAAAGCTTGGTTTTACGACCATTGAGAAGAATGGTTCCTGATAGGAAAGCATTGGCAGCTAAACGACTAGAAAGTGCATCAAGAAGGGTTGATTTGCCAGAGCCTGAAGGACCCATTAGAGCTGTTAAAGTCCCTGGTTCAGCATAACCAGTGAGTCCTTCAAGTACTTTTTGAGTTTCACCATTGTTGAGAGTTACCATTACGGTGAGATCTTTCCAAGTGAGTCTGGCTGATACATCTCCTACAAACTCAGTGTTGGTCTTCTCTCTCCATAATGTTTCACTTAAAGGACTTAAACCACTGATCACCATCCCATTCCCTGCTGGTTTATTGGCTTCTATCTCCATCATCACACTGCTTGCTGAATTCCTCATGATGAGATCAAATAGCTATGGAATGAAATTTGTTTAGGTTTTCAAGAGAACCCCATGCAAAGGGAGCCTCCTCTACTCATAAACTCGGATCAAAATCTTGTTTGAGAGCTGCTTTTGTGTTCACAAAACAATGAGATAGATAATGAAAAATGGATCAAAAAGAAAAGAAAAGAAAAGAAAAGCATGGGGGATGATTGAAGGTCACCACCTATTTATCTAAAACCATTAAATTCATTCCGGTGGCTGTTGGTGGATGCAATTAATAGGAGTAATTGACCCATGCTACTCTGCTACTTGTTTTAAATATCCACACGCAACATCTGGATTATATTTATCATGCCTAGTGGTATATAGCTAAAATACTAATATACAAAACTATATTCTATATTAATTTTAGTGTTAAAAATTATGAGATGGGAAGAATTTCTTTTTTCAAAATTAAAGTGCTTTTCTTTTTACTCATTACTTTTACATCTTAATAGATTGGAATTAATTGTTATAAATTAAAAACCCCATGTTGAGAACATTGAATTTCTTTCAACCCCAACTTTAACAAGGACAGCCATTCGCTTAAATTAATTGCTTATAGTTTATTGTCACTATTACACTAAATGTGACTTATCAAAGGATTAAAAAAATATGAACAGATATTATTATATAATCACATCATTATATTAAAAAAAAATTACATGTGAAAGCTTTGTTACCAAATCTTTTAAAAAAAAAACCTAAAATTATATTTATAGATTTATATATTATATGAATAAATATTTTATAATTTTATAAAAAATTTTGAATAATATTTATGTAATTTATGAATGCATTATTTGTGAAAGCTTTAACGTGGGAGAATTTGAATTTTTATAAAAATATGTAAAACTATAAGCGGAAGTAGATTATGACATATTCATGATGTGAGTAAAAAAAGTTATGTAACAAATATATTTGTTAAAGTTTTTTTTTTTTGAATATTGGTGTGATTACATGGTGATCATATCTTTTCATATTTTCTTAATAAGACATTTGACAACGCACATACACCTTGCACAGGTGCTCAAACTCGGGTCTTCGAGAATAAACATCATCCTCTTTTTCACTGGAACCACTCGTTGGGTTCGATATATTTGTTAAAGTTTGATATAAAAATAAAATGAAGCTTTAATTGATATGGTAAAAATAAATGTTTGAAATTTAATGAGTGTCTAACAAATATCATCATACTTTAAGTTTTTATTGACTTTATATAATACAAAAATACCTTAATAATATAACCCATTTTATATATAAAAGGGTATTTTAGTAACTTTTCAATTGAGTTGGTGCTCAATTGATTCGTGACACTAACTCAGTCAGACTTAAATATACGTATAGATTTTACATAACTTCCATGTATTTAAAATTAGGTTAGTATTTTACTCAAAAAAAATTGGGTTAGTATTTAAAGAATAGATTATCCACTTAAGAATTTTTCCGTTTTTGCTAGAGGTCTTGGTTTTAATTTAAATATATATAAAAGGAAAAAGTAAAAGTAATTTCAAGAAATGACCACAATTTTAGGAAAGTTTATACAATGAGGAGGTTGTAGTGGTTTGTGGGAGTTCACTCAAAGGGCAGAGAGTCGTACAAGGGTTAGGATGTTTGGAATGTGGATGCTTGGGATATGATTATAGTATGGATGAGAGTAAGAGAGGGTTGAGAGTCTTATCAAGAGAAAAACGTGTCTTGACCCCTTTTCATGGTGCTCAAAGGCTTTTAAGGAAGTTCTATCTAATAGTTCTTGAGGTGGCACGTGTTGCTCCCATATTTGTCTCACACTCCTTGTAAGTTAACCAGTCTAATGATGTCTTATCTTTGTAGATTGTCTTGGGCATGTTTTAATATTTAGGCTATCATATTTGGAGAATGAATATATGTGACATGTGAATGGCAAACATCTCATCCATGTCAAACATGTGGCCCCAATAGCTTAAACTCATGTGATCTTGGGCTCGTAAGTATCATAGCTTGTGGGGAGATCCTCTTGAATCAAAGGCATTGACCCATAAGGTTGTGGGCTTGTGAGGTGTAGGAATAACAATTCCTCCTCCCCCATTTGAAGGGGATGCTATAAAGTGATCTTCCTTGAGACATTAGGCTTCAGCGACTTGGTATTTGGAACGACGAGGATTTCTTTAAATGTAGTGAGGAGACTTGTACTACTGAAAGGAATCTAATGGTAAGAGGTGCATGTATCTTCCCTAGCAGTGTAGGTATCCAGAGTTAGAAGAATATTGAGGACATTTTAGGAGCTTGAAAGTTTGGAAAACTTTAAAGGTTTTGAAATAAATGTTGATTTGATAGGATAGTGGTTTAATACGAGACTTCTATTATAATTGACATAACTAATGTAAGAAGAGATAGTTGTTAAGTGATAGGCCACGTGTCACTCTTTCATTGGTTTGATGGGTAGTTTACTTAGGAATATATTATCATGTGTCGAGGTGTTACTACGAGCTCACAAAACTTCCGGGGCATATTTTATTCTTTACACCTTTTAAAAAAGGATTGTTAACCTTTGGTTTCCACACTTTAACAATTTTCTTCATAATCTTCTTGCTTTCCTTGGATTTTCTCCTCGCACTTAGCATTTCTATGTTAGAAATTTCCTGAGGGTAAGAAGTTGACAGAAGAAGAATTTAAATGACAATGTTGCATTCAACTTTTGGGTAAGTTTTAGATTTCTTCTTCTTCTTTTTCTCTTTTTATTTGTGAAGTTTATTGGCGATGATGGTTGGTCGAGGCAAAGGCACTAGTGTGAAAGGAAGAACTAGTACATCAACTACAAGTTTGCACGGTTCCAAAAAGAAGAGGTTGGAAGATGTTGAGGTGACTAGTTTGATGAATAATTTATGAATGAACTTAGTAGTACCCCTAAAAATAGACTAGCCACCACAATGTCCTCCGAACTCTTTTTTTGGGAACCCCGCAAGCTTGTAGTTGATGAGCTAGTGCTTCCCCTCCCACTAATGGTTTTGCCCTGACTAGTCATCGTCGTCAATAAATGTCGCAAAGAAGAAGAAGAAGAAGAAGAAGAATATTTTAAAAATTGTTAAAGTGTGGAAATCCAATGTCATCAACCCCTTTTTATAAAGGCTTAAGGAATAAAATGTGCCCCAAAAGTTTTGTGAGCATGTAGTAACACCCCAACGCATGGTAATGTGTTTCTACGAAAGTTTCTCATTATATCAATGAAAGAGCGAAATGTGACCTATCACTCAATAATGATTTCCTCTCACATTAGTTATGCCAACTGTAGTGCACATACCATGCTCCCACCAAAATAACATTTAGTTCAAAACCTTCAAGTATTTTCAAGCTTTTAAGCACTTGAAATGTCCTTAAAATTCTAACTCTTGATACCTATACTTTTTGGAGAAGATACACCTCACTCCATCAGGTATCTCGCAATAATACATGTCACCTTGCTATATTTGCAAAAATCTTCCCACCCTAAATTATAGGTTGCAAACCTTTATGTCTCAAGAAAGGTCACTTTATAACCTCTCCTTCAACTAAGGAGAAATTGTTATACTTATACATTGTGATCCCACTTTGCGAGCCCACAACCTCGTGGGTCAATGCCTTTAACTAGGGAGTATCTTCCTGATAGCTCAAGATCTCGTGAGCCTAAACCATTGGGGCAACATGTTTGACTTGGATTGGATGTTTGCCATCTACACGTCACATATATTCATTCCACAAACATGATAGCTCAGAAATTAAGACCGACTAGGATAACTTATGACGACAAGACATCAGTAGATCGACTAACTTGCAAAGAGTATGAGACCAATATGAGGGTGACATGTGGCATCTCAAGAACTATCATATTGAACACTCTTAAAAGATTTTGGGAATCGAGGAAAGGGGCCAAGACACCTTCTTTCCTAACAGGACTCAAACTCTCTCCTACTCTAACCATATCTTGAGACCCAAATTTCAGTCATGTTAACCCTTAACAACTCTTGGCCCTTTGAGGTGAACCACCATAACCTTCTCCTTGTATTGACAAGGAAGAATTTTTTTTTTTACATTTATTATTTTTAAAAAAAATAATTATAGCATGCAATGGTTAAATTAAAAAAAATCAAGAATGGACCTCATGTGATGACCTGATGGTTAAGGGTGTTCACTGCTCCAAGTATAGTGTGGGTTTGAGTCGCATTAATAGCGTTTGTTGTTCGGGCTTTGCCCTATTATTGTAATTCACCAAAGAAATTAAGAATGGAATACATGAAATCTTTGACTTTTATTTATTTATTGGCGTATTTTTTAAATAAATGTATTTACACATGAAAAAGTTATAAAAATGAAACTAAATATAACTTAAGATTTGAATATTCATAAATAAAAAGTTTATAAAAATTAAAATTTATTATCTTTAATATAATCTTCATTGAAATATATTTAAAGTAAATAATAAGGAAAGTAAGATATAATCAATTTGGATTTATTATTATTTTAAAATTAAAATTACATTAAATAAAAAAATTGTATCTGTTAAACAACACGTACATATGTCGACGTATAGAAAATAATTGTATCTGGTAAATTATTGTATCTGTTAAACAACACGTACAACACCTCTGTAAAAAATTGTATCTGGTAAATTATTTTTATTTTTTACAGAGGTGAATTCAAAACTTTTTTAAAGAAATCAAGATTGAATTGTAAATTTATTAGTTTATTAATTAATAATTTCATTATTTCTGAAAGGACTAAAATGAAAGTTTTATTTTGGGAACCACAATGCAAATTTACCATATATAAATATATTTGAAGGTGAATGTAGACGTATATAAAGTTAGGAAGAAAAGAGACAATGAAGTGGAGAAAAAGGTGGGTTAAACATTGGCCAAATATAGCACACACACTTGGGGGTTGGAGGGTAGAGCTGTCAACTGTCAACCATGATGACAGCATAATTAGTTCGGCCAAATGGCCTTCCCCACTCCAACTTAAACATTAAGCTACCGGTATTCAATTTGAAGCTGCAACTCTTCCTCATCTTTTAGCTCCCACAAATTGTTCAACACTTGGGTCTATCTCAACTCACATGCCTCACCGAACCTTGCCCAATGTTTTCCCAATTAAGAAGAAACTATCGATTTGGCCTCTAAAGATGTATTGGTGGATGGGTCATTTTGAGCTTGAGTTCTAATAATAGACTAGGATAGAGTCGAGTCTGAACTGCAATTTTAGTTCATTTAATTCGAAATTTTTTTTGGGTTGAATTCTCATCTGGATTAATTACAGAGGTTTTTATATCGAGAGACGGGTTGTATTTTTATTCTTTTTAAATAAAAATAGATAAATTAATTTATGTACGTTAAAAAAAAAATACAAATGAACTCTTCTATTAAAAAAATTCATCCGTATGTTTTGTTAAGTGATGATTTGGACTTTTCAGATCTTTTTATCTAAATTACCTTGAATGAAAATGATGAAATAAAAGTACCATAGCGGTCAGTCATATCGTATTTTGCCAATCTATTCAAAAAATGAGCAAAATAATCTCTTTACTCGGATAAAAAGCAAACTGATTTTTTATTAAAAATTCTATTTATTTTTACTTTTAAATGACGGCGTAACTAACGAAGTCAAATAGCGACATATAATATACCATGCGTACTTCATATTGATAAAGTACATTCTGCCATATCAACAAAGATTTAAAAATAAAAAATCTCACAAATAAATAAATTTTTAATAACTACGTGAAAGATGAACTTAGACACATGGTTGTCAATATTCAAATGATTGTCCAATTTCATCATGGGTGTTCTGCAGGATGCATTTTTTGTTTCTCCCTCTAAAATCGATTTATTTCCTTAAATATATATAAAAAAATCAGCCTAAAACCCAAGTTATTTTCTAAAAACGGCATATATTGCTAAATTATTCCTAATTTGCTCATTTATTGAGTAGAGGGGTACAATACAACCCAACTCTTAATACATGGGTCTTTATGGTACTTTTACCTAATCTTAGTTATCCTTTGATTCCATGCCACTTATATATATAAAAAGAAAAAAAAAATCAAATCATTACTTAAAAACTTATCAATTGAATTTTTAACGAAATGATCAATTTATACTTTTTTTTTTCTAACGTATAGGGATTATTTTACTCATTTTTTAATAAAGAGTACAAAATGCAATTCGTCACCTAATACAGTAGACTTCATATAACCTTTATAAATAATAAAATCAAAGTATATACATAAAAAAATATATATATATAAATTGTTGAAATTGCTAAGAAAGATAGATAGGATTTTTTTGCGCCATCTTCATCTGCAACT
This sequence comes from Kokia cookei, assembly GCA_039519145.1. Lineage (NCBI taxonomy): Eukaryota > Viridiplantae > Streptophyta > Magnoliopsida > Malvales > Malvaceae > Kokia > Kokia cookei. Next base: position 33,953,153 of record CM076904.1, on the reverse strand, counting down.
TAATTTTTCTTTTCCTAAAGATACTTACCTAAGCATAAAAAGCCAACAGTCCATAAAAAATTATAATTAAGATATCTATTATCGGTAACAGTGATTAATATCTTCATTATGGATGTTTTTTGAAGAGGCAAATGATTGATCATGAAATGTGCTCCATTTCCATGAATAAGAAGCGAATCTCTGATCACATAATTAAAGGATGAGATGAATAACCACCATATCACATTTCATAGTTAACAATTCATAAAAATTATTCGCATTCCATTTTTCATTAAAGGAATAATAGAAAAGAATTCTCTTTACTTTAACCTTTTAATGTGATACTTCTACTTTTAATTTATTCAATGTGATACTTGAACTTTTTATTTGTTGTTCAACCTAATACCTCCCCTAATGGTGATAATTTCTAAGATCTTAAATTTCTTCCGTAAATTTGTAATTTTTGATGGTTTTCAGAAAAAAAAAAAAAAAAAAGTTTTTTGGATTTTGCTTGAATTTTTTAGTTTTATAGAGAGGGGAGAGATTTTCTAGGGAGAAAAGAGAGAGAATTAGGTTGAAAACGAGAAAAAAAAAATATAGATTATTTTGAAACGCTCGCCCAATAATTTTGTTATACTTGTGTTATTTTCATATATTTTTAATCTCTTTAAAATAAATCTGTTATTTCAATATGATCATATTTTATCTAATCGTAACTATTACATCACAAATACAAATGACTCGTTACCATATTTACTTTTCATTGAGAATATCATTTACCCATTAGTTGGACTACAAATTTCATTATTGTGAATGATGTTACATACTGTAGAAGTTATATATCCAACGCACCGACTTTCAATTCATTATCTATTTGAATTCAGGTTTTTACTTACATCAAAATATACAACTCACAAATACATAGTCTATCATCCACTTAGGATTAATGTACGTCACACTATCCACGCCACAAGTGAATAAATTTATAAACAGGCCTAAAATGTACTCTACTTGGGTCCTATCCAATGTACTGTGAATCCAATTAGTCGCATATATGTCTCTATCATCTAGGAGTCATTCGTTCTAATGTCTAAGACGAAGCATCTCTCCATTTGATGCAATGTTAGATAAGGGCTATTATAATACTTGATCTCGTTCCCTTCGTCTCATACTCCATTAGCCTTAGTGGTTCTAAGTTTATTAACCTGGGGTTGATGCTAGATGATTTATAAGGACTTGGCTGGTTTGCGTATTGCAAAAGGTAAGTTTTAATTATACTGGTTTTGTGGTTTCTTATTTTTTGTTAACCTCACTACTCCTGGGATTCAAACGTGATAATTTACAGGGTTATTACGTTTATGAAGTTTAGGGTTTAGAATGACCTGTTGGGGGTGCTCTGAAAACCCATCGTACAAAGACAGGTAGCTTTTAAAGTGGTTGCTCAACCTGCCCTTGATATTGCGAGAGGGTATCTATGTCTCGTTTTTGTTGTTTGTAATTTCTTTTCGTTGCTGTGCTGTAGTGAAATGGTTTCATGGCCCAAGCATAATATGTACCTGTGTGTGTGTCTTGTAATTTTCTTGAACTTTATGCTTGAGAGGGGGTCTTTGATTTTGTAGGTTGAGTTACCTCCATTCACATGGATCTGAACATGCTAGACAAGAGACGTACATTGAGGGTGGTTGATCTTGGGTTAATGACATTAAGGTGAATCTTTGGTTTATTTTCCGCTTTGGATTTTAGAGTATGTCTGATGGTATTTAGAGCCCAAGGTGAAAATTGATGCATGATTAATAGTTTGTTCGACTAAAAAATAACGAGGGGAATAAATTGGTATTTAAAAATTCTTTACAAACTTTTTCAAAACTAATAGTATTTAAGGCTCCACGAGACAATTGATGCATGCTTGATAGTTTGGTGGGCCTAAAAATACTTTGAGGGGAGTGAATTGGTATTTAATAAATTTTCTATAAGCTTTTTTAAATGATAAGGAAACGAAAGAAATGTTTAGACAATTCGTTTACAGTGATTTGGTCTCGATTGTTTACGTTCACTGCTTTTTAAAGATTTTTCAATTCACTTTACTGGATTGTTACTTTTCAAGAGAGAATATAATCTTTATTATCTTTATCTTTTTCATAAGACTAAGATAAAATATCTTCTAGTTTTTATGATTAAATCAAACTCCTCTCGCTTTTACGAGGCTCAATTAGTAATCTCTTAAATCCCATGTTTCTACTCAAAAACCTTAAATGCACTCTTTACCGCAAAAGGAAGATGAGCAAACAATAATTCAACCTCTAGTAGGCATGTGTTTGCAAGTTGAAGCTCTAAATATAAAGAAGTATGAATGATGGAAGAAATTATAATGAACTCCGTGTTTAAGAGAAGAAAAATTTTAAACACCTTATAATAACTCTTTTTTTTTTTTTTTTTGAATTACAAGAAGAGGTTAAAGCTCTAATAACAACGTGATTAGTACGACTTGAACCCAAATCACCTGAACATCTTGACCATCGGGCAAGACACGAGGTAAACACCTGAACACTTCATGGTTGTACTAAGGCAGCTTGGTTTGAGACTGTTTTATTTGATTCAATGATGGAAAGTTTTTGCATTGGGGCTTTCTCAGTGAATAAACTGGTATCCTTGCATTATTAAACTAATAATCAAAGCATCGTTAAAGTTTTATCTTCATTAGGGCATGGAGGACTGTGGTCTTAGGCTGTATCCTTGCAGAACATGTCTGGTTATTGCATGCATCTTGTATCCTTACACACACACACACATATATAAGTCCTGTTTGAAGCCGAGGAATTAAAGTAGTAAACTAAACTAATAAGAAACAAGAACAAGGGGTTGAACTCAAATTTGTGGGAACAAGAACGAAACACTCTTCTGCAATTAAATGTGGAATCGAAATACAGGCAAGAAAATGTTTGTTGCACAGACTTTTTTGTCTACGAAAATCTAAAAACCTGGGAATAACAGACAAACAAGAACTAAATCCACTTGAGAGGAGAAAAAGAACAATAAAACTTGATGGAGTCATCATCAAATCTCGGAGAGTTGAACTTGTTGAGCTGGTGTTTTATCATCTTCATCCCATTTGGTAGTTCTATAGAACCATGCATAGAGTATAAGCTGCACCAAACCTGACAGGGTTCCCAAGCCATTCGGAATCTATGCATGTATTCAAAACACACACAAAAACAAAGTATCGATTAAGGACGTAGACACATGCAACATACTTGATTATGTTCACTTTCCTTATATGTAAAAGTTAATACTTTTGTACCATATCCAAATATATATATAAGAGGAGCTTGAAGAGAGTTTACCAAGACGTTAATATCAAATTTGAGTAAGGCGTAAATCACCCAAACAACTCCATTTAAGAAGTTAAAAAGTGAGAGAGTGAAGGGCATGTACTTGACGCTTTTCGTCTTAATCACCATACGCTGCCAAAACGTCAATAATTCATTGAGTATGAGAATTTTATGTAGCTAATGGAAAGGTATAAGAACAAAACTAAATTCATACGTACCATGACTGTCAATGGTGAAGTGTACATTCCAATGTTGAAGACAATGGCCAAAATTCCAACAAACATGGACCTTTTTTGGGTTGTATGGAACACAAGTAAAGTAATCAAAACTACAACTGCCATGAAGATGATTTCGATCAAAAGATATAAGCAAATTCTCTTCTGCAAAAAGAAAAGAATGGGATTACTTTTCACTATATGGAAAATTATGGTGAATATATGTATATATGTATGTATGTATACTTACTCGCTTCTTGTTGTTAGAGAACATAAAGAAGATGGTTACGAAGACAGCCTCAATGACCAGGCCAACACCATTGATGGTAATGATCAAAAGACTGTCGGGATGGACAATGGGGAGACCATAGAACACCCACACGGCACAGTTCAAGATTGTTGCTACATATGGATCCGGCTTGAACTCTTCCACGGATTTCAATTTAATTATTTTAATAAATGTGGGGCTAATTGTAAAAGAAACAAAAACACTTTTAGCAATCAATAAAAAAAACAGAAATGACAAAATGTGAAAATTGGAAGCATCAATTTGCATACACGGGCGAGAGAAAAAGGAACAAGGAGATGATATTTCCTGAATAAAAAGAGATCACATACTAAAAGTTAGAAAAAAAAAAACAAAACAATATATATATATATATATTCACAAAGCATTTGATTTAATGGTGATTTGGGTACGAACCGATGATCCCAACGATGGTTCTAATCACAGATGGGCTCAACATTTTGACTGCAACTTTGGAGAAGAAAGTAGGTCGAGAAAATTAGGACAAAAAGGACTGAAACCTTTGCTTTGCTTTGCTTTGCTGTTTTTGAATGCAATGATGCTTAGAAATGTAGGATTATGTGATGGAGTAAATTAGGTAGTGAATAAATTCCATAAATAGTAGTTTTTAGATAAGATGATTTCGGTGCTGTACTGCTAGAACTGTGGATCCAGAAAGAACTCTTGACTTCTCCATATGTAGGTTAAAAAAAGAAAAGAAAAGATTGGTTATACGCAATTTACGTCGAACTTGTTCCTTTTCATGCAACTAATTTTAATCAGTTTCGTGCGACCTCCACTCTAATCGAGAAGGATGGCGGTGCGTTTGCTTTGCCTTGGCTTAAAATTACTAAAAACCTCTTCAACTACTTCATTCTTTACATTTAAACCTTTTACTTTCATTTTATCCCGACATAATTATATATTTTTTTTAGCTCTAAACTCGAATATGAGATTGATCCGAACTTGATTAAAAATAAGGTGTAATGAAAATTTTTGCCCTCGATATTTATATTTTCTATCAATTTAGTTTTTATTAATGTGTGGGATCAATGAAGATGTCCATGATGAGTATTATTCCTTTTGATTCGAGATACGGACTAATTGAATCCATGAGGGGTTGAATGACCAACAGGATTACGCTTTTTTCAAAAAGTCAAATGCCTGGAGGATTGAATTGTGGCTACATTTTGGAGTGCAGGTGGGTGACTTCCATGAATAGCTACCTCCCCCCTACCCGAGTGGCTAACCCAGGAGGTGAGGCTATGTTCTTCAAGTAGCCTTCCGTGTTACCACGTGTCTCCATCGGTGGGGGAGGAAGGCATAATAAAGCTTATTTTTTTAATTAAATTTGATCATTAATTTTTCAAAAAGAGTTAAATTATTTTTTTAATAAAAATATTAATTTTTTTAACAATGTTGGTATGACAATCCGTGTGACAAATAATCCATGTGTACTTCATACTAACATAACACTATTTGTTTTATATGTCACCTCAATAAGTAATTTTAAAAAATATAAAAATATTCAAAAAAACTAAAAATTATTAAAAAAAGTTCATAAAAATTAAAAGAGAATTATAAAGTACACGTGAATTGTTAGGTGGGTTACCATGTTTAAAAATTTAACATTTTAGTTTGTATTTTTGTTAAAAAATAAAATTGACTCTTTCTCAAAAGGTTGATAGTAAAATTTGACTCATTTTAAAATGTTGAGGACCAAATCTAAAAAAAGAATAAGGGCCAATTTGACAAAAAAATATAAATGTTAAGAGCTAAATTTGACATTATGCCTAAAAATAAGAACAATTGAAACATAATTAAATATGTTTATAAAGTAAAAGCTGTAGTTATCACTTATATATAATTTGTATCTACATAATATATAAAAGCACAGTTTGAAAAGACTTTTGAAGTTACGAGTATATCTTTTATAATTACTAGTTAAAAAAGTTGTGATGATTATAATTTTTTTTAAAACAATTTCATATAGGTTATGATTGTATCTGTTCTTTTTTAACACTATATTTAGAACTATTAATAGCTCCTCTCAACCCCATAAATAGAAAGGTAATATCCTTTAACGCACTCGAACTCACATCCTCTTGCATTGACAACAATGCTCATGCTAATCGAGTTAATACTCAATCACCAATTATAATTATAATTTAAATTATAATTATTAATTCAAAAAATTGTCATAAAAAATTTACACTAATTTTATTGATGTAAAATAAAGTTACTACTTAAGGTTTTTTTTTAATTAAAGTTATTACTTAAATAAAAATTTTAACATCCTAATTATCATATAATTAATAGTAGAGCTGCTACTTGATACATGAATATATTATATTATAAAAAATTATTTTATTAAGGGTAAACTATAATCATTATCACTTTAAAATAAAATTTATCCTATTTTAATTACTCTAATTTTTTTATTTTATTTACTCAGTCTAATAAAAAAATTGTGAATTGATAACTGCCATTAATTTTACCTTTCTTAAAAAATGTCTTCGGTTCTTTTACAAGCTTGGAAAAGTGTCTTCATCATATTCTCACAACCCTCACCAATCTCTGACCTTTGCCCTGCCATTTCATTTATTATTGCAGCTTCCATTTTCATCATTTGGTTCCCCATCACTTCCTTGATTTTGTCCCCAGTCTCCACACCATTCACGAAATGGTTTCAGCCCTATCGATAGCTCTTCATACAAAGCCCCCATCCACCTGCCCTTATCACCTCAACATTGATCATTTGGTCGCCATGTTGTGGCTATCTCAGGACTGGTATCTCATGCCAAGCTGCTTGGTGCAGTGAAATTGGATTGAAGGGAGGGTGTAGCAGAGGCTTTATTCCAAGCATGGCAAGGATGGTGGAGACTGGAGAGCAGTGGTGAGTTGGGTGTAGCAGAGGCTTTATGCGATGTGAAATGTAAATTAATTTTTCTGGAAATGAATTTTTTTCAAAGCTGTCCATTGAAACTAAAGAGACAACCCAAGGATATCTAAAATAATCATCAGTAATCACAAATCAATATTGTTTACCACCTAAGCTCATTCTCTAGTTTGTTCAAATTTGTTCAAATTATTTAGTTTTAAAAAATTTCCCCTTTTTATGTAGCTTATTCCATTGTAAAGTTTGCGGGCATTAATTTTGTACATTTTGAATGCAATTTAATTAGTAGTTTGGGCCCCTTCGAGATTGCATTTTAGATTACTTGGAAATGGTTGGGAACAATGAAAAATGGAATGAGGAGGTTGTAAAATGTAAAAAAAGGGAGCATATCATCCTGAGAAGTTAAACAAATAGCTCTAACACGGCACAAGCAGCTAAATCAACTGTCTGTATTCTAGAGAACCATAAAACCAGTTTCTGAATAACATCCAAGCATAAAGAGTTACAGCTCATTCCTTCATTCGCTTTGCACGGAAAAGAAAATCAAACAAAAAAAAAATAACCCCGATTCAGACGAGTTCAGTGCAGAGGAATGCATAAGTCCAGCTTAGTTGTTGTTCTCAGTGTTATTCTCAAGTTCCCTCCTCAGTTGTAAAGAGAAATCGTCAGTGACATCATCATCATCCCAGTCATCTTCCCATTGCTGTGTAATCTCCTTTCCTTCTTCCATATCCTCCCACTCTGCCAGAAAACAGAAAAGTTCAGATTGCATACGAATTATCTAAAAGAACTGAAACCAAACACAGATCCATCAGCCGAGACTAGCAAGAGGGAGCAAGAATTTAGTGAACCAAGTACCACTATCAAAAGGAAACAAGCTGTAATTCAGACAAGAAACAGATGATACATCCCAGAAGAACAAGTAATGATCTTAGGCCAGCGAAAAGTATACTAGGTGGAATTAAATTATACTATGAACATTAATTATCATCACAACATTCTTTAAGCCAACAGCATGCAACCATCCAGAATACTAAAGATTGTTTGTGATCTGCTGCTGGAGAAAACCCTTGAAACCCAATGTTCTATTTTTATACCTAATTGGAGAAAGTAAATATAATTCTAACTAGCAAATTTGAAAGTCAGGCTCATGGAAGGATAATATGGGTATAAGATGATGTCAAAATTATTGTGAATTGCAAATACTAACATAGTCATTAAGATGAAAACAGGCCACTTCAGCTTGGGGGCTAGGTCAGAAAATTATGAGTGTCAAAATTCTGCGAGACGCTAAGAGAAGCTCTTATTCTGACTGCAACAAGAGTTTGATGAATCAAGAATCAAGTTGTGTAGGTTTCCAACAATAATTTATAACAAGATTTCAAGCTAGACCTAGTATATTATGGCTATCCAGATATAAAAGTGGGAGTTTTAATTAATTGCACAAACAAGCACTCCAATGATCCTAGTAACCAGTAAATGAATTCAGGCAGCTTATAAGTATCATATATAAAGAGAAACAAAGTCTAGGACACAAAATAACAAATATATAAATGGGTTCGCAACCAAATCAGCAACCAGGCAATGATTACATTAGATTCACATTTTTCAAAGGCTATTTGCCATAAAAGTCAATGGCCTCTTGGGACTCCAACAAGTACCGCCGCAATACAGACTCCCTCTCTAATTCAAATATAAATTCCAATCTAGATACAACCAGAAGCGTAAAAGTTCAATAAATTGAACAGCCCATATAAGTTTATAATTCAACAAAACAAAACTATAGAAGAAAGTGAAAAAATCAAGCTAATCAGCATAATCTTTTTCATAAATGTTGATCAGTTAGTATACCTAAAAATTAAACCCTAGCCTCAACGAAAATTTTTTTTTTTTTAAGGTAAAACAATTACCTTCATCAATCTCAAATTCTTCAAACTCATCATCATCTTCAAACAAATCAATCTTTACGTCTTCGGTTGCCGATTTTGGTTGTTCCGTTGCCATTTTTTCTTGCTGAAAACAGAGAAATAATATAAACACAAAACCCTAATTTTGTGAAGGCAGAAACTGGAGAACTAAAATAGAAGAAAAATTATATTAGAAAATTAAAAATATTGAAAAGAAATTATTAGTTAACTTACGAGTTGTAATTTCACAGAGACTGAAGATTTCTTGAGGAGGGGTTTTCGTATACTGAATAGTGTAGTTCAGATGAAGCCCAAATATAAGGAGAAAGCAACGCACAAAATGACTATTATATCCTTGCGCACGTTTTTTGTTTCGGCTTAATACGTAATTTAGATCTTAAAGTAGACTTCGTCATGGCCGGCTCATCCACTCAGCCCGATCATCAGTCTCAAAAAAGAAAATTTAAATAAAAATATGAAATCCGAAAAATGAGATTGGTAAAACTTAAAGCTTGCTTTTTTATATAGGTTAGGTTTTGAGTAAATTATTTTGTTCGAACCAAGTTCGACTCAAGTATATTATATTATAAAAATAATTATATTAATTATATATGTTAAATAATAATTAAATATATTTATATTAAATCATTATTTCAATAACAGTTAAATTAATTACTTAAAACCTAAAAAAAAAACTTTCCCCATCCCAAAATTTAAAATCTAAAAATCATATTTAATATAATAAAATATTTATTATATTTATGGTAGTGTTTTTAATATAAATATTTTTTAATGTATTAGAAAACTTTTATTTTAACGTTTTGGGTGCATTTAGTGTATTATATACTTTTTTAAAAAATTAAATAAAAATTAATCTAAAAAAATCAAATATGGATATGCCCAGGTCGAGTTTATCTTTCTTAAATTGAGTTGGATTTGGACAAAAAATTTAACCCATTTTTTTAGTCGAATTGGGTTTGGGCTTAAATAATTGATCTAGATACATTGCATGGGTCCAGCTTGAACCTGCCTAGGCCCGACCCATGAGCAACTCTATATTAAAGTATATGGTTTTTCTCACTTTGGTTATTAAAGATTTTTGGCATAATGACTTATTTAACCCTCAACATTATCAAAAAAAAAAAAAAAAAGCACTCCATTCAAATTTTTTTTTTTTGCCTTTTTTTAACCATTGAACTTGTATTTTTTTTTTTATTAAATCACTTCAAAATAGATGGAAAAATTAACAAATGTTAGCTTTATTGACGTGAACATACACGTGGACTACCATGTAGATGCAACATCAACAATTAATTAATTTTTAACATGTTTTTCAAAAAATTTTAAATAATTGAACTAACTTTCTATATTTTTTGAATTTTAAACAAAAAATTAATTAATTGTTTATGTGGCAGTCCACATGAACAAAGTTAAGTTTGTTTACTTTTTCATTCATTTTGAAGTGATTTGACAAAAAACGTAAGTTTAAGTAAAAAATAAATGAATGCCTAAAATAACTTTTTTTTATATATATATATATATATAAAATTAGAGGATTAAATAAATTATTATGTCAAGATTCTTTTGGTTCAATTATGTAACCAAACTAAAATTTTTTATTAAAAATATATCTCTTTATTATTATATTTAAATATTCTTTTTGATTGAAAACCTTGATGGTGAGAATATATATCCTGATGAGAGCTCCCGAAGCTATCCTCAACATTAAATATTGCAAAGAATGATTGAAAATATAAAAATGTTTTGGAAAGATGAAGTAATTTAACATGTAAGTCGAGAAAGAGGATTCACCTCACCACAATAAACAAAAAATCCTCGAAAAAATACAAATAAATAATTCTTGATGAAACAGGTAAGTTATAAAACCTACGCGTCGCCAAGTGCGGTGGTCATTACTGGTGAGCGTAACATCCCGATGGTAAGTAAAAACAAGTGTGTAGTGAAATAATTATGATTATTTAATAATACATTAGTGTCGGCAAGGGGCAGGAGATTTTAGTTTAATGGCAAACTGCAAGAGATGAATGATAGCAAAAAGGGTGATTGCATGACAGGCTAGTAGAAACGTTTGCTGTAGTTTCAAGGATGGATTTTTTCATTGTCTAACTACTGTACAATGATGGAGTAGGAGTAGGTCTGTATAATGTAAACCAGAAGAAACATTGTTAACTCTATTTATTTAAAAAAAAAAAAAAAAAAAAGCCATGCTTTTTTGTTTTCTTTTATTTGCATGAATTTGTTCATCAAAACGTAAAATCTAAACTGATTTAGGTTTGTCACACTCCCGATATAGGTCTACAAAAATATTTTATATTAAAAAAACTATATTTACACAATTATTTCAATAATTTTTTATTGGTAGAATGGTAAAAGGTTTGATTCCTAATTGTTTTATTTAAATTTGATATAATTAAAAGCATTAAAAGACAAAAATATCATTATAAGAATATTAAATACATTTTAAAATAAGGGTATTTTTAATATTTTTACAATTGAATTGATGTCGAGTTATCTCGTAACATTAACTCAATCATTCATTATATATATAGTATAGATTTTGGTCAAAATACAAAAGAATGCACTGCTAAAATTACAAAGTGAATGGATTTATGTAATATTAATTAACTAGTTTATATTCCTATGCGAGATACACAAGTCAAATGTGTATATTAAATTTATAACTTTTTTTTTCTAAAAAAATTGATTCTTGTTTAAAAAATTTTAATGAAGTTTTTCACAAAAATCATTAATAAATTGAAACAATCATGTAATTGAAAAATACTTTTAAAAATGTTTAACTAATTTAGAATTAATTATATTAAATTTATTTAATTTTAAAAATATTTAATATTAAAATAATATAAAATTTCATCATGGTTTGTTTATTAATATAAATTTATTGTAATTTAAAAATATTAATAAATTCTTACAATTTATTTATTCTATATATCGTTAAATTAGTTTATTTGAATGTCAAAATTATTAATATTTGATTTTTTGTAGTTCTATATTTATCTTTGCTCCACTTTAATCAATAAATGAAATATTTTTATATTTGTAAAAAATATAATTTAATTTGATAAATATTATTAATATGTGTTTTTTTTAAAAATTATATTTTAAACTTAAAAATTCACCGTATAGCATTAAAAATTAATTCAATTAAATAAAATCTTAAAATAAAAAGATAATTTTTTTAAAATTTATTTTATATTTAACATATAAAAAAATTATAAACAGAAGGCGTGAAATAACTTAAAAATAATTAAAAAGCAAGGAGTAAAAGAATAATTTACTCAAATTATAAATAAATACTTTAAACGAAGAACAAGTTCAAAAAATTATAATGTGAACACGATTAATTATTTCCTTCTATATTCTATATCTAAAATTGAAATGTAATTTAATAACATGTTACAAAAATGGGTTAATTTTGTCCCTATGATAATTATATACAGATTTCAGTTTTAAGGCAGAGATATGAACAATTATGACGATCTTACCAGAAAAGCACACAGATTGAGATATTGCATAGGGACAGGTGTTTCCCCCCACCACTCAACCAGCATATAAAAACCACCTACTATTGTCATCCATGGCAGCCAATCCAAGCTCACATACCCGAAAACAAATATCCTGTCACTGAGAACCAAGCCTACTCCCCTAATGGCAGAGATGAATAACATTGTTTCTGGTGCAGATATTCACATAAGCAACCAGAGGAAGATTGTGAGTATCAGCAGTGATAGTAATTGTGACACTCTGACTGGTGGAGGTGATGAAAACATGGTGGACAATATTAAAGAAGCTGGTGGGTGGTTTGCTGAGCATTGCCCAATATGGCCAGGTGATGAATGCCCACTACTGCCTTACATGTTCTTACTTTTATATCATGTTTTCTCGTCTTTATAAACCTAGCTAACTTGTTTCTTCCCTTAACTTCATGAAACGCACCCAACATATCATTTTCCTATACTATCTATATATGCATAGTATTCTTCATTTCTTTTTGGTTCTAAGGCTTCTTCTTTGTTACACAAATCTGGGTAAAAGTATTATTGAGATTTTGTACGGTAGATCAAAGAGCAAATTGGTCTTTCTGTTAAAATTTACACCCGTTTCTACTATTAAAAGCTAATATATGTACGTCAGCATGAGGTACACCGCATGTCATTTTCTGGTTATTTCATCAATCACGTTAGTTTTTAACAGTACAAAATATGCATGGATAGAGGAATTCTATTCATTTGGCAAGTGAAACCCTTGGTTTTGTCATGTGAAATTTTCAAACAAAAAAAAAAATTAACCAGATTATTATTAAGTAATTTACAAAAGTAGCCCTAAAAGTAATCATATCTAAGCTCTAAAAGCAAGGACATTTTGAGGTGGATTTAGATTTTAGATTTTGTAGTTCCACTGATGTTACCGACTGTTGATAAGGTTTGTGGATGTTTGATCATAATGTATCTTGAAGGACAAGCACACCACATAAAGGTCGAGAAAGTTTTATTCGAGGGGAAGTCAAAGTACCAAAGAATGATGGTGTTTCTGGTAAATTTAATTTAATTTAATTATATTAGGGTAAAGTACATTTAAAGTCATTAAATTATCGGTAAGTTTACGTTTTAGTCATTTAATTTCAAAAAATTTTAAAATGACCACTGAACTATTCAAAGTTTTTATTTAAGTCACTGGGATATTAAGTTTTTATTTTAAAAAAAAAATATCTGGCTAACGAGCTCCAAGTGACAATCCGACAATCGGTATGATCATACAATAACAATTTTAACAGCCCAGTGACTTAAATGATAATTTTGTAACTTTTGAAAGTCGAATGACCAAAAACTTTCAAATAATTTAGTGACATTGAATGCTTTAATCCTGACTTTCATAATTAAATTTATAAATGGTGGTGACCTGGCTGGCACATGTTCATTCGTAGTCATCAGGATATGGGAAAGTGTTTGTGTTAGACGGGGCACTCCAACTGACCGAGAAGGATGAATGTTCATATCAAGAAATGATGACCCACCTTCCTCTTTGCTCCATTCCAGCCCCCAACAAGGTTCTCATATATTAGTTATACTATACATCATCACTTGTCTATGTATATAATCCAATGTCTACCATTTTTTGTGCAATAATAAGATTTCATGATGAACCCAGATTTGTTTAATCATTTTTATTTGGTAGCAGCAACAAAATTTTGAGGTTCGGTAACTGTCATTTCCATCCATTTTAGGTCTTGCTGATTGGTGGAGGAGATGGTGGCATCCTCCGGGAAATGTCTCGCCACAATTCTATCCGCCACATTGATATATGCGAGATAGACACTGTGCTGATTGATGTGAGTAGACCATCGACCCTACAACTAAATGTCCTTCACTTAATTTGGTTTAATCTTATGGCTTGATTTTTAAAGGTGTACAAGGAATTCTTCCCTAATATTGCCATTGGCTATGATGATCCCCGCGTAACACTTCATGTTCAAGATGGTATGCATGCTTTTCTTTCTCTCTTTCTTTCATGGTAAATGGTAAAAGTATCATAAAATGCTTTCCCAACAAAATTTCGCCTGCAGGAACTGCATTCTTGAAATCTGTTCCAAATGGTACCTATGATGCAATAATAGTGGATGCATTTGACCCCATCAGTATATCTCTCCTCCATCTACTCATGTTAATAGTCATTTTAAGTTGTTCTTCATTACATTGACTATAGATGTATGTCTGATGCAGGACCAGAACATGAACTTTTGGACAGTCCATTCTTTAAGCTGGCAGCAAAAGCTCTCCGTCCAGGAGGAGTGATGTGCATCCAGGCAGAAAGCTTATGGTATCAGCCATTCGACATTGAACAACTCATTTCAAGTTTTCGTCATATTTTCAAAGGGTCTATCAGCTATGCCTGGACTATCGTTCCCACTTATCCAAGGCATGTCTCAACTGCCTTTTTGTGTGTTGATTTTTGGGGAACAATAAGAAGCTGTAACTGTGTCTAACATAAAACCAAATTTCATTATGACAGTGGAGTGATTGGTTTCTTGCTTTGTTCAACCGAAGGGCCATATGTTGACTTCAAAGTGCCTGTCAACCCCATCGATGCCGACCAGATCTCGGGTGTAGCCAAACAACCCTTGAAATTTTACAACTCAGAGGTAATAATTAATACACATTCTTCGGAAAGGTTACTAAGATACGTCACATTGCTTTTCAGAAAGGGTTGAATGTTGTTGTTTTTAATAAAAATCTTGACTACAACTTCAAATTTTTAAGCATGATAATCTCGTATATAAAAACGATGCATATGTTAGTGAAGAGAATGGAGTAACGATATGTATTTATTTTGAAAGTTGTGTGATTGGAATTTCAGGTACACTCAGCTGCATTTTGTTTGCCAACTTTTGCGAGAAAGACCATGGACCTCAATGTTTGAATAATAGAGATTTATTAGTAGATTGTTTAATGTTTCCAATAAAACTATATGCAAATACCAGTACATGATTTTTTTCCCTTGTATCACATTTTCAAAATGTGAATTATTATTTCAACGTTCTCATCAATCTAATACTCATATAGTTTATGTTTCCATTCATAAAAACTATACACTCTTTCAATTTTTATTGTAAAATATAGAGTTATTCTTACCAAGAAAATTAGAGTATGTAATGACTAAAGTTCGAGAAAATATAATCTCATAACTACTCGAGTTTTAGAAATTTTAAGTGCAAAAATAGAGAAATCGGAATCGAGGAAGTTCAAATCCAACAAAATCCGAGCTCGAGCCCGAGACGAAAAAAAATAAATGCAATTATTTAATTTACAACAATATATTTATAAATATTATATAATTAGTTTGCATACAGGGGTGTAATTAGGGGGTTGACAATGACTCCGACTCCCATTAAAATGAAAATTTTTCATTTTTTATTTTTTTACTACACCTTAACATACACTTGTCTTTAACCAAAAAACTCCACTAACAGTAAATAATTTTTCAATTATTATTAAGATGCATGATTAACTATTTTTATCTATTTAATAATATATATTTATTTCATATAATATAAAATAATTAAAATATTTTGTAATTAGATATTACTTATTCAAAAATTTTAATAATTTAAATACAACAAACAATTGATTTTAATATAATAATAATTTACTCTGTTTAATTAAAAACAAATTAAAATAAAATAATATTGCTTATTTATAGACTTGAATAGTTTGAATTATGAAGTAAGTGTAATTCAATTTTACTATAAAGTAAATTCGAAATTTATCAAACTTCATCAAATCAATTTTTTATTCGGTTTTAATATAGTAATAATTTAAATTATAATGAAGCACATGTTGTGACAAGTTTTTGAAGTGATTGTGTATCTGTCGATGAGAGTGTCCACTTTGATTATCATTGCGTCAAACAC
The DNA here is from genome assembly GCA_039519145.1 of Kokia cookei. Lineage (NCBI taxonomy): Eukaryota > Viridiplantae > Streptophyta > Magnoliopsida > Malvales > Malvaceae > Kokia > Kokia cookei. The sequence continues at coordinate 33,937,091 of CM076904.1, read as the reverse complement.
ATAATTTGCTTTATTTATTGACATGTTTGATCAAAAAAATTTTGATGATTTGCTTCCATCATTTTAAAGATTTTACGCCAAACATATTATTAATGACATCGTATCGTCACGTGATATGATTAAATAATAGTAAAAATGACTTGAATACATAAAATTTCGTTGGGATCCAAATTAAAAAAAAAAAATGGGGTGGCTCAAATTTTATAGTTGAATTAAGGCAAATTCCCGTTTGGTAACAAGTTTGTTTGTTTCAATTTTATGTCAATTAAATGATATGATTGGGGTTTGGATGAATTGTGGATTGGGACAACAATTTTCTTGATTGGGTTTTGTAACGGAAGTCAAAATTTGGGCTTGCTGGCCCGTACATAATATAATAATTAAACAAGCAGACATATTTACATTATAAAATTTGCAAAAACACATCACATTTAATGTTTGCCACACCAGTTCACCTGCGCCATGCCTTGTGCCTCTCCAGCTGCAGCCACCAGTCGCCCCCATCACTTCTTACAACGTCCCTGAACCTAGCTTCAAGCCACCTACATATCCCCATCTATTTTGATGAACTTGAAGATATTAAAAATAATAGATGTACTACCTCAGCCAGAATCGCAAAATCTAGTGCCTGCACATTTAAATATAGGATATAGTACAAAAATTAAAAGAAAGTATAGAGCTAGATAATCAAGTCTTACCTGTCAACTTGATGCAGGAAGATTTCTGCAGGTGATGATGCAATCCGTGTGTGCACTGCAAAGAAGAAAAGGGCAAAGAGATGTTGATCAATGAAAATAACATGCCTGCCATGGTGATGGATGTGATCTATGGCTGCAGCCACGTCTTCCACTATTTCAACACTGCATGCATTCCATTGAATTGTATTCATGGTGAAATGAGCGTGCTTGTGGGATATTCAATAACCATTTATCAGCAGCAAAACAGAACAAAATAAGAAAAAAGAAAAACACAACTCATTTGCAAGTGTTGAAGATAGTAAATATTTCTAATTAAGTTAGGTTTTGCAGGCCGAACTACGTAAACAATCTTTGTGACCCATGTTTGTTTCGGGTTATCGCAGTGCTTCAAGGAGTGCCCACTCCCTTAGCCACTTCTTCCAAGTACATAGCATATGTTGAAAACATGCTACTGCAAAACAAAATCGTTAACATTGACAAGAAACCAAACTGTGTGTAAATAAAATAGCAATCAACATATCGTGGAAGAACCACAGTTTTAGAAACAAAGTCGTCTTAATCGGTGTAATCGTGTAGTGAACCCGAATAAAGAAGGTGGAACACAATTGACATTATTCTTCTCGAAAAGAATGGAAATCGAAAAACAAAAGCAGTTCATCAAAAATTTGATTGGAAAATAATTTGAAAGAAATCGACGAATCATTTATCAGTAGAGATTAGAAGGGTCACAGACAGTTTTGCTTAAAACTCAATCTCCTAGACGGAAATAAAAAATGACCTATTTATACAATTCTTGAAGGGTAAAGTAGTAAAATACATAGGAGCAAAAAAGTCAAAAATAATACATAAGTTTTATCCAAAAATAAACACATGTGGCATATGGTAGGACATAGATTGAGTCAAGCAACAATGACAATGCACGCATTTTAAACCTTTAGCTCCAATTACTCATTAAGGAAAAGGGGCAAGTCTATATATAAACACTCTTAGAAGCTTATGCCTAACTAATGTGGGATTGCCTTTTTTTTTTTTTTGCATTACCAACAACGTATATCTTAGCAAATAGAAAATAAATGATTAATGGAGATATCAACTTGTGAAAATGACTACTATTTAGGTATGTTAAGCTTTTTTTTTTTTTTTTTTAATAGACTTAATGGTTTGATTAACAGAGATACCAAATTGAGAAAAAAAATAGTATAGATATCAATTGTGACAAAAAAATTAGGTATCAAGATGAAAAAAATGAAAGTTTAAATATGAATTTGTGGGTTAAGTCAATATATAATTATCACAAATTCTATTTTACTCAACTTTTTTATTATATATTTTAAATTAAGTATTATAATTATTTTTAAATGTTAATTTAATAATATGATATAAAATAAATGATATTTTTGTCAGTTCAAAATTTTTTTCAAACTCATGCTTTTATATATACTATAGATAAATAAAAATGTATGTTGATTGAATATTAACTCGATTGGTATGGATATTTTTATTGATATAGGAAGACGTGGGTTCGAGTGCGTTGAAACGCATTATCTTTTTATTTATAGGTTAGTGAGAGGCTATGAATAATTTTAGACATTGTGTCTAAAAAAAATAGATATAAAGTCTCTCTTATCTTAACTAGTGGTCGATGGTTCAATCCTCCGCTTGAGTATGAAGCAGTTTTAAAACTCGTGGCCAACATCCACCTCCTTAATGGGTCTACAGAATGCGAAGGATTAATTACTGGGTTTATTCCAATAGATACTTTGAGAAATAAAAAAAATAAATATGATCAAAATTTATAATAAAATTATTTTAAAAATTATATATATACAATTATTTGGGTGGGGCAAAGTATTTAGAAAGATTAGAAAGGAATATTTGGGATGATGAAAAGGAATAAGAAAGTTACAAAGCCATATCAAATCTAAAACTCTCTCTCACAATGGGATAATGAAAGCAAAGAAAGAGGCCTTTAGACTAAAGGGGCTCTATCTCCCACATTTTCAGGTCAATGGGTCCATCTATTTCATCAATATCCCCCCATTTATTATTTCTTCATTTATTATTTGCAAGAGATACTGCCACAACCCATGCTTTCTTTTACTATTTCCATCACAACCAAGTTGTGGACATCAATGCCTCTTATTCATCTCTCTTTTATCTTTCTAGTATTTTTTTTTCTGCTATATAAGCCCTCAACTTTGGTGAAAATATCAATTAAGTCCTTTGCAAATAACCTCCTCAATTAAGCCTTTAAAACTGAATTATTATTGAACGAGGTTTGAAAGCTTTATCATTGAAAGTGATTGTTATCATATCCACTATTATCGATCCGTAACATGATTGGATCAGAGTCGGGTTTTACATGATTCGTATTTTAAGTTCGCGTGACATTATGAGTTCGCGTGCAAAGCACTTGTACCTTCCCATGAGACCGCACGATGTGTGTTTGGACGCCATCACGTAGGCGAACCCACATCGTAAAAACACGTGTTAAACCTAGAGTAAGGTACGTGTCGATATGCACGAAACCTACCTATAACATCAGGGTCGAAACCAGAAAATTGTTTTTGGGGGTGAAATTAAATAGTAATTTTATAATAGTAAAAATGTAAATTTTTTAAAGGATTAAATCAAAATTTTATCATTTTTAGGGGAGCCAAAGCAAATTTTACCTTTATTAATTTAAAATTTTAAAAAATTTAAAGGGCTTAAATGAAATTTTTTTCATTTTAGGAGGGTTGTGGCCGCTTAGATTCGCCCTTGCATAACATGACATCTAATAATAATAATCATATCATATAAATATACAATTTCACCATCTAAAAGACACACAAAAACACTCAATAATGATAATTTTAATAGGGTCAATATACTATTTAGTAAATGATATTGGTTTTAATATTCAATTTAATGCTTGGGTTTTTGTTTTCTTTCAATTTGATACCTAAGTTTTGCTTCAATATTCAATTTGTAGCCATACCAAACAACCTAATGAATATTTGACTTGTGTACTCTGGTAAAGAGGAACACGGTTACTTAACCGGGACAAAAAAATAAAGCTTGTGTACTAAATTGAATATTGAAGCCAAATTCGAGTAATTAAATGGGACAAAGAAAAACCCAAGTATTAAATTTAAAAAACTCAGATACCAAAATGAACATTAAAACCAAACTCAAGCACCAAATAATATAATATCTATCTAAACTTAGTCATTCTAATGTGAATTTGACTTTTTTGGGATCATAATTTTGCTTTACACTTCCAGTTTAGCTCTTTTAATCACATGTTAATCGTTGAGTGCAATAAAGTGGCTCGTAGATTAGGCCGTATGGGCCTCGTAAATTCTTTTGAATTTTCTTTTGGACTGGATTACAACAATGATGTTCATGGGGTTGTATTTGCGTAAATAACTTCAAATTACCTAACTGTAAGTTACAACTAAAAGAAAGATGCATGTGATTGTAAGGAAGATAAAAAGAGATATTGCCAGGGAGAAATTCACAAATTTTGGGAAGAGAAAGAGATAAACAAACAGAGCAACGTTCATATAAAAATATCATGGAGATACTTGTACTAAGAGTCGTATTGTATTTTACCCTTTCTACTTATAAAGTGAGCAAATTAGTCATTAGATCAAAGAGCAAACTGATCCTCCTATTAAAAAGCTCATCCATTTCCACTGTTAAAATTTGGTTCCTATACGTCAACACGGGGGTATACATGGCATGCCATGTGTAACTGTTTGGTTATTCTATCAGTCACGTCAGTTTTTAACAGTAGAAATGAAAGGAATTTTTAACTGAAAAGATCAATTTGCTCTCTGATCTAACGTACAAAAATTAATTTGCCTATTTTTTGAGTAAATGAGGCAAAATGCAATCTAATTCCTAATACAAGCGCTTCCATGCATGGAAGCCCCTGTACTAGAAGTCGGAAAAATTGGCAAATTAGTTCATGTACTTTAGAACAAAGAGCAGATTGGTCCTTTTGTTAAAAATTACATCCTTTTTTGAGGTTAAAAATTGGTTAATGTATGTCAGCATAAGGTACACATGGCACGTCACATCTCACTGCTTAGTTTTTAATGGTACAAATGGATGAAATTGTTTAGTAAAAGGAGCAAAATTCAAATTGACTCTTAATATAAGGGCTCCATGGTATTTCTACCATAGAGCACTTGTGGTTTCTGAGTCCCTTACGTAGAATTTAACCCAAGCCCTCGTGTTTGGAGGAGAAAATAAAGTGAGTGGGTACAAAAATGATGCAGCGTTTACATGGTGTTGCGTTTCAGTGTATTGACTATTGAGAAAAGGAGAGAAAAGAGAGGGCTTTGTTGAAGTGTCATTTTCCTATATATATTCTCGAGGTAGCAGTAGAAGCAACAAAACAAAAGAAAAACGCAGGCTCCCACTCTCCCCTCCCCAATCTATCTTTTTCTCTTCCCTTCCTCATCTGTTCCTCATATATATTTATAATATTAATAATCCCATATTCAGAAAAAAGAATATAGTCTTCTTTTGTTTTTCCACCGCTTTTTCCCTTAGCTAGTACTTAAATATGTCTGATAAAGGAGATTTCACTTCTTTGACTTGGATTCCTGATCTTTCACTGCACATTAGCCCTCCCAACAGTGCTTCTTCCTCTATTTGTACTGCTGGGGATTCTTCCTTTGATATTTGGCGCAAGGACGACGGTGTAAACCCAAAATCACACAGTGATGGTTCCAGAGAACCTGCCTCCCAAGCTGACACCCAGCTTTCCTTAGCGAATCCAACCACCAGTGCCCTAGAAGCTCAAAGTGAAAGTCCTTGGGAGAAGAAAAGCTTTGCCCCACTTGCGAGAACTGATGATGATAACATATACCACGGGATTTCATTACTTGATGTTTCGGGACTGAAACCCATCAAAGGGATTCCAGTATATAGTAACTATGCCTGGTCTTATTCATCCTATAATTCTTCATCTTCCACGGCTTTGCACTCACCACCTAGGTTTAATGGGATTTCAATGGAGACACTTAGACCCCATTTTTATCCTCATCAGTTGGGAGGTTCAGACTTTTGTAACAGCATGGTTAGATCGAGATTTATCCCTAAATCACAAAGCAAAAGAAACATGAGAGCACCCAGGATGCGTTGGACCAGTTCTCTTCATGCTCGTTTTGCCCATGCCGTGGAGCTTCTCGGTGGTCATGAAAGTAATTCAATCTATTTCTTTGCAAATTCTTTTTGGGATTTGATTTTTTTTTTTTTTTTTTTTTGTGGGGGAGGGGGAAGGACTAACTTGATGTTGTGCGCTTCAACACAGGAGCTACTCCTAAATCAGTTTTAGAGCTAATGGATGTCAAAGATCTAACCCTTGCCCATGTCAAAAGCCATTTACAGGTACTTGAAAACCCTAATCATATAACTTTTTTTGTTTTTGGTTTTCGTTTCATCTCTCTCACCAGTGTGACAGTGGGTGGCACAGGAGCCTACGAATGAACAGTTTAGTCTGATTTGTGATACAGAACAAATTCAACTTTTAGAGAAAAAGGTTAAAAAAAGAAGCCATCATTTCTCAATAATGCAAAGCAATTACTGACCTTACCAAACATCAATCTCGTGGTTACTGAACAAACCAACAAAAAACCCACAAACAGAAGCATCTGATTTGATCCGTCTTTTTGACTCTCACATATAATATAATATAGCTTTGGTTTTCAAATTTATTATCATCTTTCTGTCCTTCTTTCATTGCAGATGTACCGAACGATTAAGAGCACTGACAAACCTGCATCTTCCTCAGGTAATTCATATATAGAATGGTAGTAACCATAAGTCCAAGTATGATGATTGCTCGTTTCATTTCATAAATGTATAGTTAGAGGTTGGATCCCCCTTATAAAAATAAGAACACATTTTTTGACAAACCCTTTATCTTTTCGGAAAACACCGGAATTGTTTAGTGAATTAAGTAAAAAAAGGGGTTACTTAATTGTGGCAGATGGATCTAAATCAGAAGAAGATTATTGGGCAGCTGCTGCTCCCCGGCAGAGATCAGGAAGTCCAGATTCCTCCTTAAATCATGATAATAATAATAATGCTGCTAATAGTAATCTTTGGAGTAACTCTTCTAGGTATGTCTCTCACTCTCTCTCTCTCTCTCTACCTCATTTTATTTTACAAAAATATTATATCAATTTAAAATTCTACAATTGAAGTTGGATTGGATTAAGTAATATATAAATGCTGTCAAGGCTGGTTTAGATTAATAGATGCATTACTTTGGTGCTGTTAATGCATGAGTAGTTCGGTAGATTATATATATCAATGGTAAAAGATACTAAAAATACCTTAATTTTAACATAAACCCCATTTTTCAAAAGATGCCAATTTCTTAAATGTAGAAAGTAGAGGCACTGAAACTCATATATATATATATATATATACATATATAGCTTTACCAGCCCTAGCAGGTGTAGAAAGTAGTGTGTATATAACTTCTTTTTAATTTTTTTTTCTTCAATATAATCATAAGAGGTAAAAGTATTATAAAACTTCTTTTATCAGGATTGTAATTTATTTATTTTACTTAAAAAATGGGTAATGTAGTATCCGTTAAGTAAAAAAGTAAATTGATCTTTCTGTTAATAATTTCATCCATTTTTTATTAAAATTTTGTTCCTATACGTCACCATAAGGTACACTTACTTATTTCGTTTATTTCATTAGCCAGTCAATTTTTAACAGTAAAATAAATAGAATTCTTAATAAAAAAGATCAATTTGTTTTTTTTTTTTTTTATCTAAAGTATAAGAATTAATTTGCTCATTTTTAATGAAAGGATAGAATGTAATCTAAGTCCTAATACATGAATATCCATAATACTTTTAACCAAGATAATCAGAACCGTACCCGTGGACATATTGTTTTTCTAATGTTAACTTTAGTTGAAGCAGTAAAGAAATTTAAAAAAAAAAAAAAATTGGCAGCATGTTCAAATCTCACCCATGTAAGTTTTAAGATACAGAAAAAAATTCATCAATTATATAAGATATTTTTTAATAAGTTTCCCAAATACAATCCATCATTAAACAAACTCAAGATAAACAAGCAAAACAATAAGATTATTCCATTTTATGCTTATAACAATTCATAATTCAACAAACCCAAAATAAATAACAAAAATTTAAAACATATTTTGAACTTATTTTTTGGTACAAATAAATAATAAATATTTTAAATTAAAAATATATTCTAAAATTAATTTTTTTTACAAATCAGTATATTATATTCCGATTGATAATAGCAAAATCAACCGATATTAATCAAAATTTGTATCAAAACAATATCTAAAATTTATTGTTCCGATTTATTACCGGAATAAAATGTTCCAACCAATACAGACGGTACCGGAAAGATACCGACTACCATGCTTTTACCTCTTGACTTGAGTGAGTCATCCAATGAAATAAACCTTTCTTTTTCAAGTTTTAGTTTTAAAGAAAAAGAAAGAGCTTTAGAGATGGAAATAGGAAGGCTATTTTTTCCATTTATAATATAATAAGCCAGTTCTCGACTTTTACATTTTGTCAGGAGTCTGTTTGTCTCTCTATCTGTATGTTTTCATTCGCTCTCTTTTTCTTCCTTTCTGGATGGGAAAAATTACAATAACAATCCTTATAATTTCAATACCAAACTATCTTGTACCATAACAAGTAATGCTTAGAGGTGAGTAAAACTCGATTCGATTGTAAAAAAATTGAAAAAAAATCGAATTTCGAGTTATTCAAATCAACTCGAATAAGTAATTCGAGTTGAATTTTATAATTTGAATAACTCAAATAACAAAATGGTGTAAATACCCTTTTGGTCTTTGTCAAGTTTTAAAATGAACAAATTGATCTCTCTCTCAATAAAAATTACAAAACAATTCAAAATATTCATAAAAACTCCAAAATTAGACACCTGATAATTTTGGAAGAACCGCCACACGAAATCAGGACCTTACTGGAAGAGTATGCTAGTTCACGGTTTCTTGAGGATCCCATTACTAGCTAGTCTATTTTACTATATCTAGGTTTTTTTTCTACAAAAAAAAAAAAAATAAAAAATTTCTAGAATAATAATTTTAGAGACCTAAATAAATTAATTAAAATTCAAGTTTATCATATTAAAGTATTTTTTTTATTTTGCTTTGAAATTTTTTTTCAAATATATATGGTTTCAAATTCATGTGCTCTAATATGAAATTAGTTATACTGTAATAAGATTTTAATTTGACATGTTTAATTTTTTAATTTAATTAAATCAAATAATTTCACTCGATCTAACTCAACTCGATTCGAAAAAATATCAAATTGAATTAAAATGATAAAATAGAATTCATCAATTAAAAATTTTTTCACTCAATTCGACTCGATTCGATCTAATACTAAACCATAATAATACTACTTATATTGCAATTAATGGTTAGTGCTAGGATTTAATAGGCTAATTTTAATTTGATATTTGTTTCTGGTTGGGAATTGATGAACGTTGAACCACTAGGAAAGGAATTACAGTGCAATTAATAATGGACTTTTTCGTCCACTTTTTAATTTTATGCATTTTTCATAAATCAATAATTATCCAAAAAGAAACTTAAAGTTAGAGTGATATCAATTCAGTTCCATCGTTTTTTTTTTTTAATTTTTTAACTAATTTGATTTGGCTTGATTCGATTATATTAAATTTTGGTTTTGAATTATTAGATTTATTTTGATAAAATAAGTTTTATTTTACGGTTTTTCTATGTTATTTGACAAAATTTCAAAATCTTTCCATAAATAATTTTAAAAACTTTTAAATTATTATAATTATTTTAAATAAAAATATTTTTTTTATTTAATAAAAATTAAAATTAACTATAAAACCATCATTTTTAAATTTATATTTAATAAATAGTTTACATGCTTTTATTCAAGCTTTCGATTTTTTTTGTTCAACCCTAATTAAAAGTATATTTGTTAAATAATTATATTTAGTCGGAGATGCGAAACTTTTTGCTCCCTATAATTAGGTCTAGTTTACTATTGTTTTTTGGGAAGTATGATATATATTTTTGAAAAGTGTTTTTAATAAATTTGGTTTAAGATTTTATGTGTTTAGTAATAAAAAGTGTTGTAAAAATTAATTTTATTCATATAAAATATTTATAAAATCTAGTTCTATTATATAAATCATCTTTTAAATGTTAAAATTACATATAAACATAACACTCGGTAAATTAATATAAATTTCATACGTGACTCAATAATTTATTTAAATTAATATAAAATTTTAAATTTATCCTTTTTAAAAAAAAATTGGTAAATAAAAAAATTTAGTCAACATCAAAATAAAAACTTAGTGATCATCAAAACGAGATATATGAAAATTATCAACTTTTTAAATAAAATTTGGTAAATATTTATTATATAAAAGGTCAAACATATTTATGATACGTATTAATAAAAAATTTGGTAAATATTAATGTGTGTGAAATATGTTTGACTTTTTATTAAAAAAAATTATTTACCAAAATTTATTTAAAAATTTGATAAAACAATTAAATGTGATTTTAGTTGTAATGATAAAATTAAGATGGTAAAAACTAAGTGTTTTGATTTCAAATCTCATCATACTTATTATTGTATGTTTATTTTATTTATCAAAATGTAAAAAATACTCTCGAATTAATAATAATAATAATAATTTATTTGTAAAAAGAAATTACTTTTGATAATTTCACATTGAGTTGAGACTCAATTAATGAGTAACATTAATTTAGTCCAAATCTAATATATGGTATAGATAACATTTTAAATCTATATTATTCTTAAATTTGAAATTGAATTGAGTTGATGTTACAAGTTAAGTGGACACCAACTTGATTATAATTTTTTTTTTCAATTTTTTCCTATGTTTAATAAAAATCTATATAAAATTAATATAAAAATTATCATGTTTTACATTATTTACATAATTTTATCATGCATGCATGTGTGCCGTAGTTTTTTTTTTTTTTTTTGTCAATCAGTGTGCCATACTTTTTAGCGTGTCTATATTAATATAGAAGTTATCATGTTTTACATTATTTGTTGAAAAATTAAAATGTTTTTTAAAATCGATCAATTATGACATTTATAACAATAAATCCTAATTAAATTAGTATCGTGTTTTGAGTTAGGCATTTTAAAATGTTTCCCGGCTTTTGAATAAACTATCTTTTTTACTAATCTTGAACTTTAGTCTATTTAGAGTGTGGACTCTAAATTCACGAATCAATCACACAAAATGAAAAATTTTACTAATATGCGGTAGAATATTAATTATCTCGAATGTTAGAAGCTGGAAGATGAACTCTCTCAAAATATAATATTTATTTAAAAAAATAAATCACATTAAATTTTTACAGAATATCAATACTTAAAAAGGTGTGTATTTAACCAAACCGATGATCTCTACATATAAAGAAAGATACAACAGTATCAAGAGTCTCAGTCAAGCAATGAGTAAATAAATAATGTTATTTTAATAGAAAAACATGTGTTCCCATTTAGGGATACATAAGGGCAACGACTACGCCCTATGAACAATAGGGTTGTTGCCCCTTGTAGTATAGATAGGTCTCCGGGCCTATATTATGTATTGGATGTTAATTATATGTATTATTCGGACTTTAAATCAATTGATATAATTTTATTGGTTTAGTAACTAATTTTTTATTTCCAAAAATATTGTTTATTTAATTAATTTATTAATTAAATTATTTTTTCAATTTAATTTTAATTTCATTAAAGTTATGATATTTTTACTATGCTAGAAACTTTGAGCAAATTAATTAAATTAATTTATTCATTAAAACTGCAATGACTAATTAATTTAATTTTCACTTCAAATTTCAATGAATTAATTACAAATAATTAAATAATAATTCGAAGAAATTAATTTAATCTCTAAGTCATTTATCGCATATAGCGAGAAAGAGCATTCATTGTGGATAATGATGCATGTGATTTATTTCTCTAATTCGTCGTTTTCGTTAATTCATGTCGATTCTATTGCAATTAATCATTCAGAGCCGAATCGAGCTAGCGAAGGGACAAATTAAACATATATAATTAGGTCTTAAATAATTTGTAATTAATTTATGACTCTTAGTGGATTAATAATTACCGCATTATTTAATACCATTGCAAAAACTATTTATCAAGTGCTTGTCCAATAACCTTGTCTTTTGTTTGTTACCCTCATAAGACATCATTAATCTTTTTGGATTAAATTTGTTCACCCAATATGATCTTATTTTATCTCATGTTAACAATTAAATCTTTCTTTATGAAAAAGTCATTTACTAACAAACAGTAAGTAAATTATTCGTATTGTACAAATGACCTGTGACCATGTTACTTTTCCATCAGTCCTGTAATTTATCTTTTATTGGCTATGAATTCCTCTATTACTATAAAGTTATGTCTTGCAGAAGTCGTATATGTAACATATCAGCTTTCATCTCTATTACTAATTGAACTTTTGCTTTTAATACATTAAAGCATATGAATCATGTACACATAGTCTGTCCCTTATTCATTATTGAGGTAAGTCACACTATGAACGTCACCAATGAATAAATCCATAAACGGATCTAAGATTTATTTTACTTGGATCATGTCCGATGTATTATTTGTAACACTTCAAACTTGGCCTAGAAGTTTTGACCAAATTTGGCGTAGTTACATTAACATATTGAAAATCGATTTTGCGTTTAGACATTTTTAGTTATCGATGACTTAAGTAAAAACCAAAATGAGTGCAAGTAAGTTTCAAAACCGGAATATATAGTCATAGTCAACTCAATTCAAAACAACCCGAGCTCTCATACGCCGTCCGATTTCATGTCAGATATCTACTTGAACAGATAAGACAATTGTTGAGCTACCAATCTTGGTATATAACCAAAATCAAATACAATCAAGTTGTAATAACATAGATAAACTTAATGACATTTACACAACCAATACCGAACAGTTCCAGAGTATCGCAAAGTTGTCAAATTATGAATAAAAGGAATCCAATGTGAAGTTGGACTTGATATTACTTCACATCTCAATAAACAAACACAACACATAACCACTAGTGCAGAGACGAATTCAGTTCAATCACATAACAGAATTTCAAACAATATGAATTCAAGATCTCAGTATAGAAATAATACAGATACAGTTACAGATACAGTCATGTCAGAGATACAGTTACAGATACAAAAGAATTAGAGATACAGTTACAGATACAGAAGAATTAGAGATACAGTTACAGATGCAGTCATGTTACAAATATAGTTACGGATGCAGACATGATACCTCCATCCGTTATACGTCATCTCTGTCCAACCCAGCACATCATATAGTGTCGGTATGACACGTTGTAGTGTTTACAGTGTCACTGCCAGTTCAATGGTAACCTTGCAGTGTTTATAGTGTCACTTTCGGTTCAATTATAATGTTCTCAAATAGTTTAACCATTGGATTAGTTCAGTTCAGTTACTTCCTTCACTTCACAGTCCCAACCCATGCAGATGTCGAAAACATATGACAGATATGTATAATCTACCAATGGACGTGATCATACAATCCTAATATAACAGTGTGCTAAGATTATTCATAATCATTTCGTACTGTTATCCACATAAAACATATCCTTAACCATAACAGTAACACAGAAGCGTACCTGTATGCTTAACAGAACACGAGTTGTACCTGAATGGAATGCAAACTATAACGCATCCAAACAAAGTTACATTACACATTATCAATTCACTATTAAGTTTCTTATCAGTGTAACCTTCGTACATATAGCACATTGTAAACTAATAGATCACAATTATCGAGTTTAAAGCTTATTAAAGACCATGTGTCTCAAAACCATGTACCCACACCCATGTGTCAGCCTATGTTCCCCAAAACAGTATACACACACCCTAACACATGCCCATATGCCAACCCGTGTGCCACACACACCCTAACACACGCCCGTGTGCCAGCATGTGTGCACGCACCCTGCCAGACACCCGTGTGTCAACTCGTGTGCCACCAAACAGTTCAGGCACACTCCCGTGTGCCTCCAAATAGTATAGACACACACCCTGGACACACCCCCGTGTGCCTCCAAACAGTATAGACACGTACCTTGGACACACCCCCATGTGCTAGCCCGTGTGCATTTGAAAAACACCATTCCATTCAAAGGAGTTTTGATATCCACCTGATAGCAATTCGTCGTAGAAGCAATAGAAGTGATTCTAGAACCTAAAACAACAACCCGTTGTTCAATCAAACATCTTAACCGAATTAATTCGCACAAACTAACATCAACCAAACCATGATGAAAACTTCGATGTAAAACCTTTAAACCGAATCTTACCGACAATCGAATTGAACTTATAAAGAGAAGTCTTAGCCCGTACAAAATTGCTTTAACGTAAGATGGCAAAAAGGAACGCCATTGAAGCGAAGAAAATCAAAGCCATCAACGAAAATGGAGAAAAGCAAAAATAAGAAGAAACGTTCTTCTTTCCTTTCTTTTTTAAAATTAACTGCAGAGGTTACAAACTATTTAAAATTCAAATAAGTTTTATAAAAAGTTCAAAAATATATTTCCTTAACACATACACAAAGATTCGATGCTTAACCATTGAACCACTAGGCTCATCGTTGACATCAGTTGATCGCAATATCTTATAATCCACATGATCAGAGGTGAAGATTTAATAAATTATTGAAACAAAAGAAAAAGTTCAAGACATAGGATTTGAACCCAAAACTGCACACTCACAAGCAAAACACTTAACTACTGAACTAGATTAATTCACTAGTCAAAATTTCCAAAATCTAGCTCCAAAAATTGAGAGATAACTACTCATAGTTCCAGTAATCCGATTTCTTCTAACCCGGTTTTTGGGATGTTACATTGTCAGTCCAAACAATCATATCTTTGTATCTATCTTTTGATAGTTATTCGCTTTAATACCCAAGATAAAATATCTCCTCGATTAGACTTGTTAGACTACATAATAGTCTTTTAATCGACTTGTTCAATTTCGATTAGACGATGAACTATTGAAATTATCTACTAATATAAGTTGTCTTCTAGAATTATGATCCAATCACGTAATGCAACTTAATATTAGTTAAATGTTAGGTACTAAGCAAGCTAATTCCTTGGATTTTGCTTTATGTGCAAAAATCGTTGAATATATTATACAAAAGATATTAATGAGAACGAAAGAATTTTATTTAAACAACCTGTTCGAAAAACTACAAATACATTTGACGATATCACTATAATAAGTACATTAGATCCCAACACCACCTTTGCCACAAATCCTACATCACTAATCCCTATCTCATTATTTGCATGAGGAGCAAAATTCTCGGTCATCAAATGAGGCTGACAATCAATCACAGTTGGAGAAGCTTTATTAGGCTTCCAAACCTTCTCTTGTACTACCACTTTCTTACGACAAGTGAGCAAAGAAACAAGAAGTAGAACACATAAGAGGATTCCAGGGTACTTTAACTACAATAAAAGCCAAAGATCCATCCCTAAACTCCACATTAATAAACCTAGATTTGCTCCAACTTTCATATAAACTTTAGCAAAAGTATTTCTCTTCTTAGAAGTAGCAATATTGTTCATGTACAATGTAGTGCCTAAGGCACTTGCAATGCAACTCATCCCTCTTTTAGTGAGTACCCAAACAGGCAACTTACCCATATCAAAATCTATGCATTTCATATTAGCTAGGCTCCCAGTTTCCCAAAATCACAGGATTATTTTGAACATGCCAGGGACCATTCTCAAGTACCCAGTCCCTTGCATCTGAATTTGAAAATCGAAAAAGATAAAGATTCTAACCAGCGAGCCTTACTTCCACATCACCCTTTTTTTCCCATAGCAAATTCATAACCCTCTAAAGCAAACTAAAGTTCGGACTTAGAAGGCTGTCCCAAGAACTGAGCAACTAGAGAATGTTGCCAAACCCTAATACCCTCTTCATTAACATCACACGATGGCTTTGCAATGATGTTACCATCTTGAACTTGCGGAGGAAAGAGTTCCAATGACTGATCTAAAGCAGTAGCAAACAATTTCCTCCCATCAGTATGCTCTTTCTGCAAATTCATTACACACTTTAAACCCTCATATCAGTAGAACGAAGACTCAAAAAAATCAAGGGAAAAATATATTTATAAAAATATATACAAAAATAAATGAGGTTTTAGTTAAAATTTTTACATTAGTGGATACATGGTGTGCAATCATGTCTGGGACACACCTTACTGCGTTCATGGATTCTACTGGTGGGTGGATTCTGTTCATTGAAATGAATTTCAACATAGAGATGAGTTAGATTACATTTGATCTCTTCTACTTAAAACACGGATAAATTGATCATTTCTGTTAAAAGTTTTATCCATTTATACCGTTAAAAATTGGCGTGATTGATGGAATAACCCAAAAGTGATGCGTGGTGTGACATGTATATCTCATGCTAACGTAAGGCAACCAATTTTTAACCATAAAAATGGATGAAATTTTTAATAGGAGAACCAATTTACTCTTTGATACAATATACAACGATTAACTTTTTTCATTTTTTGAGTAAAGAGGACAAAATGTAATCCAACTTTCAGTATAAGGACTTCCATGTTACTTTTACTATCTCATCATATATATATATTTGGTTGATAATAACAGATCAGTAGAGGGGTTGCAATAGGGCCTGTACTGCACTGCACACCATCTTTGTGGTTGATTCAAGTCGAACCTCATTTAAGGCTACTGCAATTGTTTCTCATAACATTATATAAGAGTTGACCTCAAGTTCTGGGCCATCTTTTTATTCATTAACTCCTTACTTTGCCATCTGCACAATCTCTCAAACTCGATGTTAAGGGAGTACGTAAATGAAAAACAGCTAATTAAATTATGAATTTTTGTGCAGTAGAGGAGTTTGGTTATCGAGTTCGAGGAATCCGGACTGGCTTAGACCTGAACCTCCGTCTTCTCAGGCCGGAAACCACTTTGAGGTAAGTGGTCAGACCATCTTATCATCTCCATATGTGTGCATGTAATGCAACGATCTGTAGCAAAGCATCTAGGTTAACTACAGAGGAGATAAAGGTAAAAACACTATTCCAGTCCTCTTGATTTTGATATTAAGCAAATTGGTCCTTCTCATCAATGTCAGAAGTGAGCAATTAAGGATAATCAATCATGAAAATCAATGTTTTCCATCAAGTTTACATAATTATGATTGATATAATAAATTAAGCCCTCGATATTTAGATATTTTGTCAATATCGTCCTAATTCTAAAAAATTATTTGAACAAAATGTATACTTTAAAAAAAAAAAAAAACTTTATCTTCAAATATATATAAATAGACCGTATTTGTAAATTTTGAAGGCTAAAGTTATTATTATACTAATCAATTTACGTAAAATTGATTAAAAATATTAATATTGTGATTAATTGTCTTTATATGCTTACTTTCGAAATTGCTAAAAATTAAATTATACTAATTTTTTAAGAGAGACCAATTTATTAATATCAAAATTGAGAGGAATGGAAGAATGATTTTTACTCGAAGATAATGTAAATTTTCTTAAATTGTTAAAAGCGGATTGGTATGTTATGTTAGTAAAATTAATGATGATGTTTAACATGTGATTGTCAAATACAATAAAAAAATTTAACGGTGTTAATAGTTGAACCTGAATTTTGCAATATGGAAAGTAGAAGGACTAAATTTTTAAAAATAAAAGTACAATGATTAGATTTCAAATTTTTGAAAATTACGGAGACTTGTAGCATATTTAAACCTTGTAGAAGTAGGATATGAAAGTTATGAAAGGACTGTGTGTGTGTATAAATATGAAGTGATTGTGATGGGTAAATACAGGGAAGCAGTTTGAGTGAAGAAAAAACGAAAAGGGGGGCAAACATAGAACACCATAATCCAAGCTTGGAGTTCAGCTTGGGAAGAGCAGCCTGGCAGTGACTCACTCACTCAATGGATGGATTCCTTCCCAAATAGGTAGATAGAGATGTTAATTAATCCAAGTGTCTGTATATTCTTTTTCCAGTGTTGTTGGGTTCATGACTTGAAAGCAAAAGAAAAGGAATGAGTTTCAATGTTATATTATCATATTGCTGTTCACACTCACTATTGAATGGGATCCATTGCAGTGATTGCTTCACTTCAATATCTACTTTATCTCATTGTTTGAAATCAGATTTACTCAAAAAATGAGTAAATGAGTCTTTTTATTTTAGATCAAAGAGCGAATTGGTCTTTCTGTTAAAAATTTCATCAATTTCTACCATTATAAACTGGCTGTTATACGACGGAATCAGGTACACGTGGCCAGGGGTGAAGCCAAAAAAAATTTTAAGGGTGACCGAAATTAAATTGTAATTTTTACAATAATAAAAATGCAATTTCAAAAGGATTAAATCGAAATTTTATCATTTTTAGGGGAGCCAAAATGTAATTTTATCTTTATTAATTTAAAATTTCAAAAAAAATTAAAGACCCAAATGAGAATTTTTCCATTTTTGGGGGGGGGGGCCAAGGCCCTACCAATCCCCTAGATTATCTAGTTATTTTGTCAATCACGTTGTCTTTAACAATAGAAATGGATGAAATTTTTAACAAAAAAAAAAAAAAGAGATCATTTTGCTCGTTGATCTAAAGTACAGAGATCAAATTATCTATTTTTTGAATAAATAAAAGTAAAATGCAATCGAACTCCTAATACAAAAACCTCTATGATACTTTTAGCGCGCAATTACTTCGTGTACAATCTCAAATGAAAAAAAAAACTATTTATATATTCTATCAATTCCATCGAGTTATAAAATATAGAATGCATTGGAATATGCTGTTAAAGAAGATTAGCCCTATTCCTTGGTTTTAGGATAATTTATATGGACCGCATTTAACTAATTTAGAAGTTTAGGAATGATCCTTTTCAGCTTTATTGAGATCTGTTCTAAAACTCTTTTATTAATAGAGATTAAAACAGTGCTCCAATGTGAGTAACATATTTTAAGTATTAATTATTTTCATTACTTGGATGCTTTTGAGGGATAATACTTATCTCGTCAACATATTTTTCATTTTTTTTTTATATATTTAAATTTAAATTTAGTTGATAAATTTATTTTTTAGATGAAAGAGTAAAAAAAAAAATCAAAACTAGTAAAAAAATTAAATTACACAACGTGTAAATGTTAAGGGTTAATTTTTTTAAAATCAATTCCAAATTGACACAATATATGAATTTTGAAGGTTAAATTTATTATTTTTCAATTTTAAAAGTTGTCGTTATCAGCCAGCTAGTGACTAAAAAAAAAACTGAATATTTAGGTGATCATTTTATAACTTTTCATAGTTGAGTAACTAATAAAATAAATTTACCAATAATTGAGTAACTATTGTTGTAATTTGCCATTAATTTTTATTCGTGTTTTAAAAGCCAAATTAAGGGAAGATATCATAAAAAATGTTTACATGTATGATCGATCAAATATGAACCAAACCCATAACATGTTATGAAAAAGTGTATTTTCGATAAGTTTATTAGAAAAATATTTTTTGTCACGAAAGACACAATAAAATTATTTGGAAAAATCAAAGGAACCAAAGGCCGTTAAAGATAAACTTAAAAGTAGACACGACAACGAAGAATAAGTTTAAAATTGCAATCATTGAAGCATTTAAGCCTATTAGAACCATAAAACTCAAATATAAACTTAAAATTGTAAATCATAATCTGTCATGTGAGATCATCAAGAAAAATAAAAAATAAAGTTAGTTGCTTGATATCTTGAAATCTTTGAGTCTTGTAATTTTGATCTCCTAATATATAATTTTTACATATTAAACTAAATTTCTAATTAGTCTATGATTGATTAGAAATTAATTACTAAGATATCTATACATATTTAACCTATACTTTATTTGTTAACCAAAGTCTAATAAATCTTAGCTAAATTAAATAAATTTTAATTTAAAAACCTTTTATAATAGTAAATAATAACATATATTAAATTATTCTTATTATCTATGGATAATGACAGCTGTCTAGTGGAAGGCCTATACGGCAACTGTTTTTTTTCGCATTCAATCCATTAATATTCAATACAATTTCACAATACATAAGGAGGGTTTTTTACCCAAATATTATCAAAAAAATTATTAATGACCAAAATGGTACTCGTAAATTATTATTTATCAAAATAGTATATTTAGTTAAGTGGAGGGACTCCAAGTGGCGGCATTAAGGGGTATTTCTGACACGTTTTTTTTTTAATTTTTTTATTATTTTTATATATTTAAAAATAAAAAAATATTATTTTATTAGTGGAGGGACTTAAAGTGACGGCACTCAAGGTTTTTTTTCAGAAAAATACGAGAAAAATATGAGAAAAAAATACCTGACACTCAATGGATGAACACGAAGTGGTGGCACCAATGGAGGGTTTTTAAGTGGCGGCACTAAGGGGTGTTTTGTCACTTGGCAGCATCCCATTGTGCCGTGTGTGTGTGTTTATTTTATTTTAATTGTGAAAATTAATTTGGGTAGTTGAGAATTTTTAGGGTTTGTGATAAAAATTAAAAGAAATAAATATTTTAATTTGTTAGTTAATTTGATTATTTTAATTTTTTTGTTTTCTTTAATTTAATTTTTAATTGATTTGTTATTTAATGTTGTTATTTAATGGAGGGTGTGTGTGTGTTTTTTAATTGATTTGTTAGTTAATTTTTTATTTAATTTTTATCACCTACCAAAAATTTCCAACCACTCAAATTAATTTACACTTCTTAAAAAACTCACATAAACACACACACATGACACAATAGGGTGCTGCCAAGTGACAAAACACCCCTTAATGCCGCCACTTAATAACCCTTCATTGATACCATCACTTCGTGTTCCTTTATTGGAGGTCAAATATTTTTTTCTCGTATTTTTAAAAAAAAAAATCCTAAATACCGCCACTTTAAATCCCTCCACTAATAAAATAATATTTTTTTTATTTTTAAATATATAAAAATAATAATAAAAATTAAAAAAAAACACATGTCAAAAATACCCCTTAATGTCGTCACTTAGAGTCTCTCCACTTTACTAAACATACCATTTTGATAAATAATAATTTAGGATACCATTTTGGTCATTAATAATTTTTTTTGTAATATGAAATACACATTTCATGGGTAGATCCTACACCAATGGTGATTAGTGTGTCAGAAGAATAATACACAAAATCTCAACCCTACATGGTGAGACTGACATCACTACACAAAAACGGCGATCACTTACCATTTGACAAATATTAGACAAATACAATCAAACTAAATGAAAACAACTGGATTCACTCAAACATTTTCACTTAAGCTTTACTTGCATTACACGTATATATCCTACCCATTATTCACAACCTTGACACTAATGGCTTGGTCCCAAAAGAGAAAGAAGAAAAGTCCGGTAGTGGCCCGATGTTTCCGAGTGAACTGCATCGTTTAAGGACTTTTTGTATTTCCTCAGATACTCAGCTTTTATATAGTGCATATCGATCTCAGTTCTCGTCACGATTACTCTTATGACTGTAGTGTCATCGGTTCCCAGACCTTTCATTGCCTGATGTAGTACCTACATAATTGAAAAAAGTGATAAGATCAACAAAGATGCAGTTAGGATGAGTATAACGAACATAAATGGTGGCATTACAGTTCCCCAGAAGAAACATCTAGCAAGGTTTTACCTATTCAACTAAAGCAAATTGATAATATTCCAACACTATAATCAAATTGCAACATAGGAAACAAAAGCTATAAGCTTTAAGACTTTGCTAGGTAGAGTGGAAAGAAAATTGAAAGGGTAGAAAGATAGAAAATGTAATTTTTCATTCCATAGATATACTTGATAGGGAAGATGGAAGAATTGAAAGAAAAAGTAATTTTCTTTCCATCTATTGCTTAGTAGAGTTAAAAAATGAGAGGAAAGAAAATGAATTCTTTTTAAAACTGCATAATTTTAAACTAGCATTCATTCCTCTCTCATTTTCTCTCCTTCATTCCAATTTGGAAGGACTGTTTTCTATGCATTAGGATGAAAAATGATCATCTCTCCTTTTTTTTTTCTGTCACTTTTCTTTCCTGCCAAGCACGCTTAAAATTTATTTCTTCCCACTTTCCCACTCAACCTGACACACCCTAAGGATAAAAAAACTAAATACCTTGGCAAAATACTTTGCAGGATTCAGTGAGCATTTTAAAATTGTCAAAAGACCATGCTCAAACTCCCCAGATGTTTCACTCTTTACTGCCTGAAAAGAGAAAAAAAATTGAAAATCAAATCATTGCAACAAAACTTCAAATAAAAGAGAAGAAAGACAGAAGAAAATTTACCTTTTTCAAGGAGCCTCCGTACATGTCATGATAAGCGGGGCTAATAGCAGCTAGCTGTGCCCTACTTCTTTCACTAAATATGCGGATGAATTTCTTCTCATCAGTTCCCAATTTCTTCTCTCCTGCTTTAAAAAGAGTCTTTGCATCCTTCAAAGCCATCTCTCTATCAACTTCAGGGCCTTCATGACGGTAGGTGCTTAAATATGCAAGCAAGAGCTATACAAAGTATTAAATAACAATATCAGTGGCAGTTTCATGATAGGGTGATTGCTTGTGACATGCTTTGTACGTAACTTACCTAAACCCTCCACTATAACTGAGACTCCAGTATAGAAAATCAAGGGCCAAACTCTTACTCCGAAAAGATTTTATCTAATCTTTACTTTTTATGACAACATACCCTGCAAGTGACTTTCGTTCTCAAACCTTGACACACTACAGAGGGTAACTATTAACAAGAAACTAACCGTGTGTGTTTGGTGAGATTTCTAGCATATTTAAACCAAAAAAAAAAGTGAAATGCTTTTCAGTGTTATCAAAACTAGGGAACTAGGATGTCAAGTTCTTAGAGGAAACATAGGAACCAAATTTAGAAAGGTGTAATCTGGAAAACATACCTCTTTATGATCACCAGAGGTAAGTGCTGCAATATCTTGCTCAAGCAAAACCCCAAACTTTGAATGGTAATTTTGTTTAATTAATTGAATCTGGGACGGGGTGCGAGAACATATAACTTCAGTTGCAGCGTAATGATTTATTACACCCGATAAATAAGCTTGCTTAATGACTGTTGCATCACGTTCCGCAGGATCAAGCATCCATGACAAGACAGCAGTCTGAATAAATTGAAAATGATATAAGGTGAAAATTCAACACGCATACATGCACACCGCAGATTAATATATAGAAAGACGCATAACTGAATAAACAAGACACTGTAAAACCAAAATATTAGAGTAATAGTAAAAAGACTGGTACCTCTAGTTTTCCGCTAAGCTCCGACTTCAGTCGTTTGAGTAGCTCTTCAGAATACATTGTTTTATACTCGTGTTGGATGAAAGAACGCTGTGTCACATCACGATGGGAAAGAATATTGACCACTGCTGCAGTATCACATCCCAGCCCTAGAGGAAAAAAATAAAAAGAAATCTTCTTTTAACCTTTTGTTCTTAGAATCAGTTATTTTTGGTTTATTTCATATTAATATAAAATCATGACCCTATAGGCACAACTGATGCTTTCCACAAAGGAAATGAGTAGAAAAGTAATGCCACAACTTGGAAGTTCTCCAATAAAAACTCTATCCATTAGTTGCATCAGTTAAGAAACTTAAAGCATTATCATAATAAAATTTTCTGCATGAAGACTTGTCCATAAAAGAAGAAAGAGCTCTTAAATTAAGATATACCAAATGATCTTAACCTTCTAAATGGATGAACTAGATCATACGGCTTTATGCTGACAATTAGTATATTTATACCCTTTTTCATTAACTCAGAAGTGAAAAGTGAAGCAACTACTTTAAAGATAAAGAAACCTGTACAAGTGTGTAATACAAATTGGTTAGAGTATGAATTCAACTAGATGCAATGATCTCTAAAGCTGAAATTCATGGGTCTAGGAATGAACAGTAACAGATTAATGAAAAGTTGCCAGTGCAGGAAACTTCGCAGAGGACTATCAGTACTTCCATGTGATGAAAACACTGATTCTGGTGTTTAACACTAAAAGATAGAATGTTTGATTCCAGAAATGAAGAGCATGTGAAATGCAACATTTTCCAAATAGATGTAAGTAGAATTGAATGCTTTGATGGAATGATACGCTATCAAAGATTTAAAAATAACCACAAATAAATGTTGGCTAAAGTTTTTATTTTAAATTCTGCCGCATCAATATACTGCTAATACGGTATGCATATGCTAAGTGAGCCTCTGCTAAATGCCATATAAAAACAAACACATCATGAGTTTTGTATTTTGTCTTGCGAAATCCGATTTGGCAAAGAAAAATGATCACCAATATTTTGATAAAGAATTGTAGTGGTTTTCAAGCAAAGTAAGGATATAGATCAACAAAATAATACTTTAACAGCTCAATTAAAAGCTTATCTGAGAACTTTGAGAGAGTACAAGAGCATTAGAAGTGAAAGTATAAATTTTTGTTTGAAGTAGAAAGAACTACTCCACCAGGTTTGTACATAGATTATTTCAATAAGAAGACATTAATTATTTATATTACTAATAACATTTAAGTCCTTATGAAATAAAATTCCCCTTTTTTATTAATTTAAATGTTGACTAATTTTTATTAACTTTTATATATAAATGTTTATCAATTGATACTTAAAGATGCTAAGACTGCATGTGTTACTGCTTTTCTTCTTGCTCTTGTTCAATGATTTTTCTATATACCATAAGTAAAGAAGGAAAGAAAATTAACATTCTGTTTAAAACATGAAAAAATATAAAATATAACACGATTTATTTCCACAATCACCTCCAAAAAGTTAAATACTAAGTTTTTTTATTCTTCAAAAAAGAAGATCATTCACTTTTTCATCTTAAAATACTGTTTAGTCTTCATTCCCAACCACAAATTAACATGTTAAATTTACAAATATATATATAAAGATAAAGAAAGGGGCCTAAAAAACAGTCAAGCAGTTTATTTTGTTGACTATAGCAAGAAGAATCATATGGTAAAATATTTCTCCAAAACAGTCCAAAGGCTATAGTGACCCATAGGAAATTTTTTATCCGCAAGAGAAAATTGAACTTGGTATAACAAGGTTTCAATCCCATTTGAGTTCAAAATGAAATTGACTCGAAGTTAGGGTTCAGAATGGATGATTAAATTGATCACCACTCAACAATAGATAGTGCAAATAGTAAAGGCGAAAGAATGAAAGGGAAAAAATAAGTACCCTTAAAAGCACGGTAAAGCTGAATAGCGTCGTCTCTAGGAGAGGTAAGAACAGGCGGAACGCTCAAAGTCGACATTGCTTTGATTTGCTTTGATGCTCTCTCAATTCTCAATAAACTGTTTCAAGAATTTGGTGTATGAATTTTCCAAACTGAAACTCCTCTTTCCCCAATTATAATCAGCCAACCCCACAAGCCACGACTTCAGCAACACAACTTTGAAAAAGCTGATAACGTGTTTACATTCATTCACATCTTAAAAGTTATACAGTGGAAGATTGAAATGAGAGAGAGAGAGTGGTGGAATTAACAAGTGGGAGTAATTTTTTTGGTTAAAATATGCGATTAATCCCTATACATAAAAAAAAATTTGAGATTTTGTTTGTATATTTTTTATTTAAAAATCTCAATTTAGTCATTAAAATTATAAGTCTTTTTTTTGCCAAAATTTATTAACTCAAAATTTTGATTGATTACCTTCATATGATGTGACATGATTCACTGAAAATAAATATGTTAAATTAATAAATTTTGACAATATTATTTATGACAATAAATTTTTAATTAAAAATAAGTATGAAGTAAACCGTTTATTTTAACTTTTTTAATAAAAAAGAAATGGATAAACTACATATAAACTTTTTGTGAGTTAACGTTTTGATCACTCAATTTTAAAAAATTACAAAATTATAATTAAATTATTTAAAAATTTTCATTTAAGTCACTAAACTATTAAAACCATTGCTGTATGACATTCTCAATTTGTACCTCTTACACTAATCGAAAACTCTCCTACTTCTCTTCTATTATTTAATTTATTTTTCATAATGAACGTTACAAATTTACAAATCAAAATTCAAATAGTTTTTTTTTCAACCTGTAACGTTGATTATCAAATCAACTTGAATCAAAAATATATTTTTTTACTCATCGATAGGTATCGATCCATTGTACCAATCATTGATGGGTATAAATAATTTAGTGAGTTTGGTTGAAATTTATCCGAAACAAAAAAAAAAAAACCGAGAGGGAGTAGGACGCGTTCGCCAACGGAATAGTCAATGTGGGGGTAGATGACATTAAAGGTACAAGTAGTGTAGCCAATCTATTTTGACCCCTTTTTTGTATTTGTTTATTTATTCAACCTCTTTTTGACTAGGTCTTGGTCTTCCTTGGAATTTAGGGTTTAATTATTTTAGATTTTTATCTCTCACCAATTTAATCTTAATTATTTTTTAAAGTAAGCAATTAAGTACAATTAATCATAAAGTTAATTGTTTTCATCAATTATACATTTTTTTATTTGATTGGTATAATAATAAATTTAGTCTTCGAAGTTTACATATTCTGTTAATTTGGTTTTAATTTAATAAATTTATCTCGTAATATTTGTGTAAATATTAAGGTTGAATTTGTTGAACTTTTTTGAATTAAGACTAAAATGACAAAAAAAAAATGTAAACACGGTTAATTAAATTTGTTATTATATCAATCAAAATTATATACCATTGACGGAAGAGATTACTGTCATGATTAACTACTCACTTTTAAAATTGACAAAAATTAACTTTTTTTTTTTTTTTATAGAAACCAATTTGATCAGTTTTGAAATTGAAAAGATTAAAAGGATAATTTTTCAAGTTCAAAATGTTTCAAGTTAGGGCTGAATTAGAGTATAAGATTGTTTTACCTTAGTTGTATTTTCTTTTGTCCTTCATTAGATGTAATTAAAATTATATAATTTAATCATTTCACTTGATTTTCATACTTTTTTTTAATAATTTTTTTAATTATACTTTTTCACTTACTTTAGTACAACTTAATTATTTAGATTATTAATTTTTTACTTTTAAATAAACTTTTATTGTAATATGAAAATTTTAACTGTGTCTATTATCAACAAACATAAATTTGTTATATGCAATCAATTGTTTTGAATAATTTATTATAAAAATACGATATAATTTCAAAAAAGAATATAATGATTTTGTATATACTAATCCCAAGATCACATGTTTGCTTCATACGTCTTCTTTTGACCATAAAATTGTTCACACATTATTCAAAATTTAAAATATAAAAAAGACAAGAAAATAAACAAAAGATGCACAATCTGCATGGGATAAAACAAACATTGAAATTGTACTTTCAATTATAAACAATTACGTAAAATTAAATAATATTGAAATATTCTCAAAAATTGAGCATTCAATGAAGTAATAACATTTTTGCAATTCGACTCAACTTAAATGTTGTCCCACCTTTTCCACTTAATCCAAGAGAGAGGTTCTCAATGGACAACGTTTCAGCAATAAGTGGATTATACAATATCGGAAAAAAAACTAGTCAAATGAGCTACAAACCGTCCATCGACACCGCAAAGGACCACACCAAAAGTAGTCGGGGTCCTCCACCGTACATGTAGCGCTGGCGTTGGTTGAGTCCAGCAATCAGCACTCAACAACCTTATTGGAGTCGTTGGAAAATGGCCCTGGCAGTGTCCCACTGAAGCAGAAAATCATCAACAACACTACTCGCTGGAATAGTTTTATTTTGCCATACCGGCAAATTTCGGAAATGGCATATACACCACAAGATTGTAAAACGCCGCACCTACTATGGTGTCAATAGCAGCTTGGACAGTAGAAAAATCACATCTAAGCAAGCGAGGATCGGTGATGAAACAAAGTTAGTAGTAGTGGTAGCAACAAATGAAGATTGAAGAAACCAAGAGCAATCAATGAGATTGAAACAAGAAAATGATCCATTACTTAAACAAAAATTATTAATAAATTAAACTTTTTCAATTTTTGTACAACAACAAAATTACAGAGACATTTTAAGCTTGTGCATCGCGGAATTATTATTAAATTCATGTATTTATGCAAATTTCTGAAATCTCTTTTTTATGAAAATGGGTCAAGTAAATGATTCTTATGGAAATAAGTGTATCTTTTAGATGGAATTTTATGAAAACAATTCTAGAAGGGAAAACGGGATAGAAGGACTAAATTGTAAAATTTGAAAATTTTAGGGACTCAAGTTAAATTTAAACCAAAATGAGAAAATAAAATATTGTTGATTATTTGTCATGGGAACTATTAGATTATATATTACTGCCATAAAAAACACTTTTGGGCTAAATTGGAAGAAATTCTAATATACACAAATTAAATTATAAATTTTTCATTTCATAGATTTGTTTTGAATTCATGCATGGTTGTTACAATAAATTTTTCTCATAGTATATCTGAACAACAGAAGTTGCAACACTGAACAACATATTAAAATTTTCCACGCATCGTAAAATCTCATTCATTTTATCATCACTTCCATCACTATTGAAATTATTGTCACTACTATTTATACTTATTCCTTGTGAACAAACATACATAAACCGTAAAACATCGTCAAATATAGGTGGCACTTATAAGTGTCCAATGCAAACTAATATCCAAACATAACAATTGAAAATAAAAGAAACTTGGAGGGATTTGACGATGCATATCTTATGGCCCAAAAAGGTTAGCAATTTTAGAACTCTTCTTCATTTTCATCTCTAAGTCACCAAACTCTAATCTCAGGTGATATAGATAAAAACACGATTTGTTTACCCTTATTGATCAATAACTTTAATGAAAGAAAGTATAGTGAACTAACTTTTGGAAATTTCTCCGAATGTCGTAGGAATCCATAATAAGAATAAGACTAAATGTAGCTTGACTTATATTACCAACAACATTGCATAATTTATCAATTTGGCTAGATAACTTTGCAGCCCCTCTTGACTCTGACGATTTTTTTCTTACTAGTCTTAACATGAGAAAACCCTACCACCATAGATTTTCTTTTTCTGATGTAAGTGTAGAACATGTTGTTTAGGTTTAAGTGTCCTACTTGAATTTTCATGTGAACATCATGCATTGGGTTTCCTTATTCATTTTATTCATCTTCAAATAAATCGTTATGGAGTATATCTGAAGAAGGTGATCATGCTTTGTCATATGTTGCAACTATTTTCATGAATATTTTATTCAATTTTCCTTCTAATTTAAGATCAATATTTATCATTCTAAATCTTTGAGTTCCGGACACAACCTACATATAAAATAATGGTTTAGTACCAAATCTATCAGCGTTACCTTATCTTCTTAATACAAAGATCACAAAATGTTATCGTCAACCTCCTATCCCATATTACTTTGACCTTTCGAAACTCCACTTACTAAAAAGTCAACCAAATGTCAAACCATTAACAAATGCAGAAATACATTAATAAACAAATTACAGAATTCAAGGAAGAATGAGCAGAGCATACCAAACAGCTCTACTATTTTGGCTTCCATAGTTTATTACTTTTACACTAACAAATCAAGAAATAGCAAAATAATAGAATGCAAGTACCAACATCCAACAATTTAAAATACCATTATTTTTCCATTAAAATTTATTTTAAATATTTATAATAATTATTAAAATATTATTTATATATTTAAATTAAATTTTATAAATAATTAATATTAATCGCTTAAAAATATTCAAAACTTATATTTTATATGTAAAAAAATATTAAATCATATTTTATATTCTTATTAAAATATCATAATATTAATAAATTTAAACATTATTTAAATAAATATATATTTTTACTTTGTTTAAAATAAATTTTTAATAACAATACTAAATACTTAAATATTAAATCAAATTATCATTTAATAAATAAATTTCATTTTAGGTTAGTGAAAATAAACAAATAAAAAATAAATTGGCCACTAATATTCCATTAAAAACAATAATTAAAAGTAAATTTGATGTCCAGACAAGAAACAAGTCCCCAGTCTTGAAGTCTTAGCTAAAGCAAAGACAAAAAGTTGCAGAGTTCAAACACCAAACCTTTTATCCCCACTCTCATTTCTGAATTGTGAATTTTTGCAGAAGCATACAACAAAACCGAAACGATTATGGCTTTCCAAGGGAAGAAACTCATCAACAACCCCAATGGTTTGATTTATTCCTTCCATTTATTTCTCAGCAAATCAAACTAGGGATTTTGCTAAAATTGAACCAAAAAAGGAAGGCTTTTAGGCAAAATGATTACTATTTCGTTTCTCATTTAACTTCTTTTGTTTCTCGATTGCATTACTTGACTATGGTCTTTCTACCAATCTAGAATATATGAACAACGGAAAGAAAATTTGGGTTACTTATTTTTAAAGAGAATTTTAACATTTTAATAGTCTGGTTTATGAATTGTTTTGACCTTCTTTTGTTTTGGTGGTGGCAGATGTGGTTACTGAATTTATTGAGGGTCTTGTTGAAACCTATCCAGGATTACAACACTTAGATGGCTTCCCCGAGGTTATTTCGTTTCCTTTTTGCTCTTGTTCATTTCTGCAATTACAATTATCCAACATTATAACTTATCCGCTTGCAGGTGAAAGTTGTATTACGTGCTGATGTTTCAGGTGCAACAAATGACAAGGTCGCTGTGATATCTGGTCTGGACCCTAAAAAGCACCTGACTTTGGAGACTCCTATACTAGGAGTCAGATTGTATTTTCCCCCTGTACTTAAAAAATGAGCAAATTAGTGATTGTATATTAGATCAAAGAGCAACTGATATTCTGTTAAAAATTTCATCCATTTTTGCTGTTAAAAACTGGTCTCTATACATCAACATGAGGTACAAGTGGCATGCCACGTGTTACTGTCTGATCATTCTGTTAGTCTCGCTAGTTTTTAACAGTACAAATAGATAAAATTTTTAACAGCAATGACTAATTTGCTCTTTGATTTAATCTATAGGGAATAATTTGCTCATTTTTTAAGTAGAGGAGGTAAAATGCAATCTGACTCTTAGTACAAGGGCCTCCATAGTATTTTTATCCTTTTTTCGTGATATGGAAAATGCAATTTAAATACTATACTCTGTTGCTTTTAGTATCTTCATAGGCTATGATGATTTTCAAACAAGTTTTAAAGCTACAGTAACTTTGTTCAACATCATCTTTGTTAGGCAACTATGTGGTCCAATAATACTCCTTAAATGTATGCCAAAAAGAGTTCTATCTCATCTAGAAAAAATATGTTAGTAACTATTCTAATTGTCCAGGTTTCACTATGGATTAGTTGGCCTGCATGGTTGGCTATAAAATTTGGATCACACATGATTCTGTCTGAATAGTTCTCCAATCTTTTGCATTGAGAGTTTAATTTCATCAATGTAGCCACTTATGTTTTAACTGTATGGGCTTATTTATATCCGTCGATGTTCCTGATTGCACATGCTACATCTTGTTTACTCTTCTTACACTTTGTGTTTAAAAAGAAAATATATGAAAGAAGAAAGGGAAAAAAAATGTCTATTAAATTTCTGTCTGCAGGAAATGGTGATCATGCCATGTGATATTTGTCTCTCTTAGGAACCCTTTTTGAAAAATAAAATATTGAGAACAGTACACAGGAATTTTTTTTTATAAAATTTGTGATGCAGGAGGAGGTAGTGGGCATGAACCTGCACAAGCTGGATACGTGGGAGAAGGGTTGCTAACAGCTTCAATTTGCGGAGATGTTTTTGCTTCTCCAACAGTTGATTCAATTTTAGCTGTATGCTTCATTTTTTTATGGTTTAAAAGGATATCTATCTTCCTGCTAAAATTATGTTAACATCTTCCCTTTTGTGAATAATTATTTCATCAGGGCATTCGAGCTGTGACTGGTCCTATGGGGTGTCTTCTAGTAGTCACGGTACTTCTCTATCCTGAATCAGGTTATAGGTTTGTTGGTATTGATTGTTGATTGGGGTATGGATGCTTTCAAGATGTGTGCTCTATTATTATTATTATTTTTAGAAGATACCTCTCTTTAGTTCTTCCCGACCCTAATGAAAATACATTGTTAGACTTGTTAAGCTAAAGGTTAGAAGCATTTCCAGGTTTGAAGCAAGGAGCATGTTATGAGGATTTTATTTCTTGTTCTAATTCATGGTATAACCTGGATGTTGACAGAATTATACTGGTGACCGCTTGAATTTCGGTTTAGCAGCTGAGCAAGCAAGGTCTGAAGGCTATAAAATAGAAGTATGTTTCCCTGCTAAATATAACCTTTTTAAAAAGTAACATTTTATTTCTTTGACTTCCCGAATCATTGTCAGAGAGAATAAAATCAAAAAGTGGATAAAATTCCTTCTTTTTTTTTTTTTGCAGACTGTAATTGTTGGAGATGATTGTGCATTACCTAAATCTCAAGGCATTGCTGGACGAAGAGGTTTGGCGGGAACGATCCTTGTTAATAAGGTTCTCTCTCTATCTCTCTCTCTCTCTAATTTTTTACGAGATTTTCCATTGTCTGTGTACCCTTCAATTTTCAGGATGCAGGTTGCTGGAGCTGTGGCTGCTGCTGGCCTTTCTCTTGCTGATGTTGCTTCAGAGGCAAAACGTGCATCTGAGGTGGTTGGAACTATGGGTGTTGCATTATCAGTTTGCACATTGCCTGGTCAGGTCACATCTGATCGCTTGGGTCCAGGGAAGATGGAACTTGGTCTAGGCATTGTGAGTTACTTTATACTTATTTCTACAGAACCAAGCGAAGTTGGTTTTCTTTTTCTTTTTATTGTGTTAAGTTGATCACTTTTAGACGAAAGTACTACATGCTTAGCCTTTTGAGTGTTATCTGGCGCTTTGCTTTCATTACTTTTCATGTTTACCTAACTGGTGTTATTCTCCTAGCATGGGGAACCTGGTGCTGCTGTGGCAGACCTTCTGCCTGTGGATGTGGTGGTTACTCATGTTCTTAAGCAAATATTGGTATGTCCCTGTAGTGGAGCACCAGCTTATCTTTTTCAACGCTCTGCCCTCTTTCGTTACCTCTTAAGGAAAATTTTATGTTATAGGCATTTCATACCACTAACTATTATGATGTCTACTATTGCTTTTGTGAAGAAAATGCCTTGAGTTGTTTTCTTTAGTAAAGTAGGGCACTATTATATCTTGTTTTGGTTGTCATCTTTTATTATTTTACTTTGAAGGTACCAAAAAGATGCATATAATTTCACCAGAAACTATTTAAGTTGCACTTTGGATTCAATTGATTTGAGCCTTCCCCTTTCTAGTTTGCTTTAGTTAAGTCCAATTATTAGTGATGCTGAAGGCTTTCTAGTTTGCATTAATTTTAATTTTATATAATATTTTCAGGAAAGCAATTATGTTCCAATTTCTCGAGGCAATAGAGTGGTGCTCATGATTAATGGGTAAGTGTGAATATTAATTTTCTTTTTTTGCTGAAAAATTTTTGCCTACTTCATTCTTGGGGTTCTAGTGGATGTTTTGTGGTTAGTATATAGATACAAGATGATGGGACTAGTTGTGGCTATCAAAAGAAGAGGTAAGGGAAAAGGATGTGGATTGAGGGCTGAGAATGACCTTAAACCTATGTTGCTCGGACTCATTTATGGGTATGTGCCTGGGTGTCTAACTTGTCAATTGAGTTAAACTCAAGATTTGGAGATACAACATAAAAGGATCAGGGGCTCATTTTATATATTTTTTATTACACAATTTTCTTTTTAACCATTATCAGTTGTAAACAATTTTGAAATTTAAAATATATTAATATTATTTGGAATGGATTTATACATTGAATGAAAAATATTTTGGGCCTTTAAACCCATGATTAATAAAGATGTACATAGGGGTTTTTTTAACATTTCACTTTTTCTTTTAAATCTACTTTTTTTAAGGGGCAGTGCATCAATTTTAACATTTTATTTTAATATTACTTAATCTTTCATTTAATTTTTAATTAATTACGCTTACATGTTTCTTTTCGTAATTTATTTTTTTCGATATTTTCAATAGATTTATATATTCGAAACGATTTTAGTTATTTCTTAATTATTTTAATTTCAATTCAAAAATTATAGTTCACATATGAAGATCAAAATTAAAGGTATAGTAAATGAAAATATGAGAAAGAAGCATTAAATTTAGTTGTACATAATATTAAATATTAAAAATAAAAAATATAATATAATTTACAATAGCATAATTTTGCATAATAATGGCTTAGTTAGGTATATGTTAATGATTAAAGGTTCATTTGGGTATTAGTTAAAGTTTAACGGCTTATTTGGATGTAATAAAAGAATAAGAACTTATTTAAATAAAATGAAAAGTTTATTTGGGTGTAGTAAAATTATAAGAGCTTAGTTAAATGAAGTGACAAAGTTTAAGTTCTTATTTAGTTACCAATTAAAGTTTAAAGGCTTATTTGGATGTAACAAAAGTACGAAGGCCTATTTAAATAAAGTAAGAAAGTTCAAGGGCTTATTTGATATATTAGCCATAAAAATACTTTCATTCACCATTTTAAGCTCAATAAAAGCTTTTCCTTGATGAATGCTTAAATTATGTCCCTAATTGAGCTTGGTTTGGCTCATGTCTTGATCCATTTGCATTTATGTTGTGGTTTTCGTCCAAAGTATTTTCAATACTTTTATATTGTTCTTGTTTTTATTCTCATTATTTTAAAGATCTTATGACATGCAGATTAGGTGCCACTCCTGTGATGGAACTAATGATTGCAGCTGGAAAGACTGTCCCTAAATTGCAGCTAGAATTTGGACTAGTTGTTGAAAGAGTGTATACAGGATCATTTATGACCTCTCTCGATATGAAAGGTTTGTTGCTAATAAAAGAACTTCATTATTTATTAGAAATATTTCATTGTTAGTACAATGTTTCTTTCAGGATTTTCAATCTCTGTAATGAAGGTAGATCAAACTCTGTTGCAACACCTGGATGCTTCCACTAAGGCTCCACATTGGCCTGTTGGTTCTGCTGGTTTGTGAATGTGTTAGAATTTTGATACTTTGTGTTTATGCTTCCATTTTTAGTTTTGACTTGTCTATAAGATGCTTAAAGAAATTTGGTTTAATGAATGCCATCTATAACATGATGATCTAGATTTCATTGTTAAAAATGCAATCTTGACCTTTCAATATAATGGTTATAACCTATATTGCTCTGGCTTTTCACTTTTCTTGAAATACCTGTATTTGCATCTATGTTTAATACATTCGAATATGGGTCTAGCGATATAACCCTTCAAATACAAAGAAATTCTTAGAAAACGTTAAATATTCCTTTGCTGGACACTTGATACTCATACCCTAGTCTAGGCTAAGCTACATATGTTACAACAGTTAACCTTACTAGGTTGTAATTTTAAATTGAAGTTCAGAGGCAAATCCCGGTTCATTTTGCTCAAGTGCTTGTTTTCTTGCAGGTAATCGTCCACCGGCGAAGATTCCAGTTCCATTGCCATCATCTTGTTCAATGAAGAGTGATGAGGTAGGTCCAGGAATAATTGGTTTATGGTTTATGGTTAATTGGCATCTCTTTCATACAGAATGTGGATATTAGGCTTTTAGGTGCTTTACCGAAAAGTAAAGAGTGTAGGGAAATCGAAACATCCTTACATGTAACTAAGGGCCAAAATTATGCACGAGTTATTCAATCTGGAGCTTGCGGACAAGCTCTTTTTCCAGGAGGGGAGTGATGTTAGACATCAATTAATTATTATTAAATCAGTTTATTAGTTTATTAGGAGCAGTATTAGAAGATTTTAGTTATGAGTATTTTATATCTTTAAGAGATTTTTTTTAATTAAAAGTATTTTAGAGAGATATTGAAAGTCTTTCTTTATTTAGAGTCGTTTTAATTACTCAGCTTATAGGGTTTTTTTTCTTTCAAATTAGTAAACCTATGTGAAAGTCAGAATTTATTGCAATATTTAGAGGTTTAAGACTCTCTCTTGACGAGTCTAAGGTCTGAAATTCCCTTAGATGAGTTCCTCACACTCATCATAGGTTATTTGTGCGGAAGAAACAAAAACAAGGGGAAATGCCCCGCTGAGTCAAAAGATTTTTCTACAAATCATCTGGTAACTCAAGTCTCAATCTGTAACTTGGGACCGTAACACCTTCATTCATGCTGACATTTCTTGTCTGTTTCTGGTAGTTATTAAGTAGGCCACTGCAGCTTACTGAACAGGGCCGTATTCTTGAAGTGGCTATTGAGGCAGCTGCAAATGCAATAATTAATATGAGAGATATTTTGAATGATTGGGATAGCACAGTTGGTGATGGTGACTGCGGGTCAACAGTAAGTTGTGCACTCAAACTGTCTTAGTTTATTGTTTAGCTTTTAGTTCACAAGTTATTGCATGATATGCCAGATTAATTTACTTTTGCAGATGTATAAAGGGGCAACAGCAATCCTTGATGATATGAAAAAATAGTATGCCCGTTCTCCATATTTTCCCTTTTGTTGCTTGAATAGGGGAACCATGATAGTTGTGACAATCCTCGACCATGATAGTTTTTAGGTTGTGAACATGTTTAGCTTTTTGATGAAGTGTCGGAGCTTTCTACAAGTCATTATTCTAGACGTGGTGGAAGGGATATTGTAACTGAGGTTAAAATAATTTTCAAGTCCCTTTACTCTTTGTACATTTGAAATTTAGTTCATTTTATTTTCAAGAATTTAGTCCTGCTTTTTGGATTTAATAATTTAGATCCAATTGTTAACACGGTCAACATTATTTTGTTAAATTTTCTAGTTTGATATTTTGAAATAAACAAATACTCACTGGGTAACCATGTAAAGAATTAAATGCAATGGACTTAAATTTAACAAAAAAAAATTTAAGAGTATTAACAATTCGACTTGCTTTTTTAAGTCCAAAAAGTAGAGGGACTAAATTCTGAAAATAGAAGTGGGGGACTAAATTCCAAATATACGAAGAGTATAGGAATTTGGAGTCATAACCAATTGTTCTGTGTTAAATATATTTTAAGACTTCCTCCAATGTTAGGAGACGCGGCTTTCACATATTATTGGTTGTAAAACTACTTGGACCTTACAATGGTGAAATATTTGTGAACCTTTTGTATTTCACTTATTATGCACTTGTATTAGTGTCATTGCAATGCCAAGAATCTAGGAAAAATTGTTGCTTGTAATGCTTCAGAAACTTGGAGGCCCATGATTCAATAAGAGGAATCTCTCCTAGTAGATATATGATATATCAATGTATAAAAATATTATAGTCAAACAGGTTGCTGGAGTTTGTGTTGCTCGGACTCCTCATTTTTCTTGAATACCCATGTCTAACACTCGCCTCTGACACATGGTTTGATGATATAACCTCCAAGGATCCTCCAAGTACAAGAAAAAACTTAGAAGAATCTAACCATACTTGTGGCCGTTACATACCTGTATCTGGTCCTCACACCCGAGTTCGTATAACTTATTGGGTAATTGCTTTAATTGCTGCCATCATTGTTTGAACAATAGTTCAATTTGGAAGTGTTATGCATTGGTTGATGGCTGTCTTTGCATGTGAAAGAATGTTTTTACACCTTAGTGATTATCATGCTTTTCATTCATTTCTTGATGAATAATCCTCATCTGGTTCCAGCTATCCTTTGAATAATGCTGCAGAAGCAGTGAATGAAATTGGATCATCTGTGAGAAGAGCTATGGGAGGAACTAGTGGGGTCTTGTAATTTACTTCCCTGTTCTCTGTGCTTGATATATACGTGGACAGATGATTAGAAATATAAACTCCGAACTTCACTTTGAACAGATACACTATATTTTGTAAGGCAGCATATGCACAGTTGAAAGCAAACTCAGATTCAACTGTCACAGCAAAGCAATGTGAGATGATGCTCTTCATCTGAAAGATTTTTTGAACTAAAAACCTTGACTAAAGAACTCTTGATTTCAGGGGCTGAAGCACTTGAAGCTGCCATCGCTGCAGTCAGTAAATATGGTGGGGCTAGTACTGGATATCGTACATTATTGGATGCTCTTATTCCTGCATTAGCAGTTCTTAAGGAGGTTATACAGAACAACAGCCTTTTTTTGCTCTTTTTCATTAATGTCGTTTAAGATTATGTAGTAATATTTTGTGTGCAAGCAGAGGTTAACTAGTGGTGAAGATTCTTGTACTTCTTTTGTTCTCTCATCTGAAGCAGCAGTGGCAGGAGCTGAATCAACGAAAGACATGCAGGCCCAGGTTGTTGTATCACTTTTTCCTTTCCTTACAGACTTTAGTTAGATTTGTGATTGCACTTGGCTGGTCCAATTGTCTGGTGTTTCTTGGGTACAAAATTTTAGTAAAATGATGTGATGCTACATGCCATATCTCAATTATGTACTGCAAACAAAACTCTAGAAACCATACATAAGCAACAGGATTGATCACAAACACACATATACATACATAGTGTTGTTGTTAGTCCTAATGCATTGCACACCATATATCTAGGGATGTGATGGGGCTGGTGTTTATGCAGGCTGGGCGGTCAAGCTATGTGTCAGCAGCTATACTTGCAACAGTTCCGGATCCTGGAGCGATGGCAGCAGCTGCGTGGTACAGAGCTGCAGCTTTGGCTGTGAAGGATAAATGCCATCCTTCTATCAATAAATTAGAATCATAATATTCATTTGTAGTCTAAAATCATAACGGTACAATATATAAACCGCGAGCATAACGAATGCTATTGCAGTCACTGTAAGTATCGTGGTTGTGAATTTTATATTAACTAAAATCATTAAATAAATAAAATCATATAATTTAAATTATATTTTTTTTTTAATTTTACCATAACGGAACAATAACGAAAATAATGGTCCATTATTGTTGTAATTGGCTGTTACTCGTTAAATGCGATCACGATCCACCACTATTGGTGTGATTTCGATTCACACCGTTATTTTCGGCAATCGCTATTTAAATCCTTGAAATCTATCAAAGTGTTGTTTTTGTTTTAACATTGCTTTTCAAAAATATATTATGTTTAATGTTGTAAAAAAAAAATATGCATTTAGACTTAAATAATAAAAATATAAATTCAAATCATTTCATTAAATCATAAATGTGTACATCCAAAAGCCCAGAAAAATTGAACATTAAGCTTAAGGGCAAACATGCTCAGCCCAAAACTTAGACACCCCAACAACTCCAGTGTGGAGGAGCGCATACAAGCAGGGTTGTTGGAACCATGTCTAGCAAGTCTGCGAGGAGCCAATGCTGTCGCCACAACGAAGCTCGTCTAGGACATTGATCTTGACATTGATTGAGCTTTAACTGTGTAGTTGACGACATGCGTCTATCATAACACTAATTCCAAAAGTACCACAATATATAAAGCTTAGCCACCAAATTATTCATCCAGAACAAATATTCCCTCACAAAGTAGCCGAAAAAAAAAAAAAGTGGACGCACCCAGTTCTACACTCAAGAATTTGCAACCAGCTGTTTATGAACTTCGCCGTCCAAACTATCTTCCTCGGCATTACCAGTTTCATCATGACTTCTTCCGTTCTCAATTTCTTCCAGTTTCCCTGCCCATCCATACATCTGTCTTCTAGCATCCCTTCGAGCTGCTCTCTCGGCTAGCTTCAGGTCTTTGAATCCTTGCTCAAACTTTGCTTCATCCTCCGGCGAAAAGAAGACTACCTCCATTTTCCCAAGCTCTTCATACATCTTCTCGATTTTAGCTTTCCAGAACAGACCCATTTCTGTATCCATCTTGTGGTAGGGAGTTTTCAGCAGGTACTCGTCAATCCCACCTGCCTTGTCAATGCAACGGAGGGCATGAGTGGTTACTTTGACTCGAATGTGGCGATCTAAGATATAACTAAATAGACGCTTCTCCTGTACATTAGGCTTCCAACTCCTCCTCGATCTGTCACAACCATTGCATGATGTTTAAAATTTCCCAATGAATACAAAGAACACATAAATTCAACATAGCAATAAAAATCTCATTACTATTATTGCAGTACAGAAAAAACTTCATTTATTGAATTAAAGCCTCAATCCAACTACTAAGGATTAACTATTCGAGTAATCTTCTCTGTTCTTCTTGATCATGGCCAATATTGTCTTAGAATAAATTCTTAAGTGCAAGCAAACATGAAAACACAGAGCAACCATTCCGCTTACTCTTCTGCACCGATTCAGACACAGATATCAGAGTTCGAAGTGCACACAACCAATTTCGCAACCAAGAACTAGAACAAATTACATGCTTACAAGGATACATCACGTCTCGATATAAAATATCACTAGTGATCTCAAAGAGGACGAATTTTCCTCGAAATATTTTAAAAGTAGAGAGAACCAACAATAGCAGAAAATCAAATACCTATAGAGAGCATGAATTAATTGTAGGGTTCCAAAAACAAAGATCCAAATAACCAAAAATGCTAAATTGGATGCTACTCTAATTTTAATATCCCACAACTAACACATATTCAGAGTTTCCTAAACGATATCGAACAACTTCAAGCCAAATTTGCAGCAAATCCCGGAACTGAGTTCTTAAAAACAATACTAACTCTAATACATGAATCCTAGTAGACATCACCGCCTTTCAATGACAGCAGCTAAAGACTCAACCTGCACAGATCTCCTTAGGCCGATAAATAATACATAAAAAACGAGACAAAATAAACAAATAAATCGAACAAAATAAGTCTAAGAAAGTAGAAAAGATAAAGAGAGGATACTTGTTTCCACCGTCTTCGCTGATACGGTTGCCGAACTGGATATGACGGCCAGCGTAAAGGCCGCGTTTGGCGCGATTCATGACTACCTTGCTGTCTGGAATGGACTTTTGTAGCTGTTCCTTAACTCCATGCGCCAGGTTTTTCTCCCCCACCTTCTTCAACAGCTTCTTCATCATCTCCTTCCCTCTGAACGCCATTTTCGCCTTCCCCTTTCCTCCCTTACCAGTGTTTTCCTTACTTAGGAATAGGTTTAGGGCTTTTGATGGGTATGAGTTTTGGGCTTTTAAAAAAACCCAAGAGAAGAAACAAATTCGAAACCACAATTTATGAAAGTTATGAATGGATTATGTATATTTTTATAACTTTTTAACAATAATATCAAATTTTTATTATTTATAGGAGAGTTATTTATCATTTATTAAATTAAAATTATGTATAACTTAAAAAGACCAAATCTTGTAAAACATCCAAAAGCCCAGAAAAATGGAACATTAACCATAAAGGCAAACAAGCTCAGCCCAAACCTTAGACACCCCCAACTCCAGTGTGATCGGAGGAGTCCATACAAGCAGGGTTGTTGCAACCACGTCTAGCAAGTCTGCCAGCGAGGAGCCAATGCTGTCGCCAACACGAAGCTTGTCAAGGACATTGATCTTGACACTAATTGAGCCTGAATCCAAAGCCTTCGAGCGGGCGTCAGCATCTAGATAGTGAGAGTCTGAAACAGGTTGATTGATGTTGTCATGCGCTAGCCATCGAGGCCAAACGTCAACAACGCTCCACCTACATGGATATATTTCCAGATCGTTTAAACCGGAAGCTGAAGAGACTGGAGATGGTCCAACAGCGAGGAGAAAGGAAGAACCCTTTAGAAAGCAAGGAGACTAGAGATCATTTGAAAGAGAAGGTGACGGCTTGAGCTATTTTGCCGAAGAGAAAAGCGAAAGGAAAAAAATCTAGCAACCGTAGTTGGAGATGTGAGCAACGTTGGCCCAACAACTGAGCGACCACTCACGGAAAGGCCGAAAACAAGAGAAAACCATTAAGTAATTAATATTATGATATATAGAATATCTGGAATATACAAATTCAGTTTATTATATATGAGATATAATTTTTATTATTTTATAATAAAAATTATAATCAACTCGACTCCGTGTTATTATTATCATTGCAATGCCAAAAGTTATTATTATTTTGGTATTAACAGATATTCAAACTTAATATAAAGATAACAAAATAATTTTAAATGTTTTTAAATAATTAATATAAATTATTTGTAAAATTTAATTTGAATATACAAATTCGATTAAATTCTGCTATTAATCATTGTACTTTGTAAAAATTGTAGACATAGTTCTTTCACTTTTATTTGATCAATTTTAGTCTTTATAATCCATTTGGTTAGATTCAATTATTAGTTTTATACTATATCTATAACTGTAAATTTGGTTCATGTTTTTCAATTAGATTATTTTAAGTATTTATATTTTTCAAATTTTGAAATTTCAATCTTAACACAAATGACAATCATTAATCTATTAACTGAATTTTTAATAAGTAATGTGCGAAACAATAAACTGATATACCATTACACATATGATAATATGTTTGATATTACACATGTAACAGTTATTGTTTGGTGAAGTAACCCACATTGTTTCCACAAAATGATTTAAAGATTTGATTAAATTGGTTTTTTGGGAAAATCTTTCGGAGCTTAAACTAATCAGCTTTCACTCTTTCACGCCTAAACATGTAATAGAATAGTGACAGAAGCCATTGCCACAATCGGATTAGCCAATTACCTCTCTCGGGTTTAGGTTCAGGTCTTGGTCCAAAAATTCCTTTATAGATCTCTTTTTGCTTCTGGTATACAGCTTTGTCTTGTTCTGCAAGCATTCGCAACTCCCTTGCAATCGCTTTGTCTTCAGGTGCATATTTGCGAGCCTTTAGAAAGTCTTCCCGTGCAGCATCTGTTTGCCCGAGTTCGGCTCGGGCCTTTCCACGTCTGAACATTGCTTTCACATTATTTTCATCTTCAGATAATACCTGAAGACCACACACACAGAGTTACGATATCTGTTGATGTTAATCAACATACAATGGCCAAATGTGTAAGAAGAGATAGGATGGGATTTTAATCAAATGTGTATATTCATTATACAAAGCTGCTTCATAACAAGTTCAAGACTGAGACATGGAAAGACCTAAACTCACTGTTTGGTTCTTGGAAGTACGGAAGTGAAATGACAAAATATCAGCAGCCTTATTCATACTGATTCTTTCCAACAATTAAACTTCTCCTATGCAAGTTAAATCATTTTTGTCTTTAGAAACCATAAAAAAATCAAATGGAGATAATTCCAGACTAAGGTTTGTTTTTTCAAGTTTTAACAGTTGCCATCTGAAATTACAGATCAACAAACTTTAAGAAGCCGGTTAAATATAAAAGTAAAGCTGTCAGATGGAATGTACACTTACAATGGAACAGTGTCCAATGGCTTCTTCAAAGCGCTTGAGCTTTATCAAACAAGCAGCCATGTTCAGATGACATGGATTTTTTACAGCTAAAGCCATGTCTCGATACTTCCCAAATAACTGGAACATAAAGTCATCACCCATGTACGCTATGGCCTAGCATGGGAAAAAGAAAAGGGAGGATAACAATTAGAACTTGCCAAAATAACAAAAACAAAAATAGGTATGATAGGATATCCTAATTTAAAGGAACACAAGTCTATAACCATTTCATACTGTTGCATGGCCTCCTCTAGTTTATCCTCCTTGAATAAAGAATTCCCGTCCATCTTTCTTCTGTCTGCTGCACCAATTCTTTCCTCTACAGTCATATCAGCACGAGCCTTTCCCTAAAGAAGTGCCTCATTAATAGATGCATTTGGTTAGTACGAGGAAAAAAGATACATGAAAACTACAACAGAGCAACTTACTTCTTTGGTTTCATCAAATCCAATAAGCTCAACCTCATATAATATGTCTGCCATTGGTGGAACGTTTGGGAAAGAAAAGCTTCCTTCTTTCCCATAACCTAATTCCCAGCCCACATGTAACAATGCACGTTCCCCCGATTTCATACTTGACACACCTATAGCCAAACCAGTCATTTCCTTTTTCTCTGCCACCACAGTAAAGAGAAATTTAATATTTCATTATATACCTAATACACCAGAAATCAATAAAGCATAAATTTCAATATGCATCTTTACTAATAGGAAGAAACAACAAAAGAGAAAACTGTCAAATGGGTACCTTTGCCTAAGACCAATTCAAGTGGTTGTTGTTCATGCCATGTGTCATCAAATTTATGCTTGGTTGTTTCAGTCCATGCCCTGTAGTGCAC
The DNA here is from genome assembly GCA_039519145.1 of Kokia cookei. Taxonomy (NCBI): domain Eukaryota; kingdom Viridiplantae; phylum Streptophyta; class Magnoliopsida; order Malvales; family Malvaceae; genus Kokia; species Kokia cookei. Next base: position 33,893,037 of record CM076904.1, on the reverse strand, counting down.
TATTTCATATTTGCATTTACTGAGATGTTAGTATGGAATATATAATAGAAAGTAAAATAGTACGACTCCTTGACCTCTAACGAGACTACTAAGTAACAATTTGAGAAAGCAAAGGGCAGTAGAGAAGTTCAAAATGGATCATTGGACTTGTAGAGGGAAGGTCGGACTCTCTCTTGGAAGAAGTAATTTTAATGTCGTCTGAGCGGAAGCCAATAGACCCCTTAACAGAAGGTATTGTTCCTGTGTAGGAGTTTTGTCTCCTAACTCTGCAGAGAGCCCTGTGGGTTCACGGAGTAAGAGCATCTTGATTGATGGAGATACAACCTGCAAGTGTTCAGGGGAGAAGCATTAGTATTGTGCACAATAATAATCATGGAGAATGCGCGCGAAGATTCGAACCACCAACCATTCGAATCCCTGCATGCGTATTCTTCATGACTAGTATTGTGCACAATAGTAACGCTTCTCCCCTGAGCTCTTGCAGGTTGTATCTCTACCAATCAAGGCGCTCCCACTCATGTGAACCCAGTACACAGGTACAATAACTTCTGTTGAAGGATCCATTGGCTCCCAAGTGGACAACACTTCAAAATCTTCTCTTTAGCTACAATGGGACCATATACCCTTCCCCAGAGGACAATACCTTCCATTATTAAAGGACCAAGTCGGCGTGTCCGAGGACACACTTGAAAGACTTCTGTCAGAGGAGCCGATCCCCACCTCAACAATGGGAGAGAGTTTGACCTCCCCTCAACGGACTAAACATCTATAGTTACCAGGCTAGCATTTTGCTGAATTAATGCGTTAAAATACCAGAAACATAGACATGACAAAAGTGGCAAGCTGTTAGAATCACACTTCCACTGATGCAATTTAATAGGACAACGACTATCAGTATAGTTTCATCAAGATGTTGAGTAAAAGAATAAGATAAAGATTCAAGATTCATTAAGATGTTGATTAAAATAACGAGAAACAAGATTCAAGCTTCTATTGCAGATGTGAGAACTGAAAGTTAGACCAGATCGAACCATAACATATGTAGGACTGGCGATGGTTTCTGATATAAGAATTTCAGCTTTTCATACAGTGGATAAAAAGCATGGAAAAAGAGGGAAGAGAAATAAACATTTCAGAAGTTTTTGATACTTACAGAAGCATGTTGAATACTTTGATGGCTTGTGGCCATGGCCTTCCTTAATGATTTGCTTTTTTACTTTTTCATGAAGAATTTCCATATCAGATTCAAATTTCGGAGGTCCAGCAGCATCTTGAAGTGGTTCCCCATGCACAAATGCAGTACTTTCAGTAACTATTTCATTCTCATTAAGAATTTCCACATCAGATTCAACTTTAGGAGGTCCAGCAGCTTCTTGAGGTGGTTTCCCATGCACAAATGCAGTATTTTCAGTAACTATTTCATTCTTATCATCTTCACCTGCGACGAACATACTTAAAAACTTCGTTACACGGACTCGGCAATTTGGGGTGCAGTACCTGTGTCGACACGATCCGACACGGGATACGGTCAGATCCGGAAAAAACCAGCGGACACGACGGTGAGCGAGAACTGAGATGAGAGGATAGGAGAGGAAAAAAAACTGATCTGCAGAGACGAGTCAAAAGAGGGACGATGGTAGGGGGAAGAAGATGATAGAAGAAACAGAAAAGCCTATTCAAATAAATTAGGCTTTTTAACAAAAATAATATTAAAAATAAATTATTCGGTAAATTATACCTTTAATCACTAAATTATGGTTAATTTTTCTTTCACTTAATTAAAAAATTATAATTTAGTCATTAAATTATTAAAAAAATTATTTAAAATATTATATGTATTATTTGTTTCAATCGAAAGTTTTTTTTTTTTTTCTACAATTTTTTTTGTATGAAAACATCACGAATCTATTAACCAAAATTCAATCAGTTTTTTTAGCTCGTTGGTAAAACTTCTTTTAAAAAAACACTTAACAACCTGGTGAATTAAATAAAATTTTTTAAGCATTTTAATGAATTGAATGAAATTTTTTGAATAATTTAATGATTAAATTATAATTTTTTTAATTAAGTGACTAAAACAAAAATTTATAATAATTTAGTGACTAATAATGGAATTATCTTTTTTTATTAAAATGATATGCCCAAAGATTTTTACCAAAATAATATGTGATATAGGTCCTAGTGTAAAAAATAATTTATTATTTTCCAAAGGCTCATATTAGTGCAGTTGACGCGATCTGGGTAGGCCACAGAATTTCGAGGCCCAAATCGTCACGAAGTTATATCAATTTGGAAGACGAAATTTTTCTATAGGAGATAACTTGAATTGCCCAGGTCGACGCAGATGATGGAGATTCCTGCCCAGGTCGCCACCAACTATGTCGAGTTGGGCATAAATTTTTACCCGACAAGCATATAATTTATATTATAATTTAAGCATATATATATTTCATATATCATATATTAACAGATTTAAATTATAAACTTAAATTATAATAAAAAATTAAAATTGACTCAAATATAAAGTTTTTTTTTTATTTTCCTGTGTTATTATTGTTACTATAATGCTAAATTATTATTTTGATATTAACAAATATTCAGCCTAGATTATAATACAAACATGATAAAATAAAGTGTATTAACCCTATTATTAATATTATGCTATATGAAATATGAATTTTAAATACTTTCTAAATAATAATATAAATTGTTTTTAAAATTTAATTTGAATATAAAAATCATATTTAGGAGTAAATTTATAAGTTTTCAATCAAACAAAAGCTAGAATTTTTAGTGTTTTTTTTTTTTAAAATTAAGAAGTTACTATAAAAAGGTGGTTTCACTTACGGTAAACAAACTTCCAGCTTATGCACTGGGATGCATAAAACTGAGGGAGCTGAATTCAAACAGTAAAAGCATTTTCGGAATGTAAATTCGACATCTAAACAAACAAAGCCTCGATCATTTTCATTAGGGGTGTCTTGCAGTTGACTCCAATAGTACTACCTACCCCTTCAAATTCGACCAATTTGGCCTGTAATATACAATCATATTGGGTAAAATTGTACAACTATAAGCACAAACCTGTTAAATTTTAGTTTTTGAAGTGTTTCACGAGTAGATTTGGCCTTGGATTTTTGTAACTCAACTGGAATTAGATTTTATTTGTGTACATGGAAAAATGTGCTGAATTCAACAGTCATAAAATGGATCTTACATGAAGCTTTCTTGTGGTAAAAAATGTTGGGTTGGCAGCGTGCACACCTAGTGGAAGGCTACATAGGACTGACTGACTGACTGACTGGAAAGAAAATGGAGGCTAAAATCAGCAAGACGATGGTGCATATTTGTCTGACCACAACCAGCAGTTTTCTGAAATTGTAGAGCCGAAAGCTTTTTCCATCTTTATTTATTTATTATAAAAAGACACCGGATCATATTTCAATTATTAGCAAATAGCATAGGAGTCTAGGGTAATGACAATATGATTCAACCAATTATGCATAATTACACATCTCCAACAGCAACCCTCTTGGACCACTTCAACCAGCCTTATATTTTGACAATTTGTTGACAGCTCAAGCAAATTAACTGCTCACAGCATATGCTACACCAAACAGCATCATCTTTGGAATTACAGATTATAAAGGATTTCTGAATTATGTACAGCTTACTAATTTCCTCAGGCGTATATCTATGTATTCTTTCATTTCAATACACAAGTGTTCTCAGTTTCGAATTTCTCTGATTTCTACACCATTGATCCTATTTCAAGGTTTTATGATCACAAAGCCACATGCAGCTGATCTCTACAATTGCATCAATCATTTCAACTCTTTAAGGCAATTATTAACACAATCAATGTCCATATAATTTTTATTGCTGCTGCTATTAGTGCTACAGCAGTAACTTTCATCCTACCTTAGCACTACGAGATCACTAGCATCATCCATATCTAAAGTTAAATGCAAAACTCAAAATTTATCGTGCAAGAGGCAATCGTAGTTAAGCTGTAAAACAAACACTTATGCACAGTAAAGAAGAGATAATTATACTACAAATTTACTATGTGAAAACTTTTACAGCTTTGAACATACCTATAATATCACTGCAGCTTCAGTTCCAAAGTTATGTTTCTACCACTAGAGAAGTTCAAGGTGGACCACCTGAAAAGCTAACTACTACTCAATCATCTGCGAATTATTACCGGTATGTTCGTGTGATACGGATCTGATAGGGGAAAAGGAATACAGAACGTTAGAACTTCAAATTCAACATTCTTGCAGATTTTATATAATCATCTTATAAATCTCATAGTACGGGCAACATTTTGTACATGTCGCTTTGGTAGACACAAATTCTTATGTAGTTGTGAGTTCTAGTAGTTTGAAGCCAACCTTACAGCCTATACATCAAAAATGAGGATAAATAATTGGCTTCCAAAAATATATTGGGAAACTCAAGTTAAAAGAATATTATTATATAAAAAAAATTTTAAACTCAAAGTTATGTACCGAGTGTGTTTGAAAGCCACTTGGTAACTAAATTTGAGTGTAATTAGTTGTAATCGCCTAAGTACCTCAATTCTCACTCCCCCCCCCTCCCCGGAAAAGACGCTCAATATGATGGGTCCCAATAATCACAAGAGTTACCTGAACATGCCATACACGTGTAATTACAAACAATTATACTCAATCAAATTACATAATGACTTTCCAAACACACCCTTAGTATTTATTCATATTTGAAGCTGCTAAAATTAATTAGTTGATTCAGGTTTGAACTGCTAGGTTCACTGTCAATAGAGGTAAAAAGCTAGCCCAATATCTGTGAAGGTAAATTTGTGCTTTTAATTGTTTAATATTGTTCTAAGCCCTGGGCTATAGGTCATTAGTCCGACAAACAATGTAAATCCAGAATCATGACTACATTTCCAGAAATTTACATCTTTTACACCTCATCTTAAATCTCATTTAATGTAAAATATAAACTTTCATTAGATGCTAGGATTACAATCTTGTATACCATTGTTAAATTTTCCAACTTTAGGCAAACAAGTCTGCTTAAGACTAAAACTTGAAGCTGCTTTAATTTACTCCCCCCACTAGCTTTAATGAAAAGTTGCTTTCAAGCTACTTTCATTGTTCCAGTTCATACACAACTTGGAATATGAAAAGCTCTTATCAAATTACACATATGCCAAGAAAATTATATTCCTTAATAATGATCAAATTATATCTATTGTGGATTTGTCAATAACATAAACTTAGACACTCTCATCACAACACATTACAAAAGCACACAATCACCACAGTTTTCCATCATGATTTTCGGACAAATTTTCCATCCTTAATTTCCCACCACAATTTTCAACTTAACTGAGGTGCCAAATTAATATTGAAATAGTCATGATACTATGATCTCATTGAAATACAACAATAACAATTGGCCCAAAAACCTATAACTTTTGACCCAAGTATTTTTATAGGTTGACAAAGAGATACCAATTTTGATTTTAGAAGTTATAATGTAACTTTTCTCCAACATATCTTCTGGCAGCAATAAACAAATCTGATATGTCAATAGACCTAATGGACAAGAGGATGAATAAGCACAACAATTCGAGCAGGTCACGTGTATTTTCCGTATGATCCCTTCCTCAAGACTGTTCATACATCATTATTAGGTTGTACCAATTTCTTTCCCTACTTAGACTACAACAGGGACAAGAATATACGTAATACATATAATTTTCCGGCTTCACTTCAACTTCAGTTATCATAAACATCATTCCGTTAATAATTTATTATTGAAAAATGCCAAACTTCTACTAAGTTAAAATGAGATATATTGATAGAAGATCCAAATGACGCATTTCTTTGGCAAGAAATAGTACAACATCTAGGCATGCATATAATAAAGTGACAACAATACCTGTGCAAATCCATAGATAGCTCGCAAAATTCTAGCATAATCCGTTCCTAGCATCTGAATGACAACATCAGCCAGAAATGTTCCCCAAAACCTACATTACATGAAATACAATCAAACTTGAAGAAGAGCAAGCTATATAGGTAATAGCAATACAGGTGGAACTTTTTTACAAGTTCGATGATTAAGATGACAATAGCTTGTGATAATTTGCTAGAAATTGATCAGTCAAATCTACCCAGGAAAGGTGTTAGACGTCAATTATTATATCTTGACACTGAAGACATTAATTATTATTTTTAGAGAGATATTAGCTTATTTTTAATTAGATCTTTAATTAAAGTATCTTTATAGTATTAGCTTCTTTTAATTTCTTTAGCTTAAGCCTTTTGTTCAAACAAGTAGACCTATGTAACCTCTATTTAAGAGGCAGATCGATAGCAATAAAATTAAGTCAAAGTGATTCACTTTTAAGAGGTTTAAGACTCTCTAATGAGTCTAAGATAAGAGACACCCTTTGAAGAGTTTCACACTTTTACCATAGGACATTTGCGTCGAAGAAACAGAAACAAGGGGGAAAGCCCCACTAAGTTAAAACAATTTTCATACGAATCATTTGGTGACTCGATCTGTAACTCGGGATTGTAACAATTTGTTATCAGAGCTAAACACCATGGATGATTCCAAACTCTGAGAGGAATTTGACACAAAACTGGAAGAAGAATCTAGGATGGCTGAAAGCAGTGACAAGTTGGGCAATAAGCTACTGCAACAAGTGTCATTGCAGATACAGTAATTGATGGCTCCCAACTAGAACTGTTAAAAAGAAAAGAGTTTGACGGAGGAAACGAAAATGTCAACTAAACTGGTAGTCAGCCGAATAGGAAAGAGAATAAGATAAGAGTCAACAGGCGGGTCAAGAATAGTGCCATGATATACAAAATTAAACTTTCAGAAACACTGAGGTAGATAAAGAGAAATTGGTTTTCACATGACACAAGAAACACAGTTGTGGTCTTACCAAATGGAAAAGGAGGAACCCAATCTCTTATGGGCTTGTTGGGTCACCTCAGCACCTCCGGCGCACTGGGTAAACAATTTACAACAAACCCGCACCATGGATCCATGTGCAAGATAACGTATCTGAGATAAAGAAGGTTCAAAATATACCTTCAAAAGACCTGAGTAGACAGACTCATGTTTACCAAAAAGCGTTTAGTGCAAAGGTCGAATCAAATAGCCACAAGTTTTTCATTCCGACATCTACTATATCTACTCAACGAACATGAACAGAACACTCTCTTAAACCTTTCAGAGAGTCATCTGGAAAAACCCTTATGCGCTAAGCAGAGTATTTTGGGGTGAAAAGGTGAAAGATGGGAAAACTGATTTATCTGTTTATCAAAACTCCCTTTTGAATAACCATGATCCACAAATCACATTGAGGATATTAAGGAAAATCAAAACAAACGTGATATCAGTTTAATTTATTTCCAAAAATAATCTCTTAGTCAAAATCTAATAAATACTCTATTTAATAATTTCGATAAAGCAGATTAATTCCGTTTTAAAAGCTTTAAGACTCTCTCTAATGAGTTTAAGTTAAGGGACTCCCTTTAAAAGAGTTCCACACATTCACCATAGGGCAACAAAAACAGTGGGAAAAGCCACGCTAAGTTAAACAATTTTCCTATGAATCGTATGGTGGCTCAGTCCGTAACTCGGGACCATAAACAAAAAGGTGTGCTAGAGTATCGATCATGAGTCAGTAAGCTATAAAGAAGTTGGTGTATTGAAGACTAGTATGATTGTTTTATTGACAGGAAAAAAAGGAGGCGACAATCATATCTCTCTATGATGCACATTAAGCTTTAAACTTATGACCATTGAGAAGATGGGTTTGCATCAAACAAAATTCTTTAGCAAGCCAAGAACAACAAAGTATAATATGCAAGGAAAAAGTAAATGATAAAAATTTAAACGGAAAAGAGTCAATACAGTGGGCCAAGCAAATTCATCATACTCCTCAAGCCCACATATCTGGATGCAGCACCCGCAAAGCCCTGTCCATGATTAGAGGGCAGACAAACAAGAAGATGTCAAACAAGAATACCAGGTGCGCAACACCTATCATATAGTTTACAATGCATAAAACAAATAACTCACAAATATTAGCTTTGCAACTATTCATATATAATGATGAATTAATGCTCTCTCCATAAAAATATTTTAACAAAATTACCAAATTTAACCCAAAGAAAATCAATATATACCATGTAGACTTAACTTTAGGACTAATACTATGGTAGAGGTTATCACTTAATATTTTAGTACATAGTAGCGCATAGTTTGTAACTTGATATATTGCCAATCATACCACTAGCTTAAACTTGTTCATGGCTCAGGCTACCCACCCAAGCCCAAAAGCCCGTTTGAAATTTTGAAGGGTTTGAGCAAATATATTAGGCTCGAAAATTGGCTTAGACAAAAATTAAGCCCGTTTAAAATATGGGTCAAGCTTGGGCTTGAACATTCAAGGCCCGAGCCCAACGCGACTTGATTTGTTTTAAGTTTATAATACTTTATATTATATTATTTTTTTTATATTATATAATTTAAAACACATAAGAAAATAAATATATATTAAATATATAATACTACTCTAATGTAAACATTAAAATAATGTTAAGATGACTATATAAAAAATGTATAAAATTATTAAATATTAAAATAATATAATATAAATATTTTTTAAAAAAATTTAAAAAATAATATGGGCGGGCCTAAAATGAGCTTGGGTTAGTCTTTTGCAAATATGGGCGGATTTGAGCAAAACTTTAAACCCATATTTCAGGCCGGGCCGGACTTGGATAAACATAAAATAGGTTAATATCATGCTTAGACCCAGTCCGGCCTATGAACACCTCTAACTGGGTTAGTGGCAAACTTGTGTGGGTTTCAATTTGATTGGCATGAGGTCTAGGGTTTGATCCTTGTGTTTGTAAACCCTTTCCCCCTTTCCCCATTGTCATGTAATTGATCACTTGTATCAAATAAAAACTTGATATATTAATATCCAAGCACATGCATAGCCAAACAGGGGAAAAGGGAAAATGCATAAACTAAGAAAGAAGCACTACATTGCAACCATAAAATCGAATTTATTCATTAGTAATTTTAGATTATTTTCCATATGATAGTATATATTAATAACAAGGAACTTTATATTCTAGCATGATGATGATAAAATTACCTGCTTAGCCGCAAGCAAGGCCACTCTTGACTCTACACTTGTAGCAACTACCTGTCCCCCCTAGAAGCCAAGAAAGCAAGTAAGTTAAGAATTTCAAAGCTAAATTATGTTATACATTCTATTATCTCAGCCAAGATTATTTACATCGATATAAAGAGAGTTGTAGATTGATATATGACAATAAAAAAATAACAAAATAATAGGAAAACACTGTTAAATCTGTCAGGAACATTACATAATTTTCATTAATCAAACAATAAAGATATATATTTACATCATAATCAAGAAAGTAGCACACATTTAGAACAAATAGGAAAGTAGCAGAAAAATTATTTGCTCTTACATTCAAGCGTGCAGGAAAAAATAACAGCATTATCACCTACCCTTGAGAAATAAACCATTCTAGGAAGAACACAGGGAGAGGGAAGTACATGCTGAAATATTACCTTCAGCCCTCCATGCAAGGAGAAGAAACACAGAAGATGATTGCCTTGCATATAGCATTAGCATGATAAAAAGGGGAGGTTGGAGGGTAATAATGTTCACCGTTCAGATAGCTTAAAAAAAGAAGGGGGGATGGAAATAGTTATGCTACAACCTTGATGATTACAAAATGGAAAGGGAATGTTAACATGTTCTTTTACACGCATAGTTTTTATCATATGTTCTGTAAGACATGGAAGATGAGAGAAATGAAGTATTTTACTATTGATCTACAATAGTATTTACACAGATGAAAAATCTATACAAGAAAATAATTAAATAATATTAATCTAATTGATTCCTAAGAATCTGCTAATCTACCCCTACAATCACATCTACAGCTACTATCTCTTTGAATTACAATTTGTAATTCCCCTACAAGCTGAAGCATAAATATTGATCATGCCCAGCTTGTTACATAGATAATCAACTTGATTTCCATTTGGTCATTTGGTGAACAAATCAAGAAGTTCTATTGTCTTCACATAGCCTGTGGAGATTATATTATCCAAAATCTTTTCACGAATAAAGTGACAATAAAAAATCAGTGTGTTTGGTTCTTTAGTCACATGTCATAGCACAGCCAATTCTGTTTCTCGACACTGATTATGTCTTCCTCAACACATCCAACCATGGCTTAATTGCAAACCCTAATATAAACCTAGGATCTAAGTAGGCTCTAATACCAAAAATGATGTGGCTTAGGGGAGAAAACAGCAGTAAATAAAGAATTAGGGTTGAAAAAACGATTAGGAAAGATGGAACTCTAGAGATTTAGGCTCTCTAGTTTTTCTATTGATTCAAGAATATTAATGATGGTTGTACAGCCTACAACTTATTTATATAACCTTTCTTGCAAGCAAAGTAACTAGGCTTTCTTGCAAACAAAGTTTTATTCTAGCCCTAGGTTTAAACTCTAAAAATAACTAATAACCCGAGCCATCTATAATATATCTAAGACTTAAAATAAATATTATGAAATAAAACTGGAATAATAAAATATTATAACATAAATAAAAGCTCCTACGTTCTTCCTTTCTATTTCCCTCCATTCTCCTCAATGGCGACTAAACTTATAATGGTTTTTGCCTTTTTGACTAAAATAGAAACCACAGGCTGTTTCAAAAGGCAGTTTAGGTAGTCGTTATTCCCATCCCAAAGACCAATTAAATAGTTTTACAGGTTAGAGCTTACCCTAAACCCATAACCAACAAGTTAATTTGCCAACTAGAAATAATAAAACCAAGTAGATGGCTGCAGGAAATTTCCCCACAAAAGATAAAATATAGTTCAAATCCTCAAGCCTTTTCACTCAAAATAATTTATGGGCATGTACTACATATGCTACATGTATGGTCACCAAACTTACTGCCTACATGCTACAAATTCAAGACGAAGAAGTAACTAATATCTTACATATGCATAAAAAAAAAAACATAAACATTTTATAAAATGAGGCAGTCAAAAACATAGAAAACAAGTTCGAATGTCTGCAGCAGAAGTTGATCCAACCTACCCAAACCTAAAGGCAAATTCTTAAAAAGTCAAAAGCTGAAGCATAAGCAAATTGAACCTAGTTGGCTCGAAAGTTGAAACTCAAAAAAGAGTGGAACCTGAACCCCCTCCCAGACTCTGACTCAAATCTGATTAATAAGTAGATGTAAAAAAATACCAGATCCCACCTAACCAACCAAATTGGGTCAACAATTAAGATAAAAACCCAATAAAACTCGAACCTAGGAATCAACACCAAAAAATGACCTGACGAGGTTAAAATTCAAATCTAAAAACCAACGTAACTCAAATTCATTACAACCTATTTAGTTGACACCTCTAGTTGTTACGAAGTTTGGGTACATTTTTAAACAAAAAATATGTGGAATTCTAGTATTAAGTAAAATACAAATCCTCATAATTCATCCATAGATCAATTCCTTCAACAACTAGTAAGTTATGAATTCAATTGGCACCTTTTTAAGAGCTTCCTTTTTCATCAAATAGTTGGCAGCTTCTAGGAACACCTTTCCAGACAATTTCTTCATCAACTACCACAAACAATGAATAAAGCTCAATAAAATAACCAACAATGCAAAATAAAACATAAACTAATATAAAGTCAGTATCTTACCAATTGATAAAGTTTTGCCAAAGTAATTATACCACCACCCTAAACAAAAAGAAGGAATGAACTACGTATCAATTTACATTAAGAATCAAAATAATCATTAACAAATTAAGCTGGACTAAAAAAAAGTATGAATACCTTCATAACCATTGATTGGAATTCTGTTGCCCCAACTTTACCAGCAGCAAGGACCTGCACCTTCCACTGGCTAAGTCCCAACTCTAGACTATTTTGGATGTTGGAAATATCATTATTTTCCCATAAGCCCGGAAAAGTTCCTGATTCTTTGCTAAACAAGGCAGCACAAAATAAAAGTTACCATTGTGCATATATAGAACTGATTTTTTTTCGTCTATCTCTACCATCTTAAGCAAATTGATTTCAATAATACATTAGAAATTAAAAAAGAAACAAGCTAAAATAGTTGTCTAGTTTGTTCAGAATTTAGATAAACAAGGATTTCAAAACTTAGTTATTTACCAGTTTAATTGAATCTCTTTATAAACATTTTTATTCATCATATTGCAGTAATAGTGGAGGTGTAAAATGAAAAACACTTTCCAAACCTAAATTAGACCCATAAAACTTATTCTCAATTTTGGCTGGCAATGAATTCACTTACTGTGGTCCTTGATCTCACAATTTTGTAGTCACCAAGAACTTTATGAGGATAAATTTTGCTAAACATTGAGATTGAATGAGGTTACCTAGAGTAATTCCTCAATAGATGAAGGAAAATCTCTGCTTCCAGGTATTCAGTGGACAATTTGCTTGAGCAAGGAATGTTCAACTTCTTCCTCACAGAAAGCAGGACATTTCTGTATGACGGCCTCCAACCCCTAATCAGAAGATCAAATGGGATCGGTGAGATGCCTATCAAAACAGAAACTCAGCTGACACCAAAAGAAATAAAACTCGTCACTCTCTACCATCAGCAACAATCATATGTTTGATTTGGTTTCAGCCAAGTGTCTTAGATACCTAGCAATGCAAACAGGCATCCAACAAAACCAAATTTATGGAAGCAATCAAAGGCACTGACCTCAATGTCGATCGGGCATCAGCAGCAAGGAATAAGAAGCGTGATTCAAGACCTGCTATAAAAGCATCTCGCTCCTCGACATTCTCTTCAATCATCATATCCTCCACATCATCTTTATTCAGTATAGACTTCAACAAGGGACTAAAGTAGCTGAAATTCGTAACAAAATTCCAAATAAGAAACTGTTTTAAAGTAAAACCTGAAATTCTGAGCAATCAAAACCAAGCGAAATCGGAAACCTGGAACCAAATAGGATTCTTTGAAGCTCATATAACTCTTCATCCGTGGCTAGTTCAAGCACAATTCGAAGCTCCGGATCGTATTCATTTGCAACTGAAACCCAAAATTCTAAACAACTTTTAAAGCAGTTCCTTTTAGGGAAAAAAAACAAACAAAGGCATCAAAAAAAGGACCTTGGCCGTGCCTTGACACCGCGGCATTACTACAACCCACCAGCCGTACAGCATTCGCGCGCCGAGGCCAAGCCAAATTCTTAAAAGTTTAACAAAGTAAAATTATGAGAAAAAGAAATCGAAAAAGATAATAAATTAGTGAAAGTTGGAAGTGTCTTACTGAGAAAGAGGAAGAGAATGAGAGGCTAGTGGTAGTGGCGGCGAGGGGAATAAAGGAAGATAGATAAAGAGCCATTTTCAAGAATTCTAGTTGTATTACTATCAAACAGTGAATCTCATTTCCACTTCTAAACAAGCAAATTTTTATATTGATTTTCAAACCACGAAACTGGAAGTTTTATGGGAAGAAATTCAACTGATTCCAGTTGTCGTTTTTATAGTCGTAAAATACTCGCATCAGATTTTAGGAAAGCTGAATTTTTATTTTTTTTTTAATAAGAAAAATCTTTATTTTCCTAATTTTATTAATTTTAAATTCAATTTATAAATAGAAAATATTAATTTTTTTCAGCGGCTTAAACCGAAAATTGACCAAAACTTCAGATCTGCCGTATGCAATATTTTTCCTGCATTTTTCACCTTTTGCAGGCCTGGATCTTTACCGCCTTGGAAAATTTTTTAAGACAAAAATAATTAAATTATAGATTTTTTGATAGATTAAAAAATCTTTTACTATTATTTTCAAAAAATAATTTTATCAGATATTAATTTTATTATTTTATTATTTTTAAAGATTATTATTATTTTTTTAATTTTAGAGGACTATAGTGTATCTTTTCATACCTTAATTTATAATTTAATTTGGGAGTATTAATGGTTCGGGTTTAGATAAAGTTTGAATATGATATTAACATATTTTATGTTTATCAAGTTTGGTCCGGCTTGAAATATGAATTAAAATTTTACCTAAATTCATTTATATTTACAAAAGATTAACTCAAACTCATTTTAAGTCTATTTATATTATTTTTTATTTTTTAAATATATATATATTATATTATTTTAATATTTAATAATTTTATATATTTTTTATTTATTTAAAATTTTCATATAGTAATATTAATATTATTTTAATGTTTAAGTTAAGGTAATATTATATATTTTGTATAGGTTTTTTTAATGTGTTCTAAATTATATAAATATAAAAATAACATAATATAAAATATTATAAAATTAAAAACGAGCAGGTCGGGCTCATGCTTTTAATATTCAAGCTTGACCAATATTTTAAACGGGTCTATTTTTTTGGTCAAACCTGTTTTTCGAATCTAAATATTTTTACATTTGAGTTTAGATAAATAATCCGTCCTATGAAGAGGTTTATTTATAAAGGAGCTAAATCATAATTTTCCATTTGAGAGAGCCTTGTCTGCCCCCCCCCCCCCCCCCCCCCACGGTTATATTCACCCCTGGTCTTCTGGTTGTTAAGCACAATTACATATCATCCATGAACTTTGCAACCACCACATACAGGAGACTAATAAAAATAAATAATAACAACAATGGCATTATGAATTAAGTAGGCTAATTTTTCAAAATATAAAATAGAATACAAAAAATAGAAAAATATAAGTGAAGAAGAAGAAGAGGCAAACGATTAGATGAAGATGGAGCCATGGAGGAGATTGATAGTTTAGGGCTTTAGTTGATTAGGGTAAACTCAAAACTTAATGTGTATATATATTAAAAGTATTTTTATAGATATTTCGGGAAGGAACGGGATGAGTTTAATCCAAATTTGACCCTAATTTTTTTTTAAAATTAATTCGACTTGACCAATCTCAAACCTTATTTAAAAAATTTTGATCCTAACAGATCAAGTCAGAACCTGTTGATTCGAATTTTTTTACATCCTTATTCGCAAGTGTGTTTATCATTTTCTCTCCTCCCCCCAATCACCTTCACCTTCTTCGTATTTGTCAAACCTTAACCCTAATCCTTTTAACCACTATTAATAATTATGTTCCTACCTCGCTCTGATAATTAATCTTCCTTATCCATTCACATATAAATTTCATCTATTATTTTCCACTCTTTATCTCAACATTTATTAATTTTTCTCTCACTATTGGTGCTTTGTGAATCAACAAGTATTCTCGTCATAATAACATGTCTCATAAAACTCAAACACAGGTGCAAGGAAGGAAAACGCAAAGGGTCTTCCAGTATAATTGAGTTATTCGTGTTGTCCACCATCACTGAAGGCAGTGACCTCATTAATATAATCTATTACACCCTAATGTTTTCACAGGTTATAATAACGGGGTCACCGCCTTTGATGGTGGTGAATAAGACGCATTACTTGATTGTATTGAAACGCCATTGCATTTTTCTTCCTTGTATTTATGTTTGAGTTTTATAAAACATTCTATTCTAATGAGAAACTCGTTGTCATTCCCGCATAACCGCTATCAACTACAATCCCATTTATACTTCATCCATTGACAGCATAACTTTTGTAAATTTAAAGCCCTAATTACACTTCAACCTCAGATCGTATAATCACCACCAACTGAGACCTTAAGTTGCAACGCAATTCGACTTCTCAATAAATGACTCCATACTCACATGACAGATGAAATTTGTAGGTCACATAGCTCCATGACACCAGCGTAAATTCAAACATTCTTTAAAACTATAATCATGTCTATTTCAAAAACGGATAAAAAAAAGCCTACAAACTTGTAATTTTCAACCACAAGAAAAAAAATTTAGCAAAATGAAAATGTGCCTTGTAGGATGTCTTTTTGGAGAGAGAAAAAAAACACGTCCTACGTGACGCGTTTTCACTGATGTGATAATGAAAACACACTTTGTAAAATACGTTTTTCTTTCTCTCTCTAAAAACAACGTAAATTAGTAAATTTTAAGATTTCAACATAACTTCTCAATTAATTTTTTTCAGCATATATACATAAATTAATCGCGTATAAAGTGTAAGCTTCGTGCTGTTTTTCTCTTCCTGTACCTCTTGTGGGTTTTTTTTTATTTATAAATATATGTAATATATAGGAGGGGTACAAACCCCTCATGAGACACCCCCTCTCTACACACCCTTCATGGGTGCCCCTTCCTCTCTCATAAAAATATGATATATACATACATGCATACTCCCTTTGTGGGTGTTTACTCCTCGTTGGGTTCATACCCTTAAATATATGAATGCATATGAATGCTTGGAGAGGGTTCATACCCTAAAAGTGACAAGGAATTCATAATTTTTTTTTCTAAGATTGGCTATTGAAACCCAATGGCTTAACATACTTGAAATGCATATAAAATAAAAAAGGGTAAGGTAAGAGAGGTTAACTTGATTTAATTATGAAATTACTGTGAACCAATATAAGTATTTTGAGGCGTTTTTGTTAGATAGAGTCATCTCAATTTATTTTACTTCGATTCACTCTCATTGCACCAATTGTTATGCAAGATTTCAATAAGAGAGGAGAATGTGGTGAGAGGTTTGAGACCGTTTACCCGTATAGAGAAGAGAGTTGTCAATTATTGAGACGAGGGGGAAAAGAAATGATAAAACCTTTTAAGGAACTCAAAGATAATATATGATGATCGAAAAGTTGAAAAGAAAAAAAAAACTTTCTTTCCTTAATCCTTAAAAGTATATATAAAATTATAAATTTTTTTTTTTATGAAATGTATATTGATACTTATGTATAACAATATTAAACATAACTTTAATTGGATGAATTTAATTTAAACTTAAATAAAATTAATTTTACTCACCAAATTCCAGTAAACATCTAAGCATATTTAAAAATCTGTATTTAAAATTTTTAAATTTAAATTTAAGTAAAAATAAATTTATTATTATTTAAATACAGTTGAACAAATTATTTTTTTTATAGAAAAGTTGAACCAATTTAAATTATTAAAACTCTGTCGTAAATTCAAACTATTTTAAATCGAACCTATGAGATCATGGACGGGACAATGTCAGAACCACCAAGCAACTGAGGCAAAGCGCCCGTTATACAATTATTTATTTTTTGAAATCATACACAATTATTTATTTATTTAGGCATAATTTTAAATTTAGTTTTTAAAATTTACATATTTGTCAATTTGACCCTTACATTTTAGTTAAATTTAATCTTTTACCTTTAAAAAATTAAATTTGACCATTAATATTTCAAAGAGTCAAATTTTTAAAAAAAGTATCGACTAAAACATTAAAATTTTAAACAAAATAGTTTATATAATAATTCACATTTACCTCATGCTACTCTTTTTGAATTTTTATATATAAAAAATATTATTATATTAACATAAAATAAATGTATATTCCAACTAAGTGTCATATCAATATTATTAAAAATTGATGTAATAGTAATATTTTAATTAAAAAACGATTTAAATGTTCTTGAAAAGTTAACAGTAAAATTTAGCTAAAAAGGACTAATCTGATAAAAATGTAAGTATTAAGAGCTAAAATGGTATTTTTCCTATTTAGTTATTATTATTGAACACTAGTGTTCTTTTCCTTTCTAAAATTTTTTGCTCTTACGTGCCATGGCAGGCTTGAGAGAATTGCAGGCCAAAAACCAATAGTTCAATACCGAACCCCACACCCACCAAAAAAAAAAAAAAAAAAAGCTGAAGAGGAAAACGAAAAAAAGCTACAATAAGAAAAATAAAACGATGGGCAGAGTTGAAGAAAAGAACCGGTGTAAATCTTTTAGGCATTCGAAGTTTTAATGTGGAATGGGGCCATGGAATCCGAGGCCAACAACAGAGATCGGTGTGGTTGCTCTTCTTCTTCGTCGATCTGTAAGTTCTTTGTTTTTTCTTTGAATCTCTTCTCCAGTTTTGACCGACTCACTTAAAATTTGAATCTCAGTTTTGTTAAGGTTTTCTGGTCAAATTCTAGGGTTTTGGGTTGGAGCTCTGGATCTTGTCATCCTTAGATTTGATTCACAAGATTGGGAATTTCACTAGGTCTGCGAAAATGTACCAATATTATGTTTTGTTTTTCGGAATCAAGGGGAGATTTTTAAAGAGGGAAAAAGGAATACTTTACACTCAGTAGTAAGGAAAAAAAAGAATGAGAAATATCGGATTCGGGTTTTTACTTTCTTAGTAATTGAAGTTAAAACAAGTAGGTAATGCCAGTTAAGAAAACAAACTCCATTACCTTATTTTCTGGTTAATAGTAGCAGTTTTGTTTTCTTGGATTTGCAATTGTTATTTAACTTTGATTCAGTTATTATTATTAGGAAGTAGGCCATTACTAAAAAAGGAAACCAAAAAAGAAATCAAATTTCACCTGGCAGCCCAAGAAAATAAAATGCTAGATGGATATTCCAGGTTTTGTTTTGTTTTTTTTCTTTTCGGCTACTTTTCTTATATTTGAATTTGTAGGAAATGGAGAAAACTGAATGTTTCAAAATTTATTGATTATCTTCTCCAAAGCTTGTTTTCTTAATGTGAAAAGAGCATTCAAAGCCGACATTTTTGTTCAACTTCATTTCTGACTTAAAATAAATTAACGGTTTGTGTCTTTTGGTTTGATATTTCAGGTTCAGTAACTTATTGCTTCTAGTCCCTGCATATAGATCCATAGCACTTCATAATGACGGAACCAAGCTCAGTAGATGTGATTTTTGACTTTCTGAGGAGAAATCGCTTTACGAGAGCTGAGGCAGCTTTGCGTAGTGAACTCGGTAACCGACCTGATTTGAATGGATTCCTTCAGAAACTTACCCTTGAAGAAAAGGACCCTGGCAAGGTTCTAGAAGAAGAAAAGGGGAAAAAACCAGTGGGTGAAAGTCATGGTTTAGGTTCTCGAAACAGTGGTGAGGCTTCTAAGGAACTTATAATAAAAGAGATAGAGTGTGGAGCTGGCAGAAATGGACCTGAAAGCAAATTGAGAAATGCTGTTTCTACTGGGGAGCATAATAAACCTAATGAAGCAAAAGTGATGAGTGATAAGAGTTTCACTTTCTCTAAAAATTTAGAGGAGACTGTACTTAATTTGCAGTCAAGGAACTTAAATACTACCAATCACTCTGATCTATACAAAAATGGCGGTTTTGATAATCGCACTAGCTTTTTGGAGCTAGAGAAACAAGACCTGTCAAGATGTGGTACAGCTGAAGCTTCTGAAACGGATAAAGGTAATGTTAAATATGGAGAAGAGATTATGTTTCCGGGTGAAATCAAAAGTTCATGGCTTGTGAATACAAGCAAAGCTAATGTGGATTCCAAGTATGATAATTTTCATGCCAGTGGAACTAAGGAGCTTGATCAGCATTATAAGACGACCTGTGCATACTTGATGGAAAACTTTGCTGATAATAGCATATGGTCTAGAACTAAGGAACCCGCTAGTGCGTCTTCAGAGATATGGAAAAATTGTTCTGTTAAGACTGTTTTCCCATCCCCCGAGGGGGATGTTTCTATCAGATATGATGCTGTTAATACTTCAGAAAAGAGAGAAGGGAAACAGAAGGCATGTGCACCTGATATTAGGGCAGCAATTAAGGAACAGGTAGATGAGGCTGGAAGGGCTCTATTCTTCGGGAAGTCTCAAGGAGCTGCAGAGCAAAAAGGAAAAAATAGGTTAGTCTTCCCTCTTGCATCTGAAAATCCAAAGGAAGAGTTTCCTAGGTTGCCACCAGTTAAACTCAAGTCGGAGGAGAAGTCATTGAATGTCAATTGGGAGGAAAAATATGAGCGTGATGTTCCAGGTGCAAAGCTCACTAGTGCTGACAATGCATTCCTTATAGGGTCCTATCTGGACGTTCCTATTGGGCAAGAGATAAGCTCTTCAGGTTGGTTCATATAACTATGTGATTATCGATGAATGCTTACAGTGATAGTTGATTT
Organism: Kokia cookei; assembly: GCA_039519145.1. Lineage (NCBI taxonomy): Eukaryota > Viridiplantae > Streptophyta > Magnoliopsida > Malvales > Malvaceae > Kokia > Kokia cookei. The sequence continues at coordinate 33,872,947 of CM076904.1, read as the reverse complement.
TATTTAAATTAATGATTGCAATTAGCTAACTGTCCGAATGTTTCTCTTTTTCCTTTTCATTTTATTATATGTGCTGGTAAGATATATATGAATTCTCTGTCTGTGTCTATATGTATGCATTGTCTGACCTTTAAGACATGTCCAATTCGTTGTAGTAAAGTCTTTCTTAACTTGAAAAGATTCCATCTAGCAGTTGGTGGGTTAAAACACTCCACCATGTTATTCAAATACATTTTAGATATTTGTTACTTTGAGGTAAGCTGTCTTCATGCTATATATTCCTTTTCCTTTTACTTCTTTAGTTATGCCTTGGTTCATATCAACTTATCCCCCTAATATTCGATGTAGAAACCAGAAAAAAATGATGATTTGAAAGTAAACAGAAAAGCTTTGAAACATTTTCTCACTTGAGTATTGCAAAGAGGAGTTCAACCCATCAGCCCAGCCTCTGAAAATGATTTTTAATAAGCTACAGAAGTACTTCTCACTAGAGAAATGACAAATTCAGGTTTCAAACCTTACAGAAACTAACACTATGTTTGGATTAAAAGTAGTGAAGCGAAAAGAAAGGAAAAGTAAAAGAGTGGAAAGCTAAAAAGGGTAAATGATTACATTTATCTTGTTTGGATAATTAAATTAATGAAAGAAAGTAAAATAATTTTAACAGTTTTTGTTTGGATAAACAGTGGAAAGGAAAGGAATAATTATAATAATTTTTTACAATTATAACCTTTTTATAAATCTATTTGTAAAAGAAATGGAGGACAAGAAAGACACTCTACATCTTAAAATTTTGTTTTGCTTTCATTTCCCTAGCTTTCCCCCCAAATTGGGCTAAATAAAAATTTTAACTTTTAAGGGAAAGCAAGGGATACTCAATATCCCTTACTTTCCATAGCTTAAATTATCAAGTCTATCCAAACAATGGAAAGGATGACCCTTTCCTTTACTTTCCTTTCCTTTCCCAACCTCCAATCCAAACATAGGCTAAGTATCAATTAATTTTAGAGGACAGATATATTCAATAATAATTTAAGAGTGGCTGTATTTGGAGTATTGCACTAATGCTGAACTTGCTAATTTACTAAGATTCTATGCCGGGAAAGTTAAATTCAATTTGATGTCAAGTAGTCTTGCTACTATCTAGTGTAAACATATAGGGTGAATGACAGCATGGTTAATCTTCTTCCTTGATTATATATATCATCTCACAATTAAAACTTCTAACTCGAATATTAAATCTTTTGAACAGCCATTAAAAAAATTATAGCCAATTGCTGTAGGATAATAAGGGAACAATAGTTTAATTTCTCCTCTCCAAACTCTAATTTGATTTTCATGCTTAATCTTTTTCACTTTAGCCCTTTATGTTCATAAAAGGGATTCAACCTGTGGCATTCTCTGGTTCCCTAGAGTAGGATGCTAAGTTTTCTTTGTCTGGACCTGAATAAAGTTCATAACTATGGATGATGCTTTTGTTAAGAGCAGTTGATTATTTCTCTTTTAACTCTGCTGAGTAAAGCTTGTAAATCATTTTTATGATGATCCAGGTGGGAAAAGGAATGCTGGAGGTAGTTGGCTCTCTGTGAGTCAGGGCATTGCAGAAGATGCATCTGATCTGGTTTCTGTTTTTGCTACTAATGGTGATGGATTGAGTGAATCTGTTGATTATGCAAATGAGTATTGGGACTCTGATGAATATGATGATGATGATGATGTTGGTTACATGAGGCAACCTATCGAGGATGAAGCCTGGTTTCTAGCTCATGAAATTGATTATCCTAGTGACAATGAGAAGGGAACTGGGCATGCCAGTATTCCTGATCCTCAAGAAAGAAGTCAAACCAAGGATGAAGAAGATGATCAATCATTTGCGGAGGATGATTCTTACTTCTCTGGTGAACATTATATCCAAGCAAAGAATGTTGAACCTGTTGCAGCTTCTGATGATCCTATAGGGCTGTCTGGAACTGAAATGTATAGCAGGACCCGTGAGAATGATTCAATTGCCCAATATGATGGGCAGTTAATGGATGAAGAGGAGCTTAATTTGATTCGCTCTGAACCTGTTTGGCAGGGATTTGTAACTAAGAGAAATGACCTTATCATGCTAGAGGATGGGAAAGTTCTTAACGAGTGTGGGAGATCTCGGCTGGATGATATATATATAGATGATGAACAGCATGGTTCAGTCAGGTCTATTGGTGTGGGAATCAACAGTGATGCTGCTGATATTGGCAGTGAAGTACGTGAAAGTTTAGTTGGAGAAAGTAGTGAAGGGGATTTTGAATATTTTCATGATCACAATGTTGTTGGAGGGTCTAGACAAAGTCATCATGAGAAAGACAGGAAAAATATTGATAAATCAAATAGGGATAATAGGAAAACTGGAAAAAATGATACAAATAAGTATGTTACTGGGAATGATAAAGGTCCAACTTGCCAGGTGAAGAATCTTGCAGACAGGGGATTTTCTTTTCCACCTCCACTAAGAGATGGGCAGTTGGTGCAGGTTGGTTCTAGTAAGTCTCAATGGTCAAGTAATTGCAATGCAGCTGGTGATGAACATGATGATTGTTTGAGTGCTTTGATGGGGTCTGATGATATGCTTGCTGCATGGAGACGAAAAAGCAGCGATTCTTCAGCCGGAAAATGTTCTAGGGATGAAAACAATGCCAATGCTGTAAGATCTGCAAATTCTAGTCCTTCTAGTCTCTCTAATTATTGTTATGATGAACAAGAGCAGACAAAGATAAAAGAAGGGAAAACTAGTGGTGTGAGAGATGATCCTGGGATCTCACTTGAGGATGAAGAGGTTGCTGCTGTCCAAGAGCAAGTGAGGCAAATTAAAGCGCAGGAGGAGGAATTTGAGACGTTCAACCTGAAGATTGTGCATAGGAAAAACAGGCATGTTTTTCAAAATTTCAATGATGCATAAATGGTGTGATGTATCTTCTCTTTCTGTCTTCATCCTTGAGCCACTCTGGTGGTAGTCTCCATGAACTCTGCTCGAGGTTGGAGAGACAAAGCTGGTTGCAAGCTCCCTCTTTTAGTTTTCTGACTGACAAGAGTTTTAGATTAATATGTTTATGCACCATAGCATTTAACTAATTAGTGTCTCATTGTTGACTACTACTCCTTTACCAAGTATTTAGCAAGCTCATGTTTTGTTTCTTAGCTTAAATTTTAACTAATTCACCGTTTTGCAGTTGCAACTAGTTTTCTTTCAATTATTTGTTTTGTTACTAATTTTTAGTACGATGTTTAACTTGTAAGATGATTGACTTATAACTTGATCACTAAATGATTGCTATTGATTGATAGCAATTATCATTGGACCACACACACACACCTGAAAAGAAAGAAGCTTCTTGAATATTCATAGATGCAGCTTTTTGTTATCGATGGCACTGACATCTAAATAGCTAAATTTCTACTGCTTTTACAACCTTTGGCATATCTTCTTAATCATTTTTACTTGCTTGAAATATTTCCCTAGTATGGTTTAAACGGTAGAGTTCTTACAAACGGACTTAACTTAGATATGCCCTCTTTTTGTTTTTCAGAACTGGATTTGAGGAGGACAAGAATTTCCATGTTGTTTTGAACTCTGTTATAGCTGGGCGCTATCATGTCACCGAGTATCTTGGATCAGCTGCTTTTAGTAAAGCTATACAAGCACATGACCTACACACTGGCATGGATGTCTGTGTCAAAATTATAAAGAACAACAAGGATTTTTTTGATCAAAGCCTTGATGAAATTAAGCTTCTCAAGTATGTTAACAAACATGATCCAGCTGATAAGCATCACATTCTCCGATTGTATGATTACTTTTACTACCGAGTAAGAAAATGCTGGCCAACAACTGTCTTATTCCTTGTTCATGCTTTTTAATGTTCCTAGATACTGGCTACTTCCTTTTCTTATTATTTTATGGTTTTTATTTTATATTCTTTACCATTGGTTAGATGTTTGCAAGTTTGTTATATTTGCATTCTAGTCCTAATTCTTTCACGTTCCTATTGATACATACATTTAATGCGGGAATTTTTCTTAACAAATCTGGCTCCCAGAGGCAAATGGTTATATTTGTTGAAGTTCAAGTTGGCATGTTATAATTGCTTTCTCTGGTGGTGAAATTAAAATTTTATCTTTGGGCTAATGCATCATAGTGTCCTGTACATACACAATAATGCATGTTGAATTGAGTAGCAGCTGACTGTTCTTTATTTTCCAGGAGCATTTGCTAATAGTCTGTGAACTTCTCAAGGCAAACTTATATGAGTTTCATAAATTTAATAGGGAATCAGGTGGAGAAGTCTACTTCACAATGCCAAGATTGCAGGTTTGGAAAGCTGTTTTCTTCAGTGGAGCATCTAATCTATGTCTTGCCATTACTTAATCTTCTTTTAAATTCTTCTGTGCAGTCAATTACCATTCAGTGTTTGGAGGCTCTTCAGTTTTTGCACAGCCTTGGCCTAATACATTGTGATCTGAAGCCGGAAAATATCTTAGTGAAAAGCTATAGTAGATGTGAGGTGAAGGTCATTGATCTTGGGAGCAGTTGTTTTGAGACAGATCATTTATGCTCCTATGTTCAATCCAGGTCCTATCGGGCTCCAGAGGTTATCCTAGGACTTCAATATGATAAGAAGATTGATATTTGGTCACTTGGCTGCATCTTGGCTGAACTTTGTACTGGCAATGTAAGTATTGGTCTTATTTAGGCATTAATTAGTATTTGCTTCTTATGAATCATGCTATGATATGTGGTTTTCTAACATCTAATTGTTTTTTTCATTGTTTCGTTTACTACTTTGGAGAAAAAGTATTATAAACAAAAAAGCTTGGGAATATCATGCATTTGAACAAATCATTAAATTCAATGGAAAAAAGACTTGACTGAACATGATTTAGGTTTGAAGTGAACTCACTGGTTCTGAAACTGAAAAAATTAAAACAATAAAAGGAATAAAATATTGTTCGATTTTATGACCTCTTTGTAATTACATTTGGTGATGTCCTCATCCATAAATGCTGGATGGATTAAATTTTGGAACTTTACTATTTGCAAGTCTCTGGTTAAAAAATTTCAGGAAGACTAGTTGCTTGAGTTGTTAAAGTGAAGATATGTAAGTTGCCTGACATAAGTTGTGGTGCAAACTTGACCAAAAGAAAATGTTTCTTATGTTGTGGTATCAAGATCTATTTCGTTCATTCATTTCATTGACTTATCTGTTATTCGGACTTGTCATTTTCTTGAAGTACCCATGTTCGTAACCCATGCTAGATACATTTTCAGACATAGGTTTGAAGATATGATCCTCTATATACATGGGAAAAAAGAAAAAAATTGAACATATCCATGTCAGTTACATACCCGCATGTGGCATACCCTAGGACAATCAAAATATAGTTGGCTTGTGTACTGACAATTTTGATTGATTTCTTTATTTAATTTTACTGGAAAAGCATATTCTTTCACTGTGATATATATATGTATATGTATATATGAAATATGGATAATATTCTTGGATAATTATTTTTCCCTTTTCTGTTCTATTTCTCTCTCTAGCCTCAAGTGTAGGATATATTGATCATTACTGTTAATAATTTTTCGATTTTATTGCTAAACCTGTCTATGAATGCTTTGTACAATTTGATCTTAATTTGATGGTGTAGGTCCTGTTCCAAAATGATTCACCTGCGACATTACTTTCGAGGGTAATTGGAATCATAGGTCCAATTGAACAAGGCATGCTTGCAAAAGGACGGGATACATACAAATATTTTACCAAGAATCACATGCTTTATGAACGTAATCAGGTCCATATTTTCTTTTTTCTTTTTTTAACTTGGTGGTTAAAAGTAGTTTATTCTAGACATTGCTTCCCACTTGAATGTAGTTTTCATGCTAATGCATTTGGGTTTAAAAGTGGTGTGTATTTGCTCATATCTCAGGAGACCAACAGACTAGAATATCTGATACCCAAGAAGACATCGTTGAGTCATCGATTGCCTATGGGGGACCAGGGCTTTATCGATTTTGTTGCTCATTTGCTTGAAGTAAACCCAAAGAAGCGCCCTTCTGCATCAGAGGCTCTGAAGCATCCATGGCTATCATTCCCCTATGAACCGATATCAGCTTGAGTAGTTGCATGCAGATTTTCTTGCCTCTTATTGACTGGGGAAGGAGGTGTATTTTATTACTGACTCGGAGTTGGTTTTGATCCGTTTGAAGCCATCACTGTCACCCCCCTTCACATGCCTGCAAAATGCAAATGAAAGGTGTGTTTGATTTTGTTTGGTTATAAATATTTATGTTTTTATTTCCTTTCCCCCCATATTAAAGAAGTACTTAATTCAACATTATGAAGGATGTAATTTTGAAACGGTGTATCCTGAAGAGGTTTCCTTCATCAATGAGGTGGAAGGGGAATCTAATCCTGTTGTACATGGTGTGATAATTCTTTTAGGGTTAGATTGTGAAATAGTTTTCTTGTTTTGTTTTTTTTTTTTTTGCTGCACTATTTCATCAATCAAGTCCTGGATCAAGCCTGCTACCCCAAATTACTCATGATAGCTGCATTCAATGTACTTTCATTTCATTTTGTCCTTTTTTTTTTCCCCAAAAAAAAAAAAAAATTGTCATTGCTGCTTCCCACATCTTGGCATTTATATTATTATGAATTTATATGAAAAGGGCAAGGGCAATTTTAGTCTTCTTGTATTCTTATTTCTAACCATCAAATCCAAAGTGTGTCCACTTCGGCTAATATTTTAACTTAAAGAGAGTTTTGTTTTGTGGGAGTTAAATTAATCAAAACAATCTTGAGTGTATAATCATTAATTCTATAACTATTATAATATGCTTCTTACACGAGTTATTGTAACCTTTTTAACATGTGTAGTTTTCTCAAATTATTTGTGATATTTTTGTTCTTGAATTATGCTATTTAAGTTCTTAAATAATTGAAGAAAAGGATATTGAAGTTTATTTTTGGCAAGTGACTTTCAATATAGTATAACTTCAGTATTTTGGTCATAACTTGAGTTACAGAGCTGTTTTGAGTAAGATTCTGTTTTAAGGAATTGAAAAATCTAATAAGAATTATTTCATGACTCAAGCCCACGAAGGTCAGAAATGTTTTGACGGGAAAATTGTCAAGAAACTCTGGAGAAAACCTGTTTTATTTGATCAAGGCTATTTTTGTATTTTTTGTATTATATTATGTTTGCCCTATAAATAAATATTATTAAGTGAAGACCAAAACATATTAGACACAGCCAATCTTAGTATTATTTTATTTATTTTTTTTGCTTCTGTGTTTCCTTTATTTTATAAACTGCTAAACTCCTTTTATCTAGTTAAAGGATTTTCAAAATTTTATTTTATAAATTCATGACAACTATGTCATTCTTAATCCTTCTTTGTTCTTTAGTATTTGCACATCTTCTGCTTGAATTACAATTATTCAGGGTTTGTTAAATATTTGGTCAATATTTGATAACTTAGAATAATTGTCTTGTCAATTTGAATAATTAAATCTATAATTATTTAATTCATTCTAATACTCGTGACAAGTTGCATAATTGTGTATGTCATAGTCTATGATTTATGTGGTGTGGATGTATGATCTAACTTAAAGAAATCCCGTTGAAGTAAATTTATTGGTTAGAATTAAGTTTCTCGTGACGGAGATTTTACCTTTGATTGAGCTTTGTTTTATTGATTTTTCATCAACTTTTAATTGTTGTTTTATTTGTTAAGTTTTAAATTTAGTTTTCTAAAATCCTTATAGTTTTTATTTAATTTATTTTTATTTAATGAGTAGAATTATTATCGATCTATATAGATATGACCCTAATTATTAGTATCTATTAATTCATGTTTTTTAAATAAATTTTTATTTTTATAGGTTTGGATGACCTATCACTTAATTATTAAATATAGTTGATAGATACGACTAATATATCATAGTCAATTTGACCGATAATACAAGGCATACATTAAAACATATGTTATACCCTATAAATAGAGTTTTTTTACCCAAATATTATATATATAAAAAAAAAACTAAAATGGTACTTCTAGTTTATTATTTATCAAAATAGTATGTTTAGTTAAGTGGAGGGACTTTAAGTGGCAGAACTAAGGGGTTTTTCTGACACGATTTTTTTAATTATTTTTATATATTAAAAATAAAAAATATTATTTTATTGGTAGAGGGACTTGAAATGGCGGCACTAAAGGGTTTTTTTGTATACGAAAAAAATACGAAAAAAATACCTGACACTCAATGGAGGGACACAAAGTGGCGGCACTGAAGGAGGATTTTGAAGTGGTGACACTAAGGGGTGTTTTGCCACTTGGCAGCACCCCATTGTGCCGTGTGTGTGTGTGTGGAAGATTTAAGAGGTGAAAATTAATTTGGATGGTTGGAGATTTTTGATAAGTGATGAAAATTAAATAAAATAGAATTTTTGTTATAAAATAGGGGGGGAGGGGGGGACCAACGAAATTTGAAGGAAAAAAGAAAGAAAAAAGAGAAATGAAGAACGAAGAATGAGAAGAAGGGGAAGAAGGAGAAGGAGAAAAAAATAATGTATTTATTTTTAAATTTAATTTTAAAATATTTTAATTTGTTAGTTAGTAGTAGTAATGTGATTGATTTGTTATTATAATTTTATTTGTTTAATAGGTTGATTAAAAGAGTAAATTAAGAGGAGAGGAAGAAAGGTAAGTTTAATTAATTTTTTAAGTTTGGTTAATTTTAAATTTAATTTTAAAATATTTTAATTTGTTAGTTAATTTGATTATTTTAAATTTTTTGTTTTGTTTAATTTAATTTTTAATTGATTTGTTATTTAATGTTGTTATAGTTGAGTAAATTAAAAAGAGAGGAAGAAATGTAAGTTTGGTTATTATGTTATTATTAATTTAATTTAATTTAATTTTGTTAGTTAGTGATTCTATTTTGTTGTTAGTAGTAGTAAGTAAAAAATATCGTTGTTCATATTTATTGATTTAAAATTTAATAATGTTTAAATTTAAATAGAATCAAGTACAACATTTAGTTATATTTGTTTAAATAAAAGTTGAATTATTTAAATAAGTGAAATTTATAAATTAATTAAGCTTTGGTAGTTAGATGGAATGGGTTGACATGATTGTCTAATATGCATGTATTTTCAATGGGATATAGAAAAGAATATTATAAAATAATTTGATTCTTATTCTTAAATAATTGAATAAAATTAATTGCTTTACTTACAAATAAGTTTTTTTACCATGCTAAACTTCATTATACAAGTCGTAAGATTGTTTAATAAAATGAGAAAGAAAACTATTACAAGTGTTTAATAAAATAAACAATAATACATTTTTAAACTATAATTAAAATTAGTTACAAGTATGAAATTAAAAAATTTAATTGAAATAATATTAGTGTATATTTATAAAATAGTTATATGATACAGGTAAAATTAGTTATATAATAAAATTATAAAAAATTAATATAAAATTTTAAATATTTTTATTTAAATGGTAAAATTAATAATTTTAATTTGGATCTCATGTGAATATATGTATGTTTTAAATTTATATAAAATATAAAAAGATAAAAATACTCCAAAATAAATTTATTATTTTATAAAAATAAGAGGTTTTTAATAATTCACAAAAAGTTAAACCTAGCTAATTAATTACCAAAATATAATATAAAAACAATTAATTACCAAAATAATATCTCCATCATATTATTACCATAATTAAATATTTAGTTTGTACTATTTTGGTAAATAATGATGTGTAGATACCATTTTGGTATATAAATATATATTTTGTACTATTTTAGTAAATAACCCATTTTGGTATTTAATTATTATTTTTGTATTATATTGGTAAACTTATGTATTGAACTAATTGATAATTTTTTTTTCAAATTTCAAGTTGCAGAATGGCTTCATTAATTAACTCAGAATGTCATCACATAGCCAAATCGATGAATGCGGAAACACACCAAGCCAATATGAATGTAAAAAAATTATTATTAGTTCATTATGTCATTCACGATATTATTATTTGTTTACAAAATTAATTTTGGTTATACTAACTATTTTTGTAAATTAACAGCAAGAGCTCACGTATCGTTCATTGAGTGGTCGTGCATAGGGCCTCAAATTTTCCCCTTATGAACGTCTGCTTCCGTACTTACGGGATGTCGGATTTGGATCAGCAGCATTGATCCAAAAATTCGAGTTACGATATGATTTAATCAGTGCATTGGTGGAGCATTGGCGCCCAGAGACCCACACATTTCATTTGCCTTGTGGGGAGTGCACTGTGATATTGGAGGATGTTGCGGTCCAACTAAGGCTACCAATTAATGGTGTACTGGTCACCGGTATTGGTTCGTTTCAAGAGCTGGCAACGATGTGCATCCAGTTACTAGGTCGCTCACCTAGTAATAACAATGACTTTACGTCGTTGTTATTTACACGGTTGAAGAGCAATTTTGAGCACTTGCCCGAACACGCAACTGAAATGGAGGTTTCTTGGGCCGTTCGAGCCTATATTTTGCTAATGATAGGGGGCATACTCATGCCGGACGCGAATAACAATAAGATCCACTTGATGTACTTACCCTTACTAAGAGATTTGCGAAAAATTCATGAATATAGTTGGGGATCTGCGGTGCTTGCCATGCTATATCGAGAACTTTGTCGCATCACAAACCCTTCTTCCCGAGATATGGGTGGATGCCTAGTGCTATTGCAATCTTGGACACTTTATCGAATGTCATTCTTGGCATCCGTTAGGCACCAAACATATGTTTTCCTACTCGTTAATAGGTGATTATCATATACCCAAAATTTCAATAATTTGACATATTTTATTAATTATATTATTCTAACAAGTTGTTTTTTGTTTTCTTAGATGGAAAACAAAACCGGGGATCGGGAGGCAGTACACAATTCCCATGTATCGTTTGATGCTTGAGCAATATGCTGGGGAAGGGGTATGTTATTCATTAACATGTTAAATTATATTACTTGACTCGTGTTAATATGGTTGCATGTTACTAAATTATATTCATTTACTCTTATTAATATCTTGACATGTTATTAATTGTGCAGTTCATCTGGACCCCATATATACAGCCAGAAAACGCCGATGTTATTCCCACCTCGACATTCCTCCACTTAGACTAATGGTGCATTAACGCACCAATAATCAATTTTCAAACAGTGGAGTGGTATGCCGGGATCGAGTACTCCGACAGTTTGGTTGTAAATAGCTTATCCCGTAACTACCATTCGAATTAGGGTCTATCCATAATGTTGTATCTAATAGTGTTTAAATTTGACTATTGATGAATTATAATGATGAATTTTTTCTCCATAATGTACATATACTTTAGCCTATTTGATCATTTATTTAAATTTCATAACATTAAACCCTAAAACCTAAACTCTAAACCTTAAACTTGGAACAGTAAACTGTAAATCCTAGATTTGAGACCCTAAACCCTAAATCATATACATGAAACATTTTAAAAAAAATCACAAATAGAGACGATAAATGAAAAGTTTCGAGGTTGTGATAATTTTAAAAACTAGGACCCAAAACCGTAAATTAGAAACCATTAACCCTAATTCCAAAACCAAAGTTCAAATATAAAAAATATTAATTAAATACAAATGTTGAACATAATTAATTTCAAATTCATTCATAAACTTAATTAATTTCAAATAAAAAATGTCCAATACAAATAGCTTAAGCCCTATTCGATCCGGATGACTGACCAATATGGTAGGTTTGTTGAGGGCAATTACGCCGAGTATGCCCAGCTAGTCTACACAGTCCACATAGTTTGTCGTCGTCTGTTTTCTCCATAATGTCCATTTCATTACGGATTCTAGTGATATGAGGACGACCTTTCGGATTCCTTCGTAAACCTTTGTTCGAGATAAGCTCGAAAGTCGTCGAAGGTACCTTCCATGTGGACAAGTCAGGCAGGACGGGGAACTCGTTTTCCCATATATGTAACGTACGCTGGAGAGTGTAAACGGGGTTGATGAACTGTTCAACATTGAGCGACACTTTAGCACAAGCTGCAACGACATATGTACAAGGATAACAAAGTGTATCAAACCTCCTGCAATCGTAGTGTCTGTTTTGGAGATTAACCCCGTACGATACTGGAACCACCATACACGGAGTTTAATCTTCATTTTCTAATGGAGTTGGATCTTCATTTTGTACAAGTTCCACATCAACTAACTCGACAAACAATTGAACCGGTGCATTTGGGTCACTTTGATTCGAACAATAAAGAGCGATCATTGTCTCCACATCTTCATCGTCTACAAGTTCCATCTTGGGGAATTTGATGGGATCTATCAAAACTGGAAACAGGAAACTTGAAACTTGTAGAAAAGTTTCAAGATCCTTCTCCCACAATGTCTAAAATTTTTTGCACTAATCATTGCTTTCATATCATCAACCAAGATATTTCAATGAAATCTCATTCCTATTTATTCCCAACAATCAAATATACATCCAACCGATGTTCTCAAAATTACTCATCAAAATAAATGCATACAAAAAATTGATTATCCATCTTTAATAAATCTATTAAAAAATAAATAAAATTTCAATAAATAAAATACGATTTTAAAAAGATACCATACTGAAATAAATTTAAAAATAAACACATTACCTTTCTTTCCTTCTTCTTTCTTTCCTCTCCTTTCTTTCTTTATTTCTTTCCCGTTTATTTGCTCCCCCCCTTCCTATTTTATAACAAATTATAAACCTAACCCTAATCCCCAAACCATCCTTATTTACATTTACAATCAAAATAAAATAAACACATACACACGACATAATGGGGTGCTGCCAAGTGGCAAATCCTCCCTTAGTGCCGTCACTTCAAAATCCTCCTTTAGTGCCGTCACTTTGTGTCCCTCCATTAGGGTGTCAGGTATTTTTTTCGTATTTTTCTCATGTACAAAAAATCCCCCTAATGCTGCCACTTCAAGTTCCTCCACCAATAAAATAATATTTTTTATTTTTTCTCTTAAGGCCCCTCCACTTAACTAAACATACTATTTTGATAAATATTAAACTGAGGGTATCATTTTGGTTATTATTTTTTTTTTTATAATATTTGGTAAAAAATCCCCCGTAACTATTAGAAATTTTATTTTTTATTAAATCCTGTGATACTTACGATGGAGTTGGAAGGAAGAAATTATGAAATCAAATTTATTTCTTTTTAAAATAAAATTAATAGTGACTTTAAGGATAATATGATAGTATTTGTTCATATTTTCTTAATTTTTTAATATAGTATTTATATTTTACACATATAAGTGCTCGAACTCGAATATCTTAAAATGAATAACATATTCTTTTTCATTGAAACCACTCGATGTGTGTAACTTTTAAGTAGTTTTATATATATAAAATAATGTTTTTTTTTTCTAACTGATGCAGCACACCAATTCAATCTACATATTGATGAAAACAATGCGAGTCAAATTTTATGTTATAAACTTTTAAATGATGTCATGTGGTTGAAATAAACAATTTTTTTATGAATGGTTCATTGATATTATTTATGGTCACAATTGTACTGAAATTTTAAAATGAGAATAATGAGAATCACAAGTCATTAAATTAAAATAAATGATGAATTTAATGGGTGGATCTCGTGGAAAAGAGGATGATATTCATATTAAAAGTAAAAAAAATTAAAGAATTTTTAAAAGAATTGGAATGGAAAAAAGAGTTTAAGGTTATTAAAATTAATCAATTTGGATTTTAAATTTTTTTTATTAAAAAAATTAGTCAACCAAATTTTTCAATAAAAAAGTTACCTAATACCCAAATTGATTAATTTTTTTTTGTGAAACCAAATTAATTAATTTTAATAACTATAATCTTTTACTTTTCATTCCCATTGTTTGGCTAAAAAAAAAATCTGAAACCCTAATACTTTAATTATCTTGTAAAAAGAAAAGAAAAGAAATTGTGTTGTTGGATTTATTTTAATAAAATAAGATACATATAAAGTTTAAAACTTAGAATGATTAAAATCATTTTAATTATTATAATGTTTATTTTAAAAGTTGTGATTGATTTAAGTGTGACTAAAGAACTTAAAAAAAGAAAAAGAAAAAGAAAAAAAAAATTAAAAGAATCTGAATGAGTTAACTTATTTGGTCAATATTAATTTTAATGATTTGCCACCTGTACCACGTTATGCACATTTGTCCTCTTCATTGTCTTTGCCAAACAAATAATGGGGTTCAGTCCGATGTACAAATTAAAACATGAGATGAAACATGACACACTTTGCCTTGTTTGCTTGGCCGGCTATTCTTTTATACTTCAACTACAAACCTTACCATTTATGTACATCATTAATTTTCTACACGATTTGAATAATTTAATATAAATAAATTAAAAAAATAAAAAATTTATAAAATTATAAAAAATCAGTTAAACGATTTTAGTCTAGGTCTAATTAATCCGACCAATTATTTTATAATAGGTTCAGACAAAATTGTTATAATATAGTATGATTTTAAGCCTCATGTGAATTTTCTCTCAAAATAGAATTCATTTTTTTTTTATGTATAATTATAGATGTTTTCATTTGTTTTACGGTGTGAACTTAATCATGTTTAGACCGAAAATGATATTCAAGTAAAATATTCCCGACAATAATGACTCTGATTCGAACTCAATACAAATACCTAAAGAAGAAAACTCTATGCCACTTCCAATCATCTGTTAGTTCAAAATAGAACTTTTAAAATTATAAAAGTTCAAATAAAATAGAATGATTTAATTAAAAAAATTTGTTTTAGAAAAATTTAGTATTGGGTGAAAATGAGGAAATACGATTTAAATCTATATAAAATAGAAGAAAAATCTACTTATTAATAAAAAATATTTCGGGGTTGAAGTTAAATTAAGTGGAGATTAGGTGATAGCTATTCTTGAGTTATGAGTCCATGAGATCACAGTGCCTCTTATTGTCCATTTTGATCCCTCCAACAGTTGAATCGATACTTATTTCAACTAAATCCTATGAAAAAGCTGTGGACGGTTCTTGCGGTGGGCAGGGTTGCAGAAATTATTTCCTTTGCGTTGAGTTCCATGGTATACTACTACATGGGATCAATTGAAAATGCATCTATATATATATATTATATATATGCAAGCAATTTTGTCACATTTCATTTGTTGCAAGCTGCCTAGCTCTTTGAGATCCTTAAAAAAATAGCAATGGGAGTTTTTGACTCCATAACTTCTAATAGAAAAACAATGGCCGGCCACGACAACTCCCTCGTATTCCCACCTTGCCTTATCCATCCCGTTGTCGACAACGTATACCATGATTCTCCAATATTCCATAAAATCCGCAGCTGAGGTTCCTTGATATCCCTATCTTTAACAGCCATGGTGAACTTGCGCCTCCTTCTCTTACACTTTCTTATCTCATCTCTCTCAGTCCCAGGCTCAGCAGCCACTGATCAGAGAAATCTTGTGTCTTGTCTTAACTACTATAATATCAGCAACTATACCATCTCCTCTAACGTACATAATCATGACTACGCTATTCTTCTCAACTTTTCCATTCAAAATCTTCGTTTTGCTGAACCCACAATTCCTAAGCCAATAGCTATTATCTTACCGGAGAGTAAAGAGCAACTTATCAACACTGTCGTGTGTTGTATAAAAGGGCCATGGGAGATTAGAGTAAGGTCTGGTGGCCATAGCTATGAGGGTACTTCATCGGTTGCTAGTGATGGGGCTCCATTTGTGATTATAGACATGATGAATCTAAACCGTGTTTCGGTGGATTTGGGAAACGAAACAGCATGGGTGGAAGGTGGTGCAACACTTGGTGAGACATACCATGCAATTGCTGAGTCAAGTAGCATTCATGGATTCTCAGCAGGATCATGTCCTACGGTAGGGACTGGTGGTCATATTGGTGGTGGCGGCTTTGGGTTTTTGTCTAGGAAATATGGGCTAGCAGCTGATAATGTGATTGATGCTCTTCTCCTTAATGCAGATGGTGAATTATTAGACAGGCAAGCCATGGGAGAAGATGTATTTTGGGCAATTAGAGGTGGTGGTGGTGGCATATGGGGAATCGTTTACGCTTGGAAGATTAAGTTATTGAGAGTACCAAAGACCGTAACCAGCTTCATTGTGTCTAGACCGGGCACCAAAGCACATGTAGCCAATCTAGTAAACAAATGGCAACATGTTGGTCCAAATTTAGAAGGTGATATGTATTTGTCATGCGCTGTTGGTGCTGGCCTGCCTCAGGCTAAGTCTATTGGCATATCAGCAACATTTAACGGCTTCTTCCTCGGTCAAAAAAGTGAAGCTGTTTCGATCCTACGTCGGGTTTTCGCCGAATTGGGTGTCACCGAGGAAGATTGCAAGGAAATGAGTTGGATTGAATCAGTGTTATTCTTCTCTGGTCTAGGTGATGCAGCCATAGTTTCAGACCTCAAGAACAGGTACCTGCAAGACAAGCATTACTTCAAGGCCAAATCAGACTACGTAAGGAATCCAATTTCCCTTACGGGCATAAGAACTGCCATCGACATTCTTGAAAAGCAACCCAAGGGATATATAATCGTGGACCCTTATGGTGGCATAATGAGCAACATAAGCAACGACTATATTGCATTTCCTCATAGATATGGGAATTTGTATACAATACAATACCTGGTAGAGTGGCATCAAGAAGAAAGAAACAGAAGCAATGAATATAGAGAGTGGATAAGAGATTTTTATGATGCAATGGCTAGCCATGTTTCATGGGCTCCAAGGGCAGCTTATGTAAATTACATGGACTTTGACCTTGGGGTGATGGAATTAATTCACACTACTGTCCTATCTGAAGATACCGTTGAGATGGCTAGAGTTTGGGGTGAAAAATACTTCTTGAACAACTATGATAGGTTGGTGAAAGCCAAGAGACTGATTGATCCAAACAATGTTTTCAGAAACCAACAGGGTATTCCTCCCTCCCCCACTATTGGTCTCAAGTCACGTAGTTTCTAGCCTCGGAAAGGTTACACTTGTTTGTTAGTCGAAATTTTATTGCAATTTCATGTACCATATTCAAAAATTCGATCTCTCTATTTTAGTCTATGTTTGAAATTTTGACATTTTCGTCTCCAGATGTTAACTTTATTATTAATGAAATGACATGATTTATCGTTGATTGACCGACTTCAAATCAACTTAAAAAGTTTGCTGGTTTTGAAAACAAATAGAATGAGGGACTTAATGATGGTTGGCTTCTACAAATAATTTAAACACAACAATTATATACATGAAAAACAAATAAATTCGAAACATTTTAGGTGTAAAAGCAAAATCAATTTTCTACCTCTGCTCATTTTTTAAAACTATTGTTTAGCTTTTTAATCTAATGGAACATAAATCACCAATTAACTGTGTCATTCCATTAACAACAAAGTTAACATGTATGGACTAAAATGTCAAATTTTCGAGTTATATATAGACTAAAATATTTTTTAAAACTAGGAAAAGGATTAAAATTAACTTATGATATTGGTATAGGGACTTGTAGTAAACTTCAACTGTCCAAGATGTTGTCTATCATATTAGAGGTGAAAAACGAGCGAGTTTAGGCTTTCTCGAGCTTGGATTTTTTTGAGCTTAAGTCCTTTCAAACTCTAATTTTTTCGAATTCGGGTTCAGATCGAGCTGGACGGGCTCTGATGGATTCAAATAATTTTAAAATTTTTAAGTTATAAATATTTTAATTTTGAATGTCATGATTCACTTCTTTTATACAGAGACAGCACAATTCATATTTACCTTATAAAAAATAAAAATTATATATTTAATATAATTTTCTTTATATAAATAATTAAAGTGCTTATTGTATATAAAATTGATTAATATGATATGTATATGAATTGACAAAAATATATTTTATTGTTTATTATTATATTATATTATATTAATACTTGAATAACTTTTATTTTTCTTATTAAATTTATAAATCTAATACTCATATTCTAAAACTTAAATATTTTGTACTAAGCCCAAACCAAACAATATGTCCATTATTATCAAAATTCAAAATAAACTAATTACAACCCAAATCTCAAGTCCAAAATAAAAAAAATTAAACCCTTTCTTTCCAGCTTTTCGATGCATAAAATGGATGATTTCTTGAGCAACGATAATATTATCTGTTATGCTTCTATCAGGGACGAAACTAGATTGATTCGGAAGAACTCATCTCTGCATCAATAGCCTCAATCTATTCACAATAACTTTTAAAACAATTCTATAAAGTATGGAGTGGATGCTAATAGGTATGATTGAGCCAACTTTCAAAGCTACCTCCATTCCAAATATTCGTCACAAAGTCACAGACACTTTGTCTTACCACCTTCCATTTTTTCTGATAGAAAATCACATGGATCCCATCAATACTCGAAGGTTTCAAAGGATCTATATAAAAAACAACCTTCTTGATTTCCTCATTCATTATAATGGCCTTTAAAGTTTTAATATCATCATTGGTCATCTTATAAAATAAACTTCGTTTGAGAGAACCATTAATTAGCAACCTATCCTTTGTGAAAAGAGATTCGTAAAAATCGATAGTCATATGTTGTAGGACTTCAGGATCATCACACCAACTATTATCTCTAAGTTTTAACATTGTTATCATATTAACCCTTTTTCTAGCAATAGTACTAACATGAAAGAATTTCATGTTGCAATCACCCTCACACATCCATTTACAACGGGCTTTTTGATGCCACAGACTCGCCTTTTGAGAAAGAACTTCCTCTAATTCACCTCTGAACTCTTTTTTTAAATTACGAAGAATATATGAAGGATACTTATCAAGCCTCTCCTTAATCCCCTTTAATATTTTAAATGTGTTTAGCAAATGTATACTTTATTATAAGATGCAACAATTTATTCTTTTTAAAAAAATTAAAATATTTTTACAATATTTTACAATTTCTAATAAAATTTATATATTACAATATTTAATAATTTTTACAATTTTTAAAAAATTCTAACATATTTTAAGTTTTTTTTAAACTATATATTTTTATAATTTTATTTATATTTTTGTAAATTTTATAAATTTTTATTAAGTTACATTTTTTAAAAATATTTTTAGGCTTTTTATGATGATGACATCATTATAACATCAACGTATGGCATATGGCAATTTTATGATTGGCTGGATCTCCCAGTCGGTTTTTTAAACGTCTGAAGGATTGAATCAGGAATACCTGATAATGTTAGGGACTAAACTAGGAATAAGGTTAGGGACAGAAATTGGCAAAAGAAAATCTTTAAGGATTAAAGTTAAAAAAGGTGTAGGGACTAATACGTGCATTAAACCAGATTAATAAATGATAAGAGGGAATTTTTCTTTCTCTAATTCTTTCAAAAGTCGACGCAAAAAGCGAAGAAGGGGACAAGAATGATGGTGATTTTGTTTCTCTATTTCTCTTTAGGAATTCTGCTAATAAACCCTTGGGAAATAACAGCATAAAACCTTCCTCAATGTCTAATTTTATAACTAAGTCCATAACATTAACTGCATAAGTTTGTTCCTTTACCAAATAGTCCTTGGCCTATGAAAATTACTAAAATCCCCAATTTTCATCTTTTACCCCAAATTTTTTGAAATAATTTTTCATATACAAATAATACGAAAAAATTATTTAGGATTCTTCTATATCAAGTCGACGTGAAATTCTATATCAATATTTTGTAGCATTACAGGTTAGATCTAGGCATGTGACTATACATTTTTTTTTTTTGTAGAGAATAGGGTAAAGTGCTCATAATGTGAGGTAAGTAAACTAAACTTAGCAAAATTTCCCTCACCTACCTTTAGATTCTATACTAAGGATTAGTTTAACAATACTTTTTTAAAATACTTTTAAATCAAAAAGTACTTTCGAGAAAAAGTTAAAATTTTCTCCATCCCTTTTTGGTTAAAAAAATACTTTTCCAAAATATTTTTTTGTGCTAAAAGCACTTTTGAAAAATTCAAAAATACTTTGTTTAGTAATGTTTTTATCTCAAAAGTATTTTTTGTTTCAAATGTACTTTTGAAAAACAATGCTAAACAAACCCCAACTTTAGTATTAGAGAATGTTGTCGAGGTCAAACCAAGGGCGGATCTAGAGGGCTAGCATGGGCTTTGGCATCCCTAAAATGAAATATTTCATTTAGGTTTTTTTTATAATTTATAAAATTTTAAATTAGTAATGATAAAATTATATTTTAGCTCTCCTAAATTATAAAAACTTAATTTAATCGTTTAAAAAAATATAAAAATATAAACTATTATAATGATGAAATTACATTTTTATTATCACAAAAATATACAATTTAATTTCACCTCCAAAAAAATTCTTACTTTGCACCTAAGTCAAACTTTGATTCTCTTCTAACTTTCTTTTTGGCAAATCTCTCAAGTAACTAATTATCCGTGTAAAAAACCAACATCAAATAATACATGTAAAGAAAATAAAATATAGTAATATTATTTTATTAAAAGAATTAAAAAAATCAGTAATTTAATAATTTACAACTTTAAATGT
Source organism: Kokia cookei (assembly GCA_039519145.1). Taxonomy (NCBI): domain Eukaryota; kingdom Viridiplantae; phylum Streptophyta; class Magnoliopsida; order Malvales; family Malvaceae; genus Kokia; species Kokia cookei. Next base: position 33,852,280 of record CM076904.1, on the reverse strand, counting down.
AAAAAAAAAAAAACTACCAAAAAATATGAAAAAACAATGATAATGCAAACTATAATTCGTTTAAGAAAACCGATGAATAATAAATTTGTTAAAAATATATTATTTTTTCCCAATGATCTGATTAAGAAAAATGAGAACTTAAACCGTGAAGTATGAAATATGGTTACTCACTTTGACCCTTAATTATATTGTGTGTTCGATTTTTGCTTATAAGAATGGAGCATATTTGATAGTCAACCATTTATTTAATTAAAAATGATTTGGTAAAGAACCTCGTATAGTGTTCATTATCTCAAGTGTGACTTGAGTTCGAATCACGTCAGTCGTGTTATTGTAAAAAATCTTATCCAATCTCACTCAATTTTAATATCAAGCAAATTGACCGCTCTTGAAAAATGAAACAATTTACTCCATATCAATTAATCACAACATTAAAATTTTTTATTAAATTTATATAATTTTAAATGATATAATAATAAATTCAATTTTTATATGAAATTTATCACTCAAAGGTTTTATACAGAATTATTTTACTAATTTTTTGAGAAAATTGAATTTACCTAACATCAGATGAGAGAGATGTTTTTAGTGAATGATTTCCAGAATGGCAATGTCATCACGTGGTGCTGAACTACGGGGAAGGGAAGAGAAGAGAAGGGAAAGGAGGCCAATGCCATTTGCCCAATGGTACCGACTAATGACAAAATTGATAGCATGAGACTCTTAACTAAAACTTAGGCCAAAAGCATTAATGTTGTTTATTATCCAAATCTAGTTACTACAGTTTGGTTTTGGTTTAAAGATTACAATTTGTGAATTATTTAAATTTATTTTAAAAATAAAAAATAAACATTTACATTTATAAATGTAAATAGATATTATTATCAGAATTTATCCATATAAATTAAAGACAAAAATATATATGTCTAATATTTACCGGAGCAAAATCAAAATAAATTTGAATTATTAAATCGTATGTGTTGACTTAATGATTAAGATGTTCACCACCTCAAATATAATTTGAGTTTGAATTGCGCTAATTATAATACTGTTAGAGTTTTACCCTATTTTTATAATTCATTATTGGCAATTAGACATCCATTTCATATAACAAATTGTTAGGTTCCTTTTTGTTTGGGGCAAGGCTGTTTTTTTGGGTTTAATTCATGGTATGTTGGTTTTCTGTTTGTTATTGTCCCTCTGCTGTTCGACCTAATGCAGTCTCTTTTCTATGACCCGATGTGATCCTTTTCGCTTCGGTCGTTTATGGCCGACCTCGTCTTCACTGTTTTGACGGTTGTAATCATGTTCATTCGTGAACAGCTTTCCAATGAACACATTTTAAAAAAAAAATTATTTGTGTTATATCCCTTTCACGTGTCATCAATGGATGAATCATAAGTTATGCACGTGTTCACACTGGATGAACTTGTGAATCTTGAACCATAATCAATGTTACAGAGAATCTTCATGAGATCATTTTTGTTGAAGATTTTAGATTTACTCATTGTTCGATTGTCTTGAGAAATCATATTCTTGAATTAAGACATCACATCAAATTGCTTTGGGGGATTAAATGGCAATCTACCATTTGGGGCCTAAGGCCACTGCATATCCCTTTATCTTCTTCCTTGACTCCATTGTCAACAAGTTTAGGACGTGTGAATTCTTTTGTCCCCGTAAACTTTCTCAACACCTGAAAAAAGACTTGAGACACTAAACTTCCTCTTCACTAATTCATCCAACCATACTTCTGATACAGCGGTTCTCCATCGTTAATTTTGCTGTCAGCAATTTGAATTTAAAAAATTACTGGAATCCAAATAATAGAAATGAAAGAATATGAGAGATGGTTAGTGAGGGGGATAACGTGAGCGTGTTAAAAAAGATGAAACTAACTACAGGTTAATGGGTAGGCAGATAAGAAAAGTAAAGTAGAAGCAAGGAAGGAGGCAGGCAAGGCAAGGCAATGCAAGGCATGTGGGAATTAGAGGCCTACAATCTCTGCCCACCCTTTATGCCTGAAACCACGCGGATCTGGAAGTATCGAAATCATGGCTCGCAATTTTCCTCTTATTTAATATACATCTCCATAGATCACATGTGAATGCATTGCTGATCATCTCCCATTCTCTCTGCCACATCCACCCAAATGCAACAATGTTAAACTTATTTACATTATCTTTCTTCTCCGCCTATTAATAATTATTTATATGATTAATCTTTTAATGATATATTTGTTATATTTTATAATCTATTCATGTAAATCATGCATTTCAAATTTGATATGAATTTAATATTTTTAATTATTTGTTTTATGTAAAAAGAATTAATCATTGAATATATTAATATATAGAATATTTTAAATCGATATGATAAAAATACCAAGTTAGTTTGAAAATTTATATTCATAACAAGTAAAATTATATTGTATATTCAACAGTTGGATCGTTACAATATTAATCATATAAATAATTACGGAAATGTGTAAAATTACTTTAATTTTTGCAATGTGCAAGTGGATCCTTCTCTTACATTTATAATAATTTTTAAATGAGTGAAAAATGATTTTTTTAAGTCGACGGCTTAAAAGTCATTTTAAGGGAAAGTACTTGATATACTACCAAGGAAATTTTAAATAAGCACGATCAAGTGATGAAAAATGTCCTAAAAAAATACAATAAAATATTAAAAAAAGCAACTATATAAAAAAAGAGACATATGATAATTTTTTAAGATTATTTATGAAATAAAAAAAATATACTAATTACCAATGTCTGAAAAATGTTGAATTTGAGTGGACTAAAGAACGTTAACGAAGCTTTGGGAGATTGAAGAAAGCACTTCAAAAGCTACAGTGTTAACATAATCAAAGTCGAGAAAGGAGTATGTCATTTACAATGATGCATCTTATAGTGGACTTAGATGCGTGTTGATGGAAGATGGAAATGTTGTTGCTTATGTTTCTCCATAGTTGGAACTACATGAGAAAAAATATCATACACAAAATTTATAGTTGACAACTATTGTATTTGCTTTAAAAATTTGGAGACATTATTTATATAGTGAAATGTATTATATTTATACTAATCACCAATGTTTGAAATATTTTCTCAATAAAAAAAAGTTAACTTTAAGACAAAAAAAGGCAGATTGAGTTGCTTAAAGATTATGATTGTATCACTGACTATTACTTAGGGAAGACAAATGTACTAGTTGATGCATTAAGTAGAAAGTCATTTTCAAGTAAAATTTACAGTTTGAAATGAAGATTAAATGTTAGTAATTGGTCAAGAAATATGGTTATAATTATCTCTTTTTTATGTGTAACTTTGAAAGCAATGAATGCACGTCTAACTCTTAACGATGATGGAATTATATTAGTTGAATTGAAAGTTAAACATACTTTGCTACAAAGAGTTTAAAGATGCAAAAAAAAAAAAACAAACAAATAGATAAAGAGTTTATGTCTGAAAAGGAGCAAATTGAACAATGAAAGGCAAGTTGATTTGAATTAATAGTGGTGGTGGCATATGCTTTAAAGGTAGATTGTGTGTACATAATAATGATGAGTTGAAATCCTACTATTAGTGGATTAGAAATAAGTGAAATATAGCAGAATTTGTTTTCATATGCTTAACTAGTCGACAAGTAAAAGCAGAGCATCAAGTTCCTCAAAATTGTTGCAACCTATTACAATACTTAAGTAGAAAAATGGATGACATTTAGGTGATAGTTGATAGTTTAACAAAATAGGCTTACTTTATACCAGTAAAAAAAATCATTCATTAGTGAAAAACATGTTGGATTATACATCAATGAGATAGTGCGGTTATATGGTGTACCTGTCTCTATTATTATTTATTTAGATCCAAGGTTTACATTTAGATTTTGAGAAAAGTTGCACGAAGTTTTGGGTACTAAATTAAATTTTAGCACTGCATTTCATCCTCAAACGAGTCGACAAATTGAACAAGTAATTTAAGTAATTTCTTAAGAACTCTTTTTAAATAGGTAAATTATGAATTTAAGTTGAACCTTAGAATTGTATACATGTAGGTGTTGGAAGATATGCTAAGAAGTTATATCATTGAGTTTGAAAGGAGTTGGGAGAACCGGAGAAGTATATTTTGTTAGTTGAATTTGCCTACAACAATAGTTATCAGTTAAGCATAAAAATGACACATTATGAGGCATTTTATGGTAAAAAATGTAGAACTCTAAAAAGCTAAATAGAATTAAGTGAAAGCAAATAAGTAGGTTCAGAGTTGATTAAAGAAACTAAAGAGAAAATGAAGTTGATAAAAAAGATAATCTAAAGACATCCTTTGATAGATAGAAATCAGGGCACTAATATTTAAAAAAAGACATATAATGTGAGAGACAAAATGTTCTTGACAATGTCTTTGTGGAAGAAAGTTTTTTGATTTGATAAGAAGGGTAAGTTAATTTTAAGATTTATTAGACCATACGAGATACTTGAACAAATAGGTCTAATGACATATCAGTTTGCTTTACCATTAAAACTGAAGAAAAATCACCGGTAAAAATTAGCAGTTAGACATCAAAGCAAGTCCTTAAAAATGAAATGTTGAAATTTACTAAACCAAGGCTTTTTTTATTAAAATAACTTAAAAATATTAATTAATTAACAAAATTAATTGGAAAAAATATTTAAGAAAGTAATCGATTTTTACAGTACCTGTCGGTTCCACCACTATGTCAGGTGGCACCATCCTATTTTTCCCTCAATCATGCTTTATAACTGTAAAAAAAAAAAATTAGTGGTATCGCCTAACACAGTGACGACGTTGGATTGAAATGTGATTATATAAAACGTTCATGGACTTAATGAAACAATTATCCATTTTAGATTAGTTGGAAAAAAGGGTGTCACTTAACCATATGGAAGTGTCACGGGCCAAAGTTCAGAGCCCGTGACCATTGCACACAATGAGTCCCATGGAGGTCTGTCATTGACATTGGGATCATTTAGCCCACATGAGCTGGCCCGATTCAGAGAGCTGTTGGTCAAGCCTATCAGATTGAAGCTTGGGTGGCCCAATGATGAAGATTTGACAACTTAAGGCATCTTGACAAATATGGGAACTAATCCTAGAAGATAAGGGAGAATCATATCTTTAGGATTAGATAGGATTTGATTTGATTGTAACCTTGTAAATCCTATATTTTAAGGGATAGGCTATTCTCATCCGTCGATGTAATTTGATCTTGACCGTCGGTTGTGGAGGAGCTCAACTATAAAAAGGGAGCCTCCCTTCATTTGTAACTCACTCCATTCTTTGAAATTGTTTCTTTGTGAATACAAGTTGAGAGCATTTACTCAAACACCTCTTGTGCTTAGGTTTTTGTTGCTTTCTGTTGTCTTTTGAGCCTTCTTTTGGCTAGTCGCTTCCGCTATAAAAATTTGTGCCTTGGAGGAATTCTCTTAGTGAATTCTCAATCGTGGTGGTTAGGCTGACTTAGGCGTGTTTGCAAGAAAAGATCGCCTAAGGCTGTACAGATTACGAGACTAAATATTTAACCTCGTGATAAGTGGTATCAGAGCTAAAGGTTACGAAGGCACTGTCCATGATGCTAAAAAAAGTTACTGAGCAGAAGTGGCTCAAGAAATCGTTGAGGGAAATGTTGTCAACTATAGAGGATCGAGTGGACAGACTTGAGGAGTCCATGAGGGACTCGAAGGAGTTCATCGATGGAGCTCATGAGCGCATAGATAACTTGAGGGAACAATCGAGGGACTTTGTGATCATAAGTCTCAACGACACTAAAGATGAGGTAAAAGAGTTGCTTAATTCCTATAAGTCGAAACTAACAGAAAGAAGCGACGCTCTCGAAGTCATGCTATTGGCTTTGAAAGAGGAAACAATGCCCACGACGAAGGCTTTGAGCATAAGACTAGAAGAGCTCGAGGGAGAGCTTGCCTTGTGTTGAGCAGCCGTAAGGAATGTAGGAGTGTCAAGTGCAGAACTTAATGATGTCCCAAAGCCGAAAGAGTTTGTAGGGACAAAGTCTGCATGCGATGTGGATAATTTCTTATAGAGGATGGAGAACTACTTTCATGCCAAATGCATCGAGGATGATGCGAGTAAGGTAAATATTGCTTCAATGTTTCTTACTGATAGTGCGCTTTTATGGTGGTGAGACAGGACCACAGATAAAAGGCATAGTAAGATTGGAACGTGGCAAGAGTTTCAAGATGAATTGAAGGGATAATATTACCAAGATGATGTCGAGGAAGAAGCTCAAGCAAAGTTACGATGGCTAACGCAACGGGGCATAGTTGGGGAGTACGTTCGAGAGTTCATGAAACTCATACTCCGAGTTAAAGATGTGATCGAGAAAGAGGCATTGCTTGTCTTCAAGAATGGATTAAAGCTGTGGGTCAAACAGGAAGTGAAACAAGGAGGTGTCCAAGAGCTGTCAAAAGCTATTATGGTAACAAAGTCCGTGGTCAAGCTTGGTCTAGGGAAATATAAGCTTAGATGTTCCAAGTCCAAGGAAAGAGGTGCATGTGAAGGGAATCACAAGGAATATGATAATGGCGGTAGCAACAGTAATAATGGTGGTAATGGGAAACCACGAGTTAGGAAGAAGAAAGCCAACAAAAAGTGAGCCAAGTTGAAATGTTTTCTTTACAATGGTCTACATTTGTTAAAGAAATGTTCAAGAAAATTCGAGTTGTCTAATAGAGGCAAGCCGAAAGGTAAGGCCGAGAGACTTGGTTCGAGCTCAAGGGGTGTCGAAGCCAAGAAAGTTGAAAGCGAGAAGAAGCTAGTGGAGTGCTTCTTGTGTCATGGTCCGCATAAGTTACGAAAATGTCTGAAAAAGTTTGTCATTGATAAGGCAGATAAGGTGCTCAAGAAGCTTAGTTCGAGCGAAGCCAATGGGGCAAAGAGGAGTAAAAAGAAGCGAGTCAAGTGCTTCTTGTGTCGTGGTCCGCATGAGTTGCAGAACTGTCCAAAGCAACAATCCGTGAAGGTCAAGGAAAAGGCAACATCGGAGCTTGTTGAGTCATCAGAGGGACTTTCACCCAAGGAAGAGGTGAGTTTTTCATTGGACTTAATGAAGAAAATCGCTATGAAAACAGTGAAGCTGGGACTAATGAGGCTCAATTAAAGGAAAGTGATGGAGTTGGTTGAGTCATCGGTAAGGCTATAACCCATGGAAGGGGTGAATCGAACTCAGAGGAAGAAGTTGCGATGCAAACTTAGAAGATAGGTTCTATAAGGCTCATTTCTATTGGCACATCGGAAGAGCTTGCACTTATGTGAAAAGTGGGTGGTGCATCAAAGTTTGTGAAAGTGAAGATGCAAGCTAGACAGTTGACCAAAGTAAATGCGACGAGTAAGGTACATTTGAAACACTTTGATAGTGTTTTGCATTCTAACTTGGTTGCTTGGCAAGAATGTAGAGGCCCTTTCAAAGTTCTTAAGCATGGAGACCGAGGGACTGTGGGCGATTTGAGGCCAAGTGATGTGAATCAAGAGGATTCTGATCAAAGCAAGTCAGAATGTGGGTAAGTAAGTGCGGAGACTTCTTGCCAACGTGATGTACTAACAAGTGAGACGGTTCGAGTTAAGAGACGACGAAAGCCAAGGCGAAGGTTCCGAAAGAAAAGACAGCTTGATAGTGAGACCAATCGAAAAAATGCTAAGGCAACGAGACAAGACAGAGGCGAATCAAGTCAGTGTCATTCTGGAGCCGCAATGAGGGCGTTGCGAGAATGGGTGGGGGAGAATGTCAAGGCCAGAGTTCAAAGCTCGTGACTATTGCACACAATGAGTCCCATGGAGGTTTGTCATTGACATTGGGATCATTTATCCCACATGAGCTGGCCCGATTCAGAGAGCTATTGGTCAAGCCTATCAGATTGAAGCCTGGGTGGCCCAATGATAAAGATTTGGCAACTTAAGGCATCTTGGCAAATATGGGAACTAATCCTAGAAGATAAGGGAGAATCATATCTTTAGGATTAGATAAGATTTGATTTGATTGTAATATTGTAAATCCCATATTTTAAGGGATATATTAATCTCATCTGTCGATGTAATTTGATTTTGACCGTCAGTTGTGGGGGAGCTTAACTATAAATAGGGAGCCTCCCCTCATTTATAACTCACTCCATTGTTTGAAATTGTTTCCTTATGAATACAAGTTGAGAGCATTTACAAACACCTCTCGTGCTTAGTTTTCTGTTGCTTTCTGTTGTCTTTTGAGCCTTCTTTTAGCTAGTCGCTTCCACTATAGAAATTGGTGCCTTGGAGGAATTCTCTTAGTGAATCCTCAATCATGGTGGTTAGGCTGACTTAGGCGTATTTGCAAGAAAGGATCGCCTAAGGCCGCACGGATTGCAAGACTAAAGATCTAGCCCCGTGATAGAAGCACCAAATTAAATGGTTTTCAACTTTTAGTCTATTTGTATGTTAGGTCCGTCCCCTTTTGAAATTAAATTTAAATAGCGCTTAAAAATATAAGAATAACAAAAATAAACCCTTTTCATTTTTCTATTTTTTAAAAAACAATAAAATTAAAAAAAATGTATAAAACTCCTTTTTAAACTATTCAGATATATCCCTAAAAAAATTCCTCAAATTTATCTAAATTTAATCATTTTCAATTCATTCTCTAACATATTTGAATTTTTAATAATTTATTTAATTGAATCATCTAAATCAATCAAACCGATGGATCGATAATCTGATCGATTCCATCCCCAATCTAATTTTGAAAACTACAAATTAGGTACATAGGAGGGGAAATTGATTAACATGGTCGGTAGATAAATAATAAATAATAAATAAATATACATATATGATAAGCTTGACGGCTGAGGTTAGCCCACCATTTTCCTCGCAAGCATGAGGTTGGAATTCAAAAAAAATCGGATACCTAATTTGCCTAATACCACTACTGCGGGCTGCGGCTAAACAAGGTGGGATTATAAGTAATTTTGGTAAAATCTTAAACGCCTTTTATTTTTTTTTATGTAAATTATACAAATACAAATAAAATTAAATAATTAAAATATTAAACAGACATAAAAGAATTTTTTTAATTATTCAACTTGGATAATATCAAATTTTTTAATAATTTTTACAAATGTTTTAATAATAATTAACATTTTTTATTAGCATTATATTTGAAATATCAAAATAATTGTATATGTTAATTACTTCAATTAGTTATTATTTTTTTGAGTAATAATTAGTTATTATTTTAAATAATGTTGCATTGCATGAATATATTAAAAATGTATTAATTATTATTTAAATTTTTATTATAATATTTAAAAGATTAAATAAATTAATATATTTTGATTCTATTCAACAATTAAATTCATAAAATTATAATATTAAAAATTAATTATTATTATTGTCTAAGCTCTAAATAAAGTTAGTGTTACAAATTAATTGAAAATCAATTCAATTGATTACAAAGTAATAAATAAATATAATTATGGAGATGTTCTAGGTAAATGTATCAAGGGAGATTTTTATATTAGAAATTAAATTACATTTTGCTCATTTAAAAAATGGTAAATTAATCTTTGTATATTAAACAAAAGAGTAAATTGATTTTTTATTTCATCCATTTGTATTATTTAAAACTGACATGGTTGGTAGAATAACTACACAATGACACGTAGTGTGCCACGTGTACCTCATGCTAATATACAAGGACTAGTTTTAAAAAGTATAAATAGATGAAAATTTTAACAAAAAAGTTGATTTATTCTTTGATCTAATATACAATATCTAATTTGTCATTTTTTGAGTAGAGAGACAAAATATAATCTACTCAGTACAGAGACCTTCATAATATTTTTGTCAAATGCTATTATTATTATTATTTTGAATTACAAGATAAAAGTAAAACATTAACAGTTACATGAATAAAATAATTTAAATCTAAATCACATCGAAAACGATGAATACCGTAATTATCAGGTTAGTTGTTTTATTTTTATATATGAATAAATTTAAACCTAAAAGAATAATTACATGGGATTGAATTAAAAGCGGAGGAATCATTGATTTGAAAACTTTAATTTTACGGTTTGAAAACTTTTATTCTTCTCATAATTAATTCACTTTTTAGTGTCTGGAAACTAATATAATCTAACAAATATATATATACATGGACGGTATTGGCTGTGGTTGGTACGCGTGGCGTTAGGGGAAAGGAGAGCTGATGTGGCAAAAAGCGCAGAGGAGGTGTGGTGGACCCCACTTCAGCTCATCAAAGACGCCCTTTATGTCACAAGCACTTGGCCAGCCGTCTTTGTCTCTCTCACTCTCTCTCTCCGTGATATTTTTCCTCCATTTCTTTTTTCTGTTTTGTTCCTTCCCCCATTTTGTCTCCAATATGTGTATCCCACGCGCTCTCATTAGTGGAACAGAGAATCTGAGACAAGAAACAAGCGAGAACGTGAAACAATCGCGCGTGAAATTAAAAATCATAAAATATCTGGAAAATGCCTTCATTTATCATTTATCCATTCATCATCACTCAATATCTTCCACAAAAAACATATTTAAAAAAAAAAAAAAAAGAAAGTGTAAGTAAAAGATGCCGCGTGTCGAGGGACCCGAGCTTTCTCAGCCACAAGACTCTAAGCACTTCTCGAATTTTCCATGAAAATGAAAAAAAATAAAGGAAATTCAAAAAATTGTATCTTACGTGTCAACTTTCCCTGCTTTTATACCCAATAAGACCAGTGGCTTGAAAAAAAAAAACTTGTTTTTCCCTTTCCTTTTTGCTTTCATTCTCTCTGGAATCTATCTTCTAATTTCAATTCTTCCTTGAATTTCCTTTGCCCTTTTCTGCTTTTAAAGTACACCAGTACCACTATTTATTTTTTTTCCTTCATTTTCACTGGGAATTCCTCTGCCACTACTCGAGATTTCATTTCCAAGTAATTTATTTTCCTTCTTTACTGGTACGTTTGTGGCTGATCTGCTCCCGTTTGTGGATAATACTTCATTTGCCTTGATATTTTTAATGATATTTTTTTCACGGATTCATTGGCGAGAAGAGATTTTTTTTTTTTTTTTTGTAATTTATTGCTAATTATGAAAGAAAAGTTCTGAGTGGTGGTTGAACAAGTTGAATTAGTTGGATTGTTGAATGTTCTTATTGTTATTGTTATGTATAGAGAGATTTGATGTACTAAAGAGTGGTTGTTTTGGTTTTGCCGGAGTTGCAGGGGTTATTCTAGTATTCACTTCGCAAGATTCGAAGCAAAATCCGTCGTGTGATGGCGACTCAGGTATATAGAAATAGAAACCTGTTTTGTTGTTTATGTGTCTTCTACTTGCACAGTGTTTTGTAGTAGATAAGACGGTACAATTTGCAGTAAATCCTTAAGAATAATTTGATTTGCAGGGTAAACTGAAACGGTGGATTTTTCCTCTTTTATCTTTTCAATCCTAGATAGATTTGCATATAAGATTTGTTTTTTTTATATTGGGAATGGGATGGTGTAGGATTCAAATCCATTTCTTTGAGCCAAATGCTCTGCTCAGGTGTAATTAGTTGTCATCAATGTGATTGCTTAACTTCGGAACTGCTCCATGTTTTATGGAATATTGCAAGTTTTGGAATCACATGCTTTTCCTATTCTTCTGAATGGTATGTTTTTTTCTTATGCGTAAATATATCTTTGTGGAAGTGAATATGGTTCAATGTGAATTATCATAGGTTTTAGTACAAACAGTTGTTACTTGAAAGTCAGATCTTTCCTTGTTTAATTGCTATTGGAAAATCTGATGTAGGACCAAATTGAAGACAAAACAACGCCCAATGCTTTTAAATCTGGCATATGCCCCCAATCTAAGACATTGAACCAGTTGCAGGAGTTATACACTTTTAATCATGATCACACACCCAAGGTTCCGTTATTCATGTTACCTGTTTAATTATACTTTCCTTTCAAGACCGCTTCCAATATATTATTGTTAATCTTTTCATCGCTATATGCTCATATCTCACGTTTATTTATTTCCTATTAAAATAGGCTAGAAAACCCTACACTATAACTAAACAGAGGGAGAAATGGACTGAGGAAGAGCATCAGAGGTCTCTTGAAGCTTTAAGGTTGTATGGTCGTGGCTGGCGCCAAATAGAAGTTAAGTGCACAATGGGTTGAACTAATTTACTTATCTTTGCCATGTTTACCATGGTTTGAACAGTTTAAGTTACTCTTATTTTATGCAGAGCATGTAGGCACCAAATCTGCAGTTCAAATTCGAAGCCATGCTCAGAAATTTTTCTCTAAGGTTCATTGCTTTGAGTTCATTACAAGATTTCCTTGATTAAGTAAATGTATTATATCTTTTATTACCAAGATTTACTTGATTAAGAAAATGCATTGTATGTTTTATTGCCTTGCAACGTGTATAGTCATAGGCAGGTTTTCCTAGTCAGTCTGTTTCTCATGTGCATACTTTCTGATTGTGGTTCTAGGTTGTCCGAGAGTCAAATGGTGGCTTTGATGGTTCCATTAAACCGATAGTGATACCGCCTCCTCGTCCTAAAAGAAAGCCAGTACATCCATATCCCCGCAAATCTGTCGATTTGGTCAAAGGAAAATCACCATCATCTCGACCAGAGAGATCTCCATCCCCAAACCAATTTTGCAGAGAACAAGATAACGAATCACCCACGTCAGTTTTATCTGATGCAATGGGTTCTTCTGGCTTGGAGCAACAAAAAGGATGTTCTTCCCCAACTTCTTGTACTACAAATCTGCAGTCAATCAATACATCCCCTGTTGAAAAGGAAACTGACTATGCAACCTCTAACTTGGCTGCTGAGGAAGAGAAACCCTCTTTGTCATCTGTGAAAGTATTTGGTCAATCAGATGCGGAAAACATTCTGTCCATGGTAAAATTATGGTGTTAAATCTCTGCTTTTATTTTGTAAACTACTATTGCTAACCTTTATGACTCTAATTTCTTTTTCTTTCATGTGTTATCCAGAACCTCAATGCTGATTTCAAGGACTTTGTTTTTGCTGAGGGCAATGCAGCACCTGTTATACCTTCCACTAGTATTAAGCTTTTCGGGAAAACAGTTCAGGTGAAAGATTCCCCTAAACCTTCCATAAGTGCAGAAAATTTTGAGTCACAACATCTAAGACCAGTCAAGATGATGTTGATGTTGTCAATAAAGTGCTAGTTCAGGCATTTCCTTCCACACACTTAGACACGAGTTTGTCACTCGGTACAGTTATTGATAATTGGAATGCAGTGCCTTCTAGAGCTAACTTATCTACCAGTGATGCTCCTCGGCCATGGTGGGCCTTTTACCAAGGTCTACCCTTTTGTTACATTAATTCATTTAATCAAAACCGCTCAGATTCTAGTGTTGGAGAGAGGATGAAAGAGAAAGAAATTCTAAATGAAAGATCCTGTAGTGGTTCAAATACTGGTTCAGCTAGTCATGTAAGTAGGAGGGTTTCAGATTGCGTTGATTCCAAAAGCCAACATCCTTGTCTTGAGGGAAAAATGTCTCCCCAAAGATGTACTAAGGGGTTTGTGCCATACAAAAGATGTTTAGCAGAAAGAGATATGCCATCATCTGTGGTGTCTGAAGGGCAGGAGACACACAGAGCCTGAGTATGCTCATAGTAGCTGGCTGGTGATGTTGTTCCGATAGTGAAATGTCAAAAAGCTTTTAAGATAGTTTAGATAGTGTGAGGATGACAAATAATTATTTGAGATGTTCCTTTCCAAAGATTATATTCTTAGGCAAAAAGCTTGAATGGGTTGTTGACTATTTTTAACTGCTTCTGTATATCGGGGCCCTTCAGGTGACACATTTGAAGCGGAGGAGCTGCTGGCAGCTTATCGTATTTGATTCTATACGTCTATGTTTACAGAGTTGAAACTGTGTTTTGTGCAACATGAGGCGTCATGTGTATATGAATGTCATGGATGCCAACTTGTTTTGCAGCAATTTTTATCTTTACATTATTAATGATTCCAGAATTATTTTTTCCCTTTCTGTCTCATCTTACAACAACATAAATGTTAATCAGTTCATCAGTATTAATGATATGAGCTTTAGTCTATCATTTTTATCTCCCTTTTAAATTTTGACGCAACTACTGTTGTGCCATCACGAGAGACTATTGAATACTGTTGCTCTAAATTCAGATTAGTTTATTGTAATTCGCTTTTTAGCTGTTTCCTTTTACCAAAAAAAAAAAAAAAAAACTTCTCCCTCACAATCTTTTAGAAAATATGCAATATTTTGACTTTTGGATTCAATCATGAATGATTAAAATGTCATGATAAGTATATATGACATTTTTTTTCCTCAACTATATGGCATGCATGTCATACATATGCATGAATATACTTTTTCAATAACTTTAAATATCATCATGTTATCTTTGGGTCTTCTGGTGAAAATCAAATATCTTGATTTGGATTTCTCAAAAGCCAAAAAACTAGAAAAATCATTGAATGGATCTATTATCGAACAGTGATCACTATCATGGGTCACTTTTGCTGTTGTCGATGCCACCATCGTTGTTGTCTATCGACAGTGGTCAACTCAGAATCGGTCTTTTTCCTATTGGTTGGGTTGAGTTTATGTCATCTCGATCAATTTTGGATACGTCTCGGTTCTCAGTGTTTCGCCGAAAAATTAGGTTAAAAAAAATCTTAAGTTCGTTTTTGGTTCACATGAATAATTCTAAAAATAAAATAAAACCTACATAGAGTTGATAACCCACGATCTAATTACATATCCCAAAATTTATTAAAACCTAAAATTACACTTAATCTAATTTTTAGGAATCATAATTTTGACAAAATTATTTTATCATATATAATAAAATAATTAAATACATTCATTCACATATATAATCCAAAACATGCACAACCTAACAGCGCAAATGTTTAAATTTTTAATATAAGAGCCAATTTACATTTTTTAATAATATACAAGGACTAATTTATTTATTTGTTGAGTAAATGAGCGAAATACAATACAATTTCTAATTTAAAGGTTTCTATGATATTTTAAGTGACAAGTTCCATATATCATATCATAACAGTCCAAAAATACTTATAATTTTAATGATTAAACTATATTTTTTAAACAAAAATATAAAAATTGAAAATTTCACTTTTAAAATACAAAATAAAAACTAATTGAAGTGTTAAAGTTGAAGTAGATTATACATGGTGGGTCTTGTGTTTTAGTTATATATGAATTAGATAAAATAAAAAAAACCAAATTTCCAAAACCCTAAATCCCTATAAAGCGGAACTATATATACTTGCTATACTAGCTCATTTGCCCCTCTTGAGCTCTGTAGCCTCTTCACTCTTTCCTTTCAAAACCCTAGTAGCTGCCCTCGCCTCCTGAACGTGTTCGAAAATGGCCGGTTCTGAGGGATTGATTCTGCGTGGCACCATGCGTGCCCACACCGACATGGTGACAGCCATTGCCACTCCCATCGATAACTCCGACATGATCGTCACTTCCTCCCGCGACAAATCCATCATCCTTTGGCACTTAACCAAGGACGAAAAGACGTACGGTGTCCCTCGTCGTCGTCTCACCGGTCACTCTCACTTCGTCCAAGACGTTGTCCTCTCTTCCGATTCTCAGTTCGCTCTCTCTGGTTCCTGGGATGGTGAGCTTCGTCTCTGGGACTTGTCTGCCGGTACCTCAGCTCGCCGTTTTGTCGGCCACACCAAAGATGTTCTCTCTGTTGCCTTTTCAATTGACAACCGTCAAATCGTTTCGGCTTCTCGAGATCGAACTATCAAGCTATGGAATACCCTTGGAGAATGTAAATACACAATCCAAGAAGGTGAGGCTCATACCGACTGGGTTAGCTGCGTTCGTTTCAGCCCAAATACTCTCCAACCCACCATTGTTTCAGCTTCATGGGACAAGACTGTTAAAGTTTGGAACCTGACCAACTGTAAGATTCGTAACACCTTGGCCGGACACTCCGGTTATGTGAATACGGTGGCGGTTTCACCTGATGGGTCTTTGTGTGCCAGTGGAGGAAAAGATGAAGTGATTCTGTTGTGGGATTTGGCTGAAGGAAAGAAGCTTTATAGTCTTGATGCAGGTTCCGTCATTCACTCGCTTTGCTTTAGTCCTAATAGGTACTGGCTTTGCGCCGCCACCGAGCAGGGTATCAAGATCTGGGATCTGGAGAGTAAGAGCATAGTGGAGGACTTGAAGGTTGATCTTAAGGCTGAGGCTGAGAAGTCTGACGTCACTGACATCGGAAATAAGAAGAAGGTAATAATGCTTTCTCATCCTTTGCTATTCTATATTATGGGTTTGCCTTTTTGGTTCAAGATGATTGTTAAGTAATTTGAATGCCATGTTTTGGTTGGAAATTTTAGGTGCGACTTGATTTACTGTGAATAATTGGCTTTTGGATTTAGCGATGATGGTATAGACTATAGATTCCTTGTTTTTATGAACTGAACTTAACTTGTAGATGGAAATTAGGCTAGGCTGCTTGGTCAATGCCATTTTACCATGAATTTGTTTATTAAGACAATCAAGTTAGGTACCATACTTGTTTTAATGAACTGTACTGAATCTGTTTCTTGAGTGCATAACTAGTAGGTTTTGTATTGTTTGTGAATTGTGAATTATGAATATGGAGTTATTTGCTCTTGACACATGTTACATATTGCGGCAGCTATTTTGCTAATCATAAATACTCAGGTAAAAGTACCATGGTGGCCCCTGTAGTAGGAGTCGGATTACATTTTGCAAAATAGTCTGTAGTTAGATTAAAGGGCAAATTGGTCTATTTTGTTAAGAATTTCATACATTTTTACTGTTAAAAATTGGCATAGCTGACAAAATAACCAGACAGCACATGTACCCATTGTGTCATACAAGGATCAGCTTTTAGCTGTAGAAATGAATGGAATTTTAACATAAAGACCAGTTTGCTCTTTGATCTAATGTACAGGGGCTAATATGCCCATATTTTGAGTAGAGGGGGTAAAATGCAATCCAACTTTTAGTACAAGGGCCTCCATGGTACTTTCACCTAAATACCCATGTTTCTTTTATTCAGTTTATTGTTTCAAAACATGCCATTGTAATACTTGAAGCTTGACGTGTTAGTATTTGTACTTTGATAAGCTTTTGCCTTGAAGTTGTGATGTAAAACTTTCTTTAAAATCATTTGTGCAATTCTAGATTGGTTTGTATTTGGTTTAATAGTTCATTAATTGTCAATCTGAGTTAGGAATTAATGTCCATGTATTGCAGGTCATATACTGCACAAGCTTGAGCTGGAGTGCGGATGGAAGCACCTTGTTTAGTGGGTACACGGATGGTGTAATCAGAGTTTGGGGAATTGGGCGTTACTAGATATGCTTGTCTTGAGCTTTTGTTTCAAATGTGGGAAGGTTTTTTGGTTGATTTTCTTGGATATTGAGGCCTTGGCCTCTTCTATTCTAATTTTGTTTGGTTGTTGAAGTTAGATTTATTTAATTACCGGCATAGGTATGAATTAAATGGAGTATAATTTTCTCAGTTTTGGTTCCTTTCATGATTCAATAATAATAAGAATAGTATTATGTCAAAAACCTTGTTTGCCTTTTGTAGGAGGGGATTTTGGATTTGGTCCTCAATGAGAATGGGTTTCGTAGCTCACTCTCTTATCTTTGAGATCACGAAAAGGCATGAGTGCTCATTGTTGGTCATATAGGCTTACAATTTGGATTATGGAAAATGCCTCGTGCGGCTTCACATGCCCGCTTGCACCCTTGACAATAATTGAATGCTACAAACTCAACCACACACCAAGGCCAACAATTTGCACAACTTGTCAAGTTGATCCCTCAAGAACATGGGTATATGAGAGGGGACTCTGCTTTCGGGATAAAGATTACCCCACAACTCATTTGGTACTACTAACATTTTCTCTCTTCCTTGAAATAAATAGTATTATATTTTAGGAAATGGGAGTTACTAGTCAGGTAATTAATATGCATTAATGGTTAAGTGGGGATGATTAAAAGTTTTGTTGGTGATGATGGTGATGGTGATGGTGATGGTGATGGTGATGGTGATGGTGATGGTGATGATGAAATAGTGAAGAGTTCATATTTTTGGAAGAAGGGAAAAACACTAAATATTACAGGAAACACCCCAAGAGTGAAGGAAAAAGCTTTTTAAAACATTATAAGAGTGAAGATAACCAAGAATCCTATTATATTTTAGGGTTATTTTCATTTACATTTTCATGAAGTAGTATCATGTGAAACATTAGGAGAATATCTCTTGAACCACAAGATAATTGTTTTTAGATGAGAATTGTTCTTGAATAATGGTTATTTTGATTTATTCCAAATATTAATTGTTCTCAATATAGAGGTTGTTCCAAACAATAGTTATTATGTGGTGATGCTTTTTTTGGTAGAACTTGTTTTGAATAATGTCTTTTCAAGAAAAACACAATTGGTCTAAATACAAGATGTTACGAACAATGATTATTCTAAATATAGCTATTCTTGAAATGCCATTACTTTAAACTTTATCTGTATTGAATTTTAGTTGTTCTCAAATAACGACACTAAATGGCAATTATTTTAACTAAAGCTTTGTTCTAAACATAACTATTCTGAATATAGTTATTCTCGAATAATAATTTTTCACAACAACTATTTTGATTATGAATTCTTGCTCTGGAATAAATAATAAGTGAAACAACGATGTCAATTGTTCCTCACTTAGTAGCATGATTTCTTAAAATATAATATTATTTATCTTAAGGAAGAGATAAAATGTTAATAGCCAAAATCAAGTATCTACATTTTACCCCTGCATGATAATTTTTAAGAGAAGAAGTTCTTATGCAATAAGAATATAATAAAAATAAATAAAATAATTACATACTCGTAAAAAAATTATGTTGTGTAAGACAAGAAAAAAAATTATATTTAACACTCTTTTGACTCCTGAATTTTTGTTTTGATGAGAGAAAAGATAAAAAAAACATTCATAAAATTATATACTTGTAAAAAATATGGTTTTTTACCCAAATATTATAAAAAAATTATTAATAACCAAAATGGTATCCCCAAATTATTATTTATCAAAATGGTATGTTTAGTTAAGTGGAGGGACTCTAAGTAGCGACACTAAGGGGTATTTCTGACACTTTTTTTTTTATTTTTATATATTTAAAAATAAAAAAACAATATTATTTTATTAGTGGAGGGACTTAAAGTGACGGCACTCAGGGTTTTTTTTCAGAAAAATACGAGAAAAAAATACCTGACACCCAGTGGAGGAACACGAAGTGGCGGCACAAATGGAGGGTTATTAAGTGGCGGCACTAAGGGGTGTTTTGCCACTTGGCAACACCCCATTGTGCCGTGTGTGTGTGTTTATTTTATTTTAATTGTGAAAATTAATTTGGGTAGTTGAGAATTTTTAGAGTTTGTGATAAAAATTAAATGAAATAAAATTTTTGTTATAAAATAGAAAAGGGGGAGCAAATAAACGAGAAAAAAAGAAAGAAAAGAAAGAAAGAAAGGAAGGAGAGGAAAGAAAGAAGAAGGAAAGAAAGGTAATGTATTTATTTTTAAATTTATTTCGGTATGATATCTTTTTAAAATCATATTTTATTTATTAAAATTTTATTTAATTTTTTACAGATTTATTGAAGATGAATAATCAATTTTTTGTATGCATTTATTTTGATGGAGTAATTTTGAGAACATCGGTTGGATGTATATTTAATTGTCGGCAACAAATAGGAATGAGATTTCGTCGAAATATCTCGGTTGATGATATGAAAGCAAGGATTAGTGCAAAAATTTTTAGACGTTGTGGGAGAAGGATCTCGAAACTTTTGTACAAGTTTCTAGTTTCGATAGATCCCATCAAATTCTCCGAGATGGAACTTGTAGACGATGAAGACGTGAAGACAATGATCGCTCTTTATTGTTCGAATCAAAGTGACTCAAATACATCGGTTCAATTGTTTGCCAAGTTAGTTGATATGGAACCTATACAAAATGAAGATCCAACTCCATTAAAAAATGAAGATTCAACTCCATGTATGGTGTTTCCAGTATCGTACATTGAAAGTCAATCAATCGTACGTGGGCTAAACATCGATCTTAATGATGCTACGCCCGAGAATGATGCAAATCAAGATGGTGGATATGATATTCCTTCTGATAATGAAGTCGATATTGATAGTGATCCGGATGTGGATGAGGTCCCAGATGATATTGAAGATGAAGGGGCGAATGACGATGAAAATCCAGTTACACATATTGTGATGCACAATAATCCTCCTGGGGCACACATGTCGCTTATAAACCCCGATACGACACATGTCGAGTTCACGAAATACCCTGAAATAGTACCTGCTCATCGATTGGTCATAGCAGCAGATTGTAAAGAGTTGTTTGTGGGCCAAAAATTTGAATCCAAGGTAGAGTGTATATTTGCTATTAAGCGATATAGCATGAATCTGCCGATAGGCTACAAAGTCGCAGTGTCTAAACCGACATTGTATATTGGGGAGTGCTAGAAGTCGACGGAAGGTTGCAAGTGGCGAGTGC
Organism: Kokia cookei; assembly: GCA_039519145.1. NCBI lineage: Eukaryota > Viridiplantae > Streptophyta > Magnoliopsida > Malvales > Malvaceae > Kokia > Kokia cookei. Next base: position 33,831,672 of record CM076904.1, on the reverse strand, counting down.
GAGCTGCATTTATCCAGAAGTCACAGATGTAGGAGATAAGAAAAATTGATGGGCCTCACACATGTAGTTCAACACGTTTGTCAGAAGATCACCGGAAACTTGATTCCAGAATCATCTGCACACATATCATGCCAATAGTTAAGGACGATCCGACCATCAAGGTTTCTACACTGATTATGGACATGCAATCATGATTCCATTATCGAGTTTCATATCGAAAAGCATGGATTGCGAAATAGATGGCAATGGAATAATTGTTCGGTGATTGGGATGCATCATACAATGAGCTACAATGATAGATAGTCGCAATACGACAGTACGTGCCGGGAACTGCGATTGAGTTGGTGACACGACCTTATTATAGCTCAGATAACAACATACAACTGGGAAGAAGAATTTTTCAGTATATATTTTGGACGTTTGATCCCTGCGTTCGAGCATTTCCTCACTGTAAGCCATTTGTCCAGGTAGATGGGACGTGGCTATACAAGAAATATACGCAGATCTTACTAATTGCAGTGGCTCAAGACGGGAATCAAAACGTGCTCCCAATAGCATTCGCTATTGTGGACAAAAAAGACATGAAATCTTGGGAATTCTTCTTGAGAAACCTGCGGAGGCATGTGATTCATAACGATAATATTTGCATCATCTCTGATAGAGGGAAGGGTATTATTGCGGCCATTAGGCGTATTGGTGTACTATGGAAATCGGTTTACTGCAGCCGACACATTGCGGCTAACTTTCAACGAGAATATAAGAATACAGACTGGCGGAGACAACTTGTGAAAATGAGTAAAAAAATTAAGTTCCAAATTATATTTTTATGGTTTTAATTTTAGACTGTAACTTATGTTTTCTTAATATTCCTACAGCGTACGAGCTAGAGCCATACCGATTCCGGCAAAGAATGACCAGACATGAGCGTGACATGGAAGGTCAAATGAATAAGCCTCTACGCGAGTGGTTGGGTACCATGGAGCCGTGGCAATGGCTCAAAGTTTTGATGAGGGGTATCGATATGGTCAAATGACGACCAACCTGGCAGAGTCGATTAACGGCGTGTTCAAGAGAATACGACATCTTTCGATTTCATCCGTGTTCTCCGCTACGTTTTATAGGCTAGCTACCTTGATGCCAGAAATGAGGATGTGACAAATCGATCAGATGAACGTCGGACACGTGTTTGTCGAAGCTGTCAGGAATGCAGTGGATGCAAACCGTCAGAGTGCGAGGACAATGAACGGTGAAATATATTCACGACAGTTTTAACGATTTCAAGTTACTGAGACCATTAGGCATCGACCTGGTATCCCACCTAGGTCACACGGGGTTGATCTCCAAAACAGACATTACGATTGTAGAAGGTTCGATACACTTCGTTATCCCTATGGGCATGTCGTTGCAGCTTGTGCTAAAGTGTCGCTCAATATTGAACAGTTCATCGACCCCGTTTACACTCTCTAGCGTACGTTATGTATTTGGGAAAATGAGTTCCCCATCCTACCTGACTTTTTCATATGGGAGGCACCTCTGACGATTTTCGAGCTTATCCCAAACAAAGGTTTACGAAAGAATCCGAAAGGTCGTCCCCATATCACCAGAATCCGTAACGAAATGGACATTATGGAGAAAACAGACGACGGTAAATGGTGTGGACTGTGTAGGCTAGCTGGGCATACTCGGCGTAATTGCCCTCAACGAACCTATCATATTAGTCAGTCATCCGGATTGAGTAAGGCTTAAACCCGGATCGAGTAATTGCCTTCTCTGTTGCCTGACAGTTTCAACCTTTCTTCACTCAAAATTATCTATCTTTTTGTGCAGAGATCAAATGATGTTCCTGTCTGTTTATTTTGAAAATAGACTCATTAAGGAATTACCATATAACTTTAAGTCTCTAATAATTTTTCTTCAAAAAATCTCACTTAATAAAAATAGTAAAATTGCACTTTAAGTCTTTAAGCCTTCCAACTCTTACAATTTGGCCCAAAACTTTGCCTCCAAAAATATCTTCCACCTAATTACTATTTTACCCCTCATTAATCAATCTAGTGTTTATGGTTTAGAGTTTCAAGGCTAGTGTTTACGGTGGCTGGCGTATATTTTCGTGGTGGCTGGTATCTACGTCGAGGTTGCTCGTCAAGTTTATAGTCATCATTAGGGTCCATTTGCCCCGGAGGAGTAGAGTATTGCCCGAGAAGAATAGAGTATCGCGGTGGCTCGTCAAACTCAGCCTGATATCCTTCCCTTGAGTATTGCGGTGGCTCATCAAATTGAGGTTGATATCCTTGACTTGAGTATTGCGGTGGCTCGTCAAACTGAGGCTGATATCCTTGGCTTGATGAGCTATGCATATGTGACGATCCCGCAAAATCAGGACAATAAGAATCATCATTATCCAATGCCTCTTCATCCTCCTCTTCTTATTGCTTTGGCACTGGCTATGGTTTTGGGGCAGGAGCTACATGATAAGGGCGATCTTGTCGAGACATGTATGGGGGAATTATCATTGATGAAGCACCAAGTAAATATGGTTTCCCAACCTCACTGAACCACTGCATGTACTGCACCGATGACTGTAAATCCGGAGTATACTCCATTGGAGGTACTCGCATCATTCGATTGTTCCACACATAAACATATTGTCTATTCACACTCCCCCAATCACAATTTGCTTTCCCCCCCTTATCCATCCCATGGATAGACCTTAATTGGAATGGCGGCTGCAGGATAGGCTGTTTACAACCAAACTGCCGGAGTACTCGATCCCTGGCATACCACTCTACTGTTTGAAAATTGATTATCAGTGCATTAATGCACCATTGGTCTAAGTGGAGGAATGTCGAGGCGGGAATAACAGCAGTAATTTCTGGTTGTATATATGAGGTCCAGATGAACTGCACAATTAATAACATGTCAAGATATTAATAAGAGTAAAGTAATATAATTTAGTAACATGCAACCATATTAACACGAGTCAAGTAATATAATTTAACATGTTAATGAATAACATACCCCTTCCTCGGCATATTGCTCGAGCATCAAACGATACATGAGAACTGTGTACTGCCTCCCGATCCCCAGTTTTGTTTTCCATCTAAGAAAACAAAAAATAACTTGTTAGAATAATATAATTAATAAAATATGTCAAATAATTAAAATTTAAGGTATATGGAATCACCTGTTAACGAGTGGAAAAACATATGTTTGGTGCCTAACGGATGCCAAGAATGACATCCGATATAGTGCCCAAGATTGCAATAGCACTAGGCATCCACCTATATCCTAGGAAGAAGGGTTTGTGGGGCGACAAATTTCTCGATATAGCATGGCAAGCACCGTAGATCCCCAACTATATTCATGAATCTTTTGCAAATCTCTTAGTATGGGCAAATACATTAAGTGGATCTTATTGTTATTTGCGTTCGGCATGAGTATGCCCCCTATCATTAGCAAAATATAGGGTCGAACGGCCCAAGAAATCTCTATTTCAGTTGCGTGTTCGGGCAAGTGCTGAAAATTGCTCTTCAACCATGTAAATAATAACGACGTGAAGTCATTGTTATTACTAGGTGAGCGACCTAGTAACTGGATGCACATCGTTGCCGGCTCTTGAAACGAACTAATACCGGTGACCGGTACACCATTGATTGGTAACCCTAGTTGGACCTCAACATCCTCCAATGTCACAGTGCACTCCCAACAAGGCAGATGAAATGTGTGGGTCTCCGGGTGCCAACGCTCCACCAATGCACTGATTAAATCATATCTTAACTCAAATTTTTGGATCAATGTCGCTGATCCAAATCCGGCATCCCGCAAGTATGGAAGCAGACGTTCATGAGGGGGAAATTTAAGGCCCTGTGCACGACCTCTCAATGAACGATACGCGAGCTCTTCCTGTTAATTTACAAAAATAGTTAGTATTACCAAAATTAATTTTGTAAACAAATAATAATATCGTGAATGACATAATGAATAAATAATAATTTTTTTACATTCATATTGGCTCGGTGTGTATCTGCATTCATCGATTTGGCTATTTGAGGACGTTCCGAGTTAATTAATGAAGCCATTTTGCAACTTGAAAAAAAAATTATCAATTAGTTCAATACATAAGTTTACCAATATAATACAAAAATAATAATTAAATACCAAAATGTGTTATTTACTAAAATGGTACAAAATATATATTTATATACCAAAATAGTATCCACACACTATTATTTATCAAAATGGTACAAAATAAAATTTATTTTGTACCATTTTGGTAAATAATATGATGGGGATATTATTTTGATAATTAATTATTTTTATATTAAATTTTGGTAATTAATTAGCTAGGTTTAACTTTTTGTGAATTATTAAAACTCTCTTATTTTTATAAAATAATAATTTTTTTAATTTCATACTTGTAATTGATTTTAATTATAACTTAAAAATGGATTATTCTTTATTTTATTAAACACTTGTAATAGTTTTCTTTCACATTTTATTAAACAATCTTATGACTTGTATAATAAAGTTACTAACTAACAAAATTGAAACATTATTAAATTTTAAATCAATAAATATGAACAATATTTTTTACTTACTACTACTAACAACAAAATAAAATTACTAACTAGCAAAATTAAATTAAAGTAAATTAATAATAACATAATAACCAAACTTACATTTCTTCTTCTCCTCTTAATTTACTCATCAACTATAACAACATTAAATAACAAATCAATTAAAAATTAATTTAAAGAAAACAAAAAACTTAAAATAATCAAATTAACTAACAAATTAAAATTAATTTTAAAATTAACCATACTTAAAATATTATTTAAACTTACCTTTCTTCCACCCTTCTTAATTTACTCTTTTAATCAATCTAGTAAACAAATAAAATTATAATAACAAATAAATCACATTACTACTACTAACTAACAAATTAAAATATTTTAAAATTAAATTTAAAAATAAACATATTTCATTTTTTTCCTTCTTCTTCTTCCCCTTCTTCCTTCTTCTTTCTTTTTTTCTCTTTTTCTTTATTTTTTCCTTCAATTTTCGTTGGTCCTCCCTCCCCACCTATTTTATAACAAAAAAATTTATTTTATTTAATTTTTATCACCTACTAAAAATCTCCAACCAGTCAAATTAATTTTCACCTATTAAAAAACCCACACAAACACACACACACGGCATAATAGAGTGCTGCCAAGTGGCAAAACACCCCTAGTGCCGCCACTTAATAACCCTCCATTGGTGTCGTCACATCGTGTTCCTCCACTGGGTGTCAGATATTTTTTTCTCGTATTTTTTTGAAAAAAAACCTTGAGTGCCTCCACTTTAAGTCCCTCCACTAATAAAATAATATTTTTTTTATTTTTAAATATATAAAAATAATAAAAAAAATAAAAATAACACGTGTCAGAAATACCTCTTAGTGCTGCCACTTAGAGTCCCTCCACTTAACTAAACATACCATATTGGTAAATAATAATTTGGGGGTACCATTTTGGTCATTAATAATTTTTTTTTTGTAATATTTCGGTAAAAAACCCAAAAAAACATGAAAAAAATTGTATTTACCTTTTTTGTCCAATCAAATCGAGTAAAAGTTTTCTAGTTAATCAAGTTGTCAAGTTCTATTTTATCATCTTAATTCTATTTAAATATTTTTTAAATCGAATCAAGTAAAATTGTTCGAGTCAAATTAAAATCTTATTATATTATAACTAATTCCATGTTAGATAACACATAAATTTGAAATCATATATATTTCAAAATTTTTCAAAACAAAATAAAAAAAATACTTTAATATGATAAACTTGAATTGTTAATTAACATGTTTAGATCCCAACATTATTATTTTAGAATATTTTTAAATTCTTAACTTTCATATATTCTTTAGATTTTTTCAAAAGTTTTTATAATTTTTTTTAAATATAAATCTTGAAATTTTTATAAATATTTTGATTTTTTTTTTTTTTGTAATTTTTGTTGAAAGAGATCAATTTGCTCATTCTCAAAACTAACAATGATCAAAAGGGTATTTACACCAACCTATTATTCGAATTGTAAAATTCAACTTGACTTAACTTGAAACTCAAATTTTACTTATTTAAATTTACTTGAAAAAATCGTTTTGATTAACTCGAAATTTTATTTTTTTAATTTTTTCGAAATAAATTAAATTTTGTGAACGTAAAAATATATATCAAACTAAAGATGTGAACGGAATAGTTTTGTTCTTTGCATTTACACAGTTTATTTCATTCTATTGCTAATGTGGGATGGTGATTATTTATGTTATAAAAACATCTAAATATGTTACGTTTGAGCATGAAAAAGTATATGCATCTAAATAATTCACGTTTTTGGAGAAATTCATGCCATTGAGTCTATTTTAAAAATTTACAAATTAGGATTAGAATTTTTCATCGGTCGGGTTGAGCTTGAGTCGGATTTAAGTGTGATATTGATATATTTTATATTTGTTTAATTTTGGTTCGACTCGAGATATGAGCTTAAAATTTTGTCCAAATCTACTTATATTTGCAAAAAATTGACACAAACTCATTTTAGACATGTCCATATTATTTTTTAAAAAATATTTATTTTATTTTATTTTATTTTATTTTAATAGTTAATAAATTTGTATATTTTTTATTTATTGAAAATTTTTATATAGTAATCTCAATATTGTTTTAATATTTACATTAGAGCAATATTATTTATTTAATATAAGTTTATTTTTTTAATGTCTTAAATTACATAATATATAAAATAACATAATATAAATTATTATAAATTTAAAAATGAGTCAAATCAAATCAGACTTGAGCCTTGAATGTTCAAGCTGAGCCCAACCCATATTTTAAACGAATTTAATTTTTTTTGTACAAATTAATTTTTTGGGCTTAACATTTTTGTTCAAATCCTCTCAAATTTCGAGTAAATTTTCGAGCTACGAGAAAGTGAAAAGAAATTTGTTGAATTACTAATCATGATATATCAATTAAGATGAAAAGAGGAGAGCAAATAGAGTTGTGGAGAAAGGTGTTGAAGAAGAAAAACAAATAAAGAAAAATAAAACTCAAAAGGTTTTAGAGCCAGGGTAATGAATCCACTGCAGCTGGATCTCCACTTCCCCACACTCCACATTTCTCAATCTAAGGTAGAAGTCCTGGACGATCTTCCCTTCATCATTCACGTATATGGCACTCTCATCCACCAGGCAGTTGTCGGTGCTCGGTTTCAACCTTGATAACACTGTTCCACTTGGTATATCTTCCAAATTCGTATACGTTTTCAATGCTTCTACGTATGACCTCACCTCGAACTCTGAATCCCCCATTCTGTCATCCTTGGTGAACGTGTCGTGGTCGTACACAGTCTACAATTTTGTTCAATGGGTTAACATATAATGCATGCGTTCATGTTGAATGAAATGGGTATCGTTGTGTGCCTACTTACCAGACTGACTGGAATATCAGGATCTGTTATTGAAAGAGTTAAATCATCATTCCACTCAGGGTTTACATCCTTCTTTACTATACGAGTCTTCAATCTCTGAAAACAGAACATATATATGATTAAAGGTGTACAACATCATCATCATCATCATCATAAGAAGAAGAAGAAGAAGAAGGAGAGAACCTGGTTGCCCATCTTAACAACTACGTAAGGATCGCTGCTACGGACATCACGAACGGCAAGGTTAACGCCCCGTTTAACGTGAATTCGCAGCAAACCCATCAAGTTGGCCATCACAGACTCACTCGATTCTAGTTCTCCTACTTTTGATGCCCCTTCTATTAAGCTGTGCATTTTCGCTCTTAACCTCCTCCTCCTTTGTACGGCCAACTGAAAGAGGTTTCTCTTTTCTTTCTCAACCTCTATCCAACCAAAACAAATTATTTAAATAAAAAACTAAATAAGTAACAGAAGGAGGAGAAGAAGAAGAAGAAGAAGAAAGGTACGAAGCATTACTCATTGTTTTTGGTTTGCTGGGATCCACCTGGGTCGTGCCTTTATTCAAGCACCTGATAGAGAGAGAATGGGATAATATTAGTAGGAATGATCAGGGTGTTGCTTGTCAATTGGACGTATGAACGGTGGACCCAAATGCAGAAGAGGGGATGTGGGGGTATAAATATCATTGGAGGATGACCCAGAGCTCCGGATTAGTATGTTCTTGGACGGGAATTGGTCCTCCTATTATTCCGCTTCTTCAGTTTACCTCCGACAAACCATCAACAACGCCTAATTTACACTGTTTCTGCGGATCAATCCATCATTCTTCCAACTTTTTTGCCTTCCTTTCTCTTTTTTCTTTTTCCAGTTTTAATTGGTTATTTTTAGACTTTACATTACAATATTGTTAAGGTTAAAATGTGCCCATACTCCCTGTACTTTTCCAAAATTGAGAATTTAGCTCATGTAATTATATTTTTTAAGGAAATTAATCGTTTTATTTTTCAGATTTCAAGTCTAACTCTCAATACTATTAATTTTCTTTATAAATAATTCATTATATAATGAAGTTTTTATTAAAAATGGTAAAATTATAGTTGAAATGATAAAGTTAAAAATTTAAATATTATAATGACTTAAATTCAAGACTCATCATTTGCATATTTTTTAAAAGTTTAAATTATTTTTTTGTAAATTTTATATAAATTTATGAAACTAAAAGAAACTATAATAATATTTATTTATGATTTAAAATTTGAATTTTTAGTATTTTCTCTGAGTTATTATTATATTAACTTGTGATGCTAGCTCACACTTACAGATTATCGATAAATAATAATAATAATAACCACCACCACCACAGAATGTACAACCACCAAACTTGCAATCTATACACCGCAAAATTAGTATATGGTTACCAAACTCTGCACTCTATATACACTACAAAATTAGTATGATCCCATATTTATTATCAATTCAATTTGATCCTTCTTCAACATCAACTCAATCAAATGAACACAACTCATCTAATTGTTCATCAGTCCATTGCGGAAGTGAGCCTCTTGAAATTGGTACATGTCTTCCTTCCTTATCTGCATCAATACTTACACTCTCTCGCTCGTTAGCAATGCCAAACAAATTTGGATCACCACTGCTTTGCTTGCTGTTCAGGTGATTGTCTCTCCCTACCACATTCTGTGAACCCAGCTGCTTCTTGACCACAACATTTCCCTCAAGACCATTGATGCCAGCTAGCAATGCAGCTTTTTTCATTCCATTGGTGATAACCTGACTTGTTGATGGTTCCTTTCCTGCAGAGCCATTTTGACTTCTATTTCTTCCATTAACACAGCAGCTGCTTCCTGATGTTGCGTCTGCTTCATTTCCATTATCATTCAGCACTCTCCCTCTCATATAAACAGACTGTCCGAGGTTATCCATAATATTTGCATTTCTGTCTGGTGACAGACTGGACACTTTCTGTTGGTTCCAAGTCTCTTTGGTGTTTCCTGTAGCAACAAACATGGATTGACAAGTCAGAGTATCATTCCGGTTTACTTTTTAGAAAAAAAACCAGTGGCCATGTGCTCCATCCAAAGAGTTCCAAATTAAATTAGCTAAAGAGTTTTTCCTTGTGTAACCTACTACTCAGTAGAGAAACCAAACCAAGAAATGATTGATTGTACTCCAAGAAGGACAAAAACCAAACATTTCCCTAGTTAAACAGACAAAGAAATGTCACTGACCAATGCCATGAGCAGTAGATATGACCCTTGATGTATGATTCAGTTCTGACAGAGGCTCAGTATCCTTTGGTATTGCCTGCAAAATTAGTAAATTATATTAGCAAGTAGTAGTGTAAACATGCAGAGTTTCTTTTAATGCAAAAAGTAGACTCAGATTTTTCTTCGGGCTTTAGATGTTTAAGAAGTCTACTTAATGTGTTTGGAGTTTTGAACATCAATGGTAGTTGAAAAATATAAGACTAGATATCACATTATAAACAGTTAAGTCAATGTCTGTGGCCTAAAGCGGTGTAGTTTAGGAGAAAACAGTAGCAAATCAAAAGAAATAAGGCAAAAAACAAGATAGAAGTTGGAACTCTTGAAAAATAGAGTTATAAGAACCTCTAGTTTCTGTCTATAATTCGAAGAAAATAATAATTTTGTTGCTGTAAATATTTTCAACTTATTTATGCTAGGGTTACAATAAAGATTTAATACTAGTCCTAGCTTGAAACCCTAAGATAACTTATAATACTAGCCCTATAGTTAACTTGTATCCTGTCAATGATATGTCAAATAATTAAAAAAATAAAGCTGAAATAATAAAACATTATAAAACAATTAGAGCGTCACTCCCTTTGGATTTTTAAAGGTTGTTTGTTCAGTTTTAACACCTCGACAGCCCCAACCCCCTTTCTGCTACTCCATCAATCTTTCCAGACATAGGCTTTCTTGCAATCTATCGCCAAACATGCTTTTTAGCCATTAAAGCATGCCCTCATGCATTTTCAATGTTGAATAACCGAATCACTCGTACCTCATCTTGATATATTGGTTCAACCCTGCTAGATAATAAGATGACATCTATTCATTACTCTCATCCAACCTAAAATGAAAATATTGTTAAATTTAGAACTATTCTCCTCAATAGACAATCCTTTTGCTTAATGAGTGGAGCTTCTCATACAACTTCATTGCAGTTGGTAGAAATTGCCTGTGCAATTTTGCTTTCATGTGTTCCAACATGCTGACTTTAGGCATACCTTAGCGTGCTTGTTGCTCAACTTCCTTCCACCATTGAAGCATAGTGCCTTTCAATTTTAGTTTCACAAACGACACCTTCCTAGCCTCCACCAAAGGTTTCCACTCGAAATAATTCTCCAAGCTAGCTTCCCAATCAAAGTAATTTTCCACATGCATCTTACCAAGAAAATTAGCAACTTCATCTTAGTTCTGCCCCCATTTAATACAAAGGCATGCACCAACCACTCCTCCAATCCACTTAGTACAGCACATTTGTGGTCCAACATCATGAAAGGGGTTTGCTTCCTCACCAATATCAAATTCATCAACAAGACTACCTTTCGGTACATTAAACTGGTTGTGGGCACCTGTCTTGTCCTAGCATAAATTGAACGAGACAATTCTTCGGTCCCACATCACATCTCACCCACTTCTGTTTCTTGACCCTGATTTCCTCTTCTCCAACCTCTACCGCATCCAACCAGGTCTTAATAGCTAACCATAATATAACCTAGGATCTAATTAGGCTCTAATGCCAAATTTTAGTGTGGTTTAAGAGAAACAGCAGTAAATTAAAAGAATTAAGGATGAAGAAGTAGTTAGACAGAAGTTGGAACTCTTGAAAATGTACAGTTACAAAAACGCTAGCTTTTGTCTATAATTCAAAGAAAATAGTAATATTGTGGCCGTAAGTATTTTACAACTTATTTATACTAGGGCTAAAATAAAGTTTTAATCCTAGCCCTAGATTTAAACCCTAAATATAACTTCTAATCCTAATTAATAAATAAAACTGAAATAATAAAATAATATGAAACAATAACAGCTCAAGAGTCATAAAGATTTACAAACAACAAGAAACACAAATTTTTAATTAGTAATCACAAACATTGACTTCAAAACTATGCATAAAGTGGAAGTTCTGGCACACTCCTCTTTGAACATATTATTACCCTTCGTTACATCTAACAGTCATCTTATAAAGATCATACACCAAGAATCAAGCCAATTAGATGTATCTGATAATATGATGGTTCAAGTTGACCAATAATGCAGTGTAACCATTGAATAATTTGTACTAGTTAAAGTTCAGATGATTTAATCATCCTCACATGACTTTGAAATTAAAAATGTTACAAGGAACCATGATTAAGTGCTGCACAGATGTATTATTTGATCAAGTGTTGCACAAATATTTTGCATCATAAATGACACAATTTCCTAACATAACCACAGAGTATGAACTATGTTGTAAAACCAGCTAGTACAGATACAAGCATGAAAATTCATAAGCATGTTGTGACGAGGACTACTTAAAGCACCCATATTCAGCACTTGCTAAAGACCATAAATTCTTATATGAATTCTTATCAGTTTATACTTTGCATTAGAACTGGAATTATGGTTCATGACAATCTCGGTACATTAAATTTCAAGTATTAGAAACCTTGTAGAGCACCTTTTTCTCAATCAATAGAAAGTAGCAAGAAAAATGTGGAATCATAGGATAAAGTCAAATGTTCTAATCTTAGTATTGAGAGTAAACATTCACTTTGAAGTGGCTAATTAGACAGGTACCTTGATGACATTGTTGAGTGTTATATTGAGATAACGTGCAGAGCACATAGGTGAGAAAACTGAAACCTGCAAGTACAGTTTTCAATCAAAGCCTTGTCACAAGTGATAACATTGCAGACCTCGAATCTTAGACAAGAGGTTCCACAGCATGAAGGCCCACTACTAGAAACAATAAGGATTTTGGTATAATTTTAGTTTTAATTCAATGATATAGGTAGATAACACCATATTCTACAAACATTCACCATCAGGATTAAAATTATACTAATATTTTCCCTACAAGGCAAAAACAATGAAAAACCTTCTGCAGTATCAAAACCGTGCCAACAGTTATGTCCTTTGCAAAGCGTCCTTCAACTAGGACTTTTCCATGGATGCTAGCATCAATTGTACCTGTAGGATCCTGAAATCAAATCACAGGCACATCAAATGTTCTTACAACATAGAGAGCATTGGACCAAAAAAAAAAAAAAAGCATAATCAGTGAGTTTCTTTTACCTTGAGAGTCACCATAAGATCACCAAGACCATTTGGGGTACAGGATTTGATAATGGCAACAACCTGATTGATTATATAAGTAGAAAATGAGAAAAACATTTGTATTGAACAGATACATTTTTTATTTTAAGCTTGGAAGCTTATATTTCTTCAGTTGCACTACCGATAATGTCAAAAAGCATTGCGTACTTTGAAAAGATAGCAGTATACATGGAAAACTCCGGATTCCTATGCACATGGTTAACACAAAGGTTCAAACGACCCAAATGTGGATTGTATCACGTCCTCTCTAGCACTAAGTCTAGGATTCCGCCTCGAAAGAGGAATAAACAAATTCTAGAATTCAAGAATTACGTAATGAACACACTTGAAATAGAAAGCAAAACAAAGGCGAACTCCGAAATCCAGATAAAAACGGCCATACCTGAGCTACTTTTCTACTACCCAGTTTAGGTTCAGTTTTGATCCAACTCAAGGGAGTACCAATTGTCCCGCCATTATCAACCAAACCTTTCATAAAAGAAAACCATCCGTAAATCTAGAAACCATAACTAAGGAAGTAATAGCTGCATTTTTCCCATTAGTTTTGCCACTTGCTTTCTACTTTCTTAAAAGTTGCTACAAATGAACAAGTCGTTAAATTGCTTCCTTATTAACACAGACGAAGGTTAGAAACAAGTAATACAAAAAAAAAAAAAAAAAAACCTTCACGGTGTATAAATTCGAGGGCGAAAAGCCAGGGATGACGCGAGAAGTCATCATCGGCGGCGGCGGCGGCGGCAGGACACACAACGGCCCTCCTAATGTACTCCTGGGTAGGAAGGGGGTCCTCGCCGATACAGGAGGAATTGTTATTGCAATGAAGTTTGCGAAGCATAGCGGCTTGAACGGCTCCGGCAGGGCCAGGGATGAGGTTCGGGGAAGAGGGCGGGGGAGATTTTAGGGGTTTGTGATTGCAGGGGCGGAGAAGGGAAGGGAGGTCAGGATCGTCAATGTTTAGAGTTTCCCAGGGGTGATCTGCATCCATCTCTCAAACGCGGGAACGGATATCAACTCTTTTCTCTGTGCTGCTTCACTTGAACTGGTTACGATGGAAGATTATATGAATTTTAAGCTAAAATTACCATGAAGGTCCTTTACTATAAGTCATATTGCATTTTACCATGTACGTTACATCAATGCATCATTGTCCAACCAATTAATTCTTACATTCAAACACATATAATCTAACATAATTATCTACTAATCTAGGAATTAAATTCACCTTTATAAAGCTTATATGCCAAGTGTCAATTATACCAAAATCTAAACATAAGCAACATGCCCAAAATAATATAGGTACATGCTACTCTAACACAAACACATATATACATCCAAAAGAGGTAATAAAATACTCTCGAATTTAGTTGTTGAGATTGGATGCTTGAACACTTTCAATCCACAGAAATCTTCATCTTTGACCTGCATACGAAAATAAACATAACCCGATGCTAAGTATTGAATTTTCGATAGTGTTAATATAATTCAAATTCAAATATATTACAACAAAAAGTAAAGCATATGCATAACTATAACTTTAACTACTTTGTTTTCTCTATCACAAAATCAAGAATCATTTATCTTCTCAAACTTTGTCATTCAATGTTTTTCTCAATAAATCATGACTTCATGTCATCACATTAACTTTTTTCCCATTATTTACTCATTTCGACTCCTATTATTCGACGATAGACATTAATATGGATATTCAGATTTGTATAATGAATGAGTCCACAACCCTCTTGCAATTGGAGTTGTTTTATCCTGTCACCTCGTGTTAACCGATAATAATGACTTTAGTATTTATCTGGATTGTTTTATTCTACCATCTCGGGTTGCCCGACAACGATGATTTTACTACTTGCCTCATATCCTTAGGGAATTGGAGCTAGTAAAATCACTATATCGATGACTCTATTGCATATCAACTATACCCGAGCTAAGTCTAACATCATTTTTCGGGACATGATCATTATTGTCACCATTATAACACGATTCAACATGATATCAAGATTTCAATATAACATATAAATACATATGTATCACGCTTAGACTTGATCATGGGTCGGGTTGGGCCAATGCAAAATTTTTAGGCTCGATTTCTAGGTCTGGGTTCAACTCGACTCGAAAAATAAGCCTAAAGTTTTGCCCAAACCCGATTAGGATAAAAATTCTAAACTCGAGCCTGATTCGGCCTGGCCCTACCCGCCCATATTAAAATTTTTTATATTATTTTTATATAAAAACAAATTCAATATATAATACATCAAATACACTAAAAACAATAAGATAAATATTTCCCAATAAATTGAGAATACATTAAAAAAAAAAATTTATACTTAAATTACACTAACATAATTACAACTTAGTAAACAAATATCTTTAAAATAATAAGAAAATTAATAATAAAATAAGATTTATACAATATTCAAACAATAAAATAGTAACAATATAATAACAAAATAAAAACAAAACAACATCAAAATGGCAACGAACGGTAATACCATCATCCTTCAAGTTAACCATTTTCTAGGTATATCCATCAGATGATGGTTTCCATAGAGCATAAATTTGATTAAGGCATTAAAATTAATTCTTTGTCCCAAAAGTTAAGAAATAATACTATTTTTGAAACGAAATTTTGTAGAATCAAAGGAAGTTAATTGAATTTCATGTGATTATTTGACATACAATAAGTTACATAAATTGAGTCAAATTCTTCCAAATTCAATCACAACATTTGCCAACTATCCTTTTAACACACATTTAATTGTCATGTCATGGATGTGAGCTTGATCTATCTTCTTCATCTTTTAATGTACTGATCATTGCAGCAACTTGATTCATGTTAGGCCTTTCATAGGGATTGGGATTTATGCATTTGAGTGCTATCTGCAAGAGGTTCAATAACCTCTCTTCACTTGCACCCTGGAAGATCAAGGCCTTGTCAAACACTTCTACAGTCCATTCTTCTGTAACCACTGAATGCACCCATCGAGCCAAATCGATCCCATTAGTGTGAACTGGCTTCCCTGTGAGAAGTTCTAGAAGAATCACCCCAAAACCATAGATGTCAGCTTTGAAGATGCCATAGGTTGGGGCCGCATGATCCAAAGCATCCTTGCTGGATTGAAAATCGAAGGAGTGGTCTTGAGTCTGGAACACCATTAGCCCATACTCACTGATACAGGGATCCATGTTTTGATTGAAGAGTATGTTTGTGGATTTCAGGTTACCATGAGCTATTCCATCTTCACCAAGCTCCTCATGCATAAATGCCAATGCCTCACCAACAATGGCCGCAACATTTAATCTGCTTTCCCAGCCGAACGCCTCGCCACTTTGGGATTCTGAATCAACAATGAAACTTTCATACAGATATATATCTATATACCTATATATTAAAAAAAAAAAAAAAAAAGCAAGATGAATTGAAGTAAATTTTTTTTTATTTATTTATTAAAAAACAATGTCAGCTTTTGAAAATTATTAAGAGTGCTAATTATTTGGAGTAACTAATGACACCAATTTCTTTTTCAATTTTAGTTATTATAAAATAATGGTAAAATTTCAGTTTCAATCTTTCAGTTAAAATCATATTTGAGATTTAGTCTTTATATTTTAATTACACATAATTTAGTTCTCTACTTTCAGAATGACATCAATTAATCTAATTGTGATTAAAATGATGATATGGATTTCTTTTAATAACACTTTTCTAATACAACAACAACAAATAATTATGGTGAAATTGGAATGAGTATTTTAAGGAAATATTTGACCTCAAAATTTTAACCGAAATAATTAAGGGTATCAAATATTTCGACTAACTAATAATATGATGCACAAGAATCAAATTATATTAAATTAAAATATAAATATTAAATCCTAAATTTAAACATAGTAGAGGGGATCATAACCAAAATTTAATCGGGTCTAAAATAAATTATGCCTAACATAATCGAATTTACTACAAATTATTTAATGAGTTCAAGTCTATGCTGGCTTGCATGGTTTAAGATTTTTTTTCATCCAAAATTCAAGTTATAAAATCAAAATCTGATTTAGAATTGGTGACAATGAAGTTACCATGGAGGAGCCTGAAAAGACTGCCATTGGGTTGATATTCATAAACCAAGAGCTTCTCTTGCTGTGAACAATAAAATGCAACTGATGGCAATACATTGGGATGCCTGGTCTGGTCCAACCTCTTCATTCTCCTCTTGAACTCTTCACTATCAACACTCCAATCCTTTATCCTCTTCACTGCCAACGTTGTTACCCCATTATCAAGCATTACCTTGTAAAGGCTTCCATGTCTCCCTTTTCCAATCAAGTCAGCTGGTGCTCGAAGCAGGTACTCGAATGTTAAACCTTGACCTGTTGGACTTGTAAGCACTACGAGTGATGATAAGGCCACTCCACTCTCCACAGAACTTATTGAATACTCTGATTTATTCTCAGAAATCTTCAATTCATTCGAAGTAGTAGTACTGGTCTTGTAGCTACGCCTGCTAGTGTTTGTTTCCACTTCTTCTTTGTTGTCCTTTGGCTTCATTTTACTCACTAGTTTGAAGGCGACGAATAACACGACAATAAGGCCGAGAACTGCATAACCAGAGTAGATAAAAAAAGTTTTGATGGACGAATCATTGGATTTCCGTTTCGATGGCGGTGTTGGAGGGCATGGCTTTGAGATTAATTCTCCACACAGTCCAGGATTACCTGAAAAACTATCAGCAGAGAATCTCCCTTTGACATCAGGAATTGGACCACTGAAGGTATTGTTAGATATGTTGAACTGCAACAGATTGGAGAAATCAAGATTTGGTACCTCACCAGTAAGTTGATTGTTCTGAGCAAAGAAAGTAATGAGGCCCGAAATTTGAGAGTAATCGGGAACTTCACCGGAGAAGTTATTGTTCGATACATCGAACCTCTTTAGATTACTCAACTGCTTTAGAGACACTGGAAGGTGACCAGATATTTGGTTACCACTTACATAAAGATGTGTCAAATGTTTACAATTCCCTATTTCTTCTGATATTGATCCAACAACATTGTTGCTGTGTAGGCTAAGCACTGAAAGGGAACTTGCGTTGCAAGCAAAACCAATATCAAGAACACCAGTGAGATTTAACTCATCGAGAACGACTTTCTTGACGGATTTCGACAACGTATTGCAGGATACACCAATCCATTTGTCATTGCAAGGGTCTGAACTCATGTTCCAACCCCAACTTTCATCTCTTCCTACATTTCCAGCTGCAAGTTTGTTCATGAATCCCACAAGTGATCGTTTCACTTCTTCATCTTCTGATTTTGAGACATGAAAGAGGAGAAAGATCAAAATGGGTAGTATCCGGACCGAAACTCGGTTCATTCTTGATGAAAATGCGATGGTTAACAAAAATGAACAGGATAACATGGATTTGTTTCCTTTATAAGAAAATAACAAGGCATTAACCACATTTGGTTGCCAAATGGCCGAAATTACAATGATCATTTGTTAGGTAACAGAAGTAAGTGTCGATAATGGCTGGGGAATGAGCCAAACGACCGAATGGCATTTTAAAAATTGACTGCCCGCAAAGTGAAATAGTCAAGAATTTCTGAAGATGCCATGTCTTTCTCAGTTGGCATTTTCAAGCCAATTCTTCTGGTTATAGAAAAGTATTAATCTTTAAAGAATAGAATATTTCATTGGATAAAATATTGTTTTTTATACCATGCGAGTAGATTCTCTCAAACTTTTAATTTGAAAAAAAAAATACTCTTAAGCGTGTTCGAATTCATGTTTTTTTTATTGGTATAACAACAATAATGCTAACTACATTATTAATATATAAATTGAAGGCCAATTTTTTACTCAAGTAAAAAAAAAGGCTTTGTTTCATTCACAACGTGACTCGTTCGCTACTATTAATATGTAGTTAGTTTTATGCTATGCAAGAAATATTATCTTTAACCAAATTTTGTATATAATCAGACTTGTTATATACATCGATAATAACAGTAAAAATGATCGTATAACAATAAGAAAAAAAAATAAAAACACAGATTTTACGTGAAATTTTTTTTTTTTTAAAAATCACGGACAGAAGAGAAAAAATTTACTAATGTTAAAAAACAACAATATAAGAACTTTTTGACTACACATATTTTAAGGGTTTCACTCTTACAGATTCCTTATTTTGCCTCTTTATTTTATTTTTTTAACAAGTGAGTTGTACATTAAACTTTTCAAATCGGATCAAACGAGATTTGGATCACATAACTCTAATAAACTTATAAAAGAATAACTTAATTTACTCTAAAAAACAAAAAGAATGACTTAAATTGCTACAAATTGTTCTTAAAGCAGCAGAAAAGAAAATCCAATTGCTTAAAGTTAAATTTGATGATAAAAATAAGTTTTCCAATCAATTTTATACCAATTAATTTATGCAATGTAGCTTATAAAATATGCACCAAGGTACTAGTCAATCATCTCAAACCAGTATCTGATCACACCATATCGAAGTGTCTTCATCTAAAATAATGGACAAAATTTTTAGTCAAGAATGAACTTATTCATAAAGAATACCATCAAAAATACCTTAAGTGCTTTTAAAAAATAAATATGTGTAAAGCTTATGATCGTATTAATTAAAATTTTCTACTTGCGATTCTACAAAAGATAGGGTTCAATGACCGACAGAGACAACTTATATGATGCAGTGCGTTGATACGACGACCTATCAGATTTTCATAAATAGTAGCTCGACTAAGACTTGGGGATCCCTATCTTTCCTTGATGCTCCTCAAAGCACAAAGTCTCACAGATGATTCCTATTTATTCTTTAATGTTGTTTTGGTGCAATTAAGTCGATAGACGCTCGGTTTTGTTTGCCCTCTGGCCTGTCAAATTAATCACACAAGAGCCGAATTATTCTTCAGCAGTGACTAGTTCTTTATGGACTCCCATTAAACTTTTTGGTCGAAACCCACCTATATCTCATTTTTGTTTTTGCAGATAAATTGGTTCTCTTCTGCAAGGCAAACTTGTAGCACGCAGAAGTCGTTAGTGACATCTTGGGTGTCTTTTCCAAACATTTGGGCCATAAAGCGTGTTCACTATTGAGAAAGTGTACCGGGAATTGAATGAATGGGATGCTAGGACGTTGTCTACCATCAGACGAGTTACCCTAATGAAGGTGGTTCTGTTGGCTATTCCCTATTATTTTATGAGCTTTGCATTAATCCCAATTTCCATTTGTAATGAGATTGGCAAAATAGCTAGAGCTTTCATTTGGGGTTCTAGCTCGGACGGAAGGAAGTCGGCTCAAGAGTTGGAGTAATTGGAAACGGCGGTCTTGGGATAAGAAGATTACGGGATCAAAATAAAACCATTTTGTCAAGACTTGGTTTTGACCTCTTAATCGAGGTGGATACCCTTTGGTTTTGGGTCCTGAGATGCAAATATAATGTACAAGTGCAAAGCCCGGTGTTCACATTTGGCTATCCTCTCGAATGTTTGGAGAAAGGTGATTCAAGGGGTTCATGGGTTAGTTGGAAATGGTAATTTGAGTAGCTTATGGAATTATCCTCGAGTGACTGAAGTCGAATCTCTGATAGGTTGTGAACCTATGAGGGAGGACATGTTACTCAAGGGTGTAGTCAGTTCCAATGGAGACCGGGATTGGCATTTTTGAACATGGTGCTGCCGCATAACATTGTTACAAAGGTTGCTGGTATTCTACCTCATAGTGATGCAGGGGAAGATGGTCTAGCTTGGTCTTGGTCGAAGAATGGAACCATGGCAAGGAGTCAACGGGGAGAGGAAGTTGCTGTTTCCAGACTTATTTGGAAGTGACAGCAGCAGAACGGGCAAGGCATTTTCTATGGCTGGTTTTCAAAGACCGTCTCCTAATTTTTATGCCGTCGGTAGAATTCATCTAAAAGCTTTGATGATGATGATGGATGAGAAAATTTCTCATAAAATATATTAAAATTATCTTCTAGTACATTATCTACCAGGAAAAATAATTATTATTAATAATAATGTACCAACTGTTGTTATGTCCATTTTCCTTTTGTAGGCCCTAATGTTTTGAAAAATCACTTTATCACTTCTAATTTTCTATGCTGGGGATAGCAATGAAGTGGGTTCATCATTGCTTTCATTAGGACTTCCAAGGCATTTTTATGGATCTGCACGTCCATCAATTTCATCATCACTAGAACAGGTTTCCTCATCAGTTACATCTTCATCGTCATTGGACTCCTCGTCCTCGTCAGCTGTCGGTTCAATGATATTTTCTTTCTTCGCATATAGCTCACAGAATTCTGTTTTCCAAGAAGACAGAAGATAATAACATCGCTCAGCCCTGGAAAGGAATATTCAATGTACAACCACCCTCCCTTTCTTACAAACATCTTGGGAACAAACGGCTTATGCTGAGGGTGCATAACCGTAAACACCATATCGCAAAGTTTTCTTTACCTTTTACTTTCTGATCATATTGTTTTCGATCTTTCATCATCAATGATGCTGCATCCCTGTTTAGGGGGTGTGATGGGTTTGGATACAGCAAGAGCTGTGGAAGAAAAACTTCGAAAATGTTTAAAAGATCTGAAAAAAAAAAAAAAGGAAAACAATTCACAGGGGGATTCATCGATTAAGGAAATGAATAATGTGGAATGTCGCTTGTTAGTAACCGATAGAAGTAAAACTGATGCTTACCGAACATTGGACTCCAGGACTGGTTGATAACATCCAAGCACACAGAACCAGACCTGAAATTCATTCAATATAGAAAAATTCAAGTTGTGTAAGAACTTTGAACAACAATTATCACGGTGAAATGTTCAGTGAAATATTGCAATCCAAGAGAATCAAGTTTGAAATTATAAATTGCTCACGCTTCATCAACATTTGGGTGAAGTATCTTATTCACGAATCTAATAGAAGGAGACTTGTAAGGATAGGCATCTGGAAGCACAACCCGGATTTTCCAAGCTCCACCTTCATACAGACCTATAAGCGTTGCAGTTGATGAGGTTAAGGATATTTAAGAAAGAAAAAAATGGATTCAAAACAAGGACATCCAAACTTTGTTGCTCAAATTTCTCACTTTCTGAATGTGCCAGTGTTTGACACCCATGACATATGCATATCCAGACATGAATATGGGAATATGAGTTTTCAAGAACCCTCCACATGGAAATAACTTTTAAAAAATTGAACATGTCTTGACAAATACATACCCATATCTTACACATAGACCCTAGTCCAAGCAACATAGCTTCCAAAGGAAACAACGATTGACCAGACGATAAAAGAATAAGAGACAGAAAACTCACCAAGCACAAAAATGTTTTGGAGATCAAATTCCTTCCATGTAAAAGGGAGAGAGTGAGAGAGAGAGAAGAGGTATATGTGTGTATGAAAGAGAAACAGCCCCTTATTGTATGATAGTTTAATCAAATTAACAATCTATTCCCAAATTGATAAGCATATATAATGCTATGGAACTGTCCCTACGGTGCTGCCAGGCAGTGATTACATGAACATAAAAATATATCAAGACGGATCATATCAAATGCATAACTGGAGAACCAATATTGAACAGATTAGAAAACATACTTTCTTTGGGACCATGAAATCCGACAATGAATTCGTTGAGTACATCATTTATTGTTTCCACAATATAATCATTCATCATCCTGGATAAAATGAATAGGAGAGAAGTGAAAAAGAGATAGAAAACTCATTAGCAACTAGGATTAAAAATCCCAAAATTTCAGAAACAGTAGACAAATTCAGTAAAGCTTTCAGAGAAATGAAATGGGAGAAGTAGCAACATATTTAAATAAAGTGGAAACAGGAACAGATCTCTCTCTTGAATCTGTTCATTAATGACCATGACACAATAGAGTAGCACATGAGAATTTAATGAATAATGGACATTAAGATTAAGAACCCCATTCAGCGTATAGCCCTCTAATGCTCTAACATCCCTTCCTCTCTTCCATTCTTTTGGATAAGTAAAATTTTATTTATCCGAAGTAAGCAAAGTTTTGCTTCAAAGTTTGACAATGGTTACATAACCACTCACAAAATAGTACATTAGCTTCAAATACCCATTCCCCAATCAACAATTGTTGAAGAGTGGCAACCATTAAGCAGCATAGCCAGCTGCACCAGCATGCATCGAGCAGTACCAGGGAGCATCGAGCAATACCAGACATGGTCTAGGCAGCTGGCAGATTTGGTTCTGTTTATTTTCTTTAGTTGGTTTAGTTGTAATGTGATCTTGTTCACTTAGTTTGTAACAAGTCAACTTTAGTCATGTCCATTTTGTTGCTTTTAAGGTTAAGTCAGCTATGATAGCTGTAATTAGCAGAATTTAGGAATTATCATTGTGATGTTATAGCTTGTTTACTTGTACAAGCAATGTCTGTTTTTGTTTTAAGCATTTTTACTACTTATGTAAGCTTTGTATTTATCATCAAATGTTAATGAAAAATGGTAGATCTTCTTCTCAATTTTTGAGAGCTTGTGGTTCTGTTTTTACTCTTCACCTGCTGATTTTCTTGTTGTTCATTTGAGAGTTGTTAAAAACTCAACAACAATCAACAAGGCATTAAGTTGATCAGTAAATTTGCTAAGAGAAGGCAGCTTGTCACTAACACTATAAGTGATCAATCAAAATAACTCCATTGGTGATCAGGCCATTCCTCCCTTTCTCTCTCTCTAAGGGAGCATTTGATTTTATAATGATTTTTTTCATAATTACTTTGCTTAAGCTTCCCTACTTGAAATGAGAGAATCTCACATCTCAAAGGATCTTGTGTCCTAAAATTGTTAGATAAACCACATTAAAGCAATCAACAGATTACTGCAAAGTAAAAGTTGTGCTCTCCCTTGAAACTAAGGAGGTAAATTTTTTTAACTAAAACAAACCATCTAATGTACTCATTTCCCTTGAAAAACAAGTGCAGAAGTAATTTTATGCAGTTATGATGTAGTCTACAGACTTCTTCATGATAATCTTCAAACATGAATCGATACTGGCACCGATTTTTAATAGTTGCCACCACTTCTGAAAGACCTTAACACAACCCACACCTTAAAAACATAACAAGCTGAAAGGAGTTCATATTAACCTATTCCAGCATTCTGTAGTCTGTCAGTCTCTTTATTAACCTATTCCACACACAGTCCATTCATCAGACAATAAATGTGTCGATTAAACAAATTCAATTACTATTACCATCTTTGCTACAAACATCTAATCATGATGCAACCCTGTAAGGCTTATGGTTCAAAACATCCCATCCCATCTTATCCATATCACTTGTTATTTGATCAAGTCAGCTGGCATGGTTCCTCAAAGACACTAACCTCTAGCCCCTCCTAACGAAATTGAAAAGAATAGTGCTAAAACCACCTTAATAAAGCCCCATTACCTAGGTAAAACATTTGCAGACTATCCTCCACAACATGAAAAGAGAGAGAGATCAAATCATGTGAACAAAGACAGCAACAAACAAGATGTAAACATGAAAGAGAAACTTACAACTTCATTACATCCATTTCTCTCCTCTTGCTTTGGGAAGACATTTTATACAATATAATTAATCTGAAGTGCCTGCCAACAGTCTGCAAAATAAAATTTAAGCTTAACACTTCTATTTTCTAGAATCTCTTATCTATAAATCTGTTTAGGACAAACTCAATAGATATGGGTTTAAGAAACCTCAGATTTTATGTAGTTCACCAAAAATAAATGTTGATGCACATTATAAAAAAAGTATAAATATTGAGAGAAGTAAAACCACATCACTGTTAGTGCAGACTATATATGGAAATTAACTTTTCTTAGTGTTCAAATGTAGGATAGTGAGTTCAGATATTTGACCTATATAGCAATGCCTAGAAAGACCCACTAAAGACTTAAACAGATATTAGAAAAAAAAATGATCCAAATTTGTTTATTTGATGCTTATGTTCATTCAACCATTTTCCGATTATGCAGGACCTCACCATCTAGAATATGACTAATTTAATTCACTTACTCGTAATCCTACTACTATTTCAGAAATAGCAAGCCCAGAGCATACTGAAATCAATATAAAAGCTGGAAGCTTGTCTTGTACATCAAAATTTTCACCTTTTCTACCAAGCACACCGCACTTATGAGAAGAAAAAATATATTTTCTATCATTCTATTTTTCTACTCTTAGAATTTTCCCATCTTTCCAATTTTCTTTCCACTTTACCGAGCAAAGCCTAAATGACTTCCTACTGACGTACAACATATTAAACCCACCTAATGCATCAACAAGTTTACCATTCTTCTAACATTGATTCATGAAGTAATATAGAATCCTACAATGAATCATTCCTTACATAACAAATACGAACTATTAACATAAGAGTAACTAAAATGACTTAACTTGTGCAATATTTGATTTGAAAAATTTTATGCATCAACCCTTACATCACACATGGTCATTGGAACACTACAAATAGGAATCTCTCTGATCCTAAATAAATACCACTCAATACACAGTCAAACAGAGACAAAAAGAAAATCTCAATGAAACCCTGTTATCAATGGTACTTTCTTAAAAAATATACGACCAAATCCATCATCTTTCAACCGTTTCATTCTTAAAATGAAAATGAGAATGGTTTTCCATGTTCGATCACTTGAAGGAATAGAAGTAGAAGAAAAGCGAGAAATGAAAAATGGAGCCAGGGTATCTTACGTTTTAGCAAAGGGTGTCTGAGGAAGAAGGTTGGGTTAAATGGTAATCATCCTATAAACAGAGAAACCAACAGGAGGAAATAAGAAACAGAAACAAGAGAGAATGGAAAAAGAACTATACAAAGGGTGAATGTCATGTTTACGTGTTCGATCGAGCATCTATTTACGTGGCATGCGTCTTTTGCGCTTCGCTACTTTATCAACGGCTTAAACCTTAAGGATTAAACCTCTCCTAATTTTTCAAAATTACTCGATTCATATTTGAATTTCTAAAATCCCCTTAAAATTTTATAAAAAATCGTAAAGAATATTATAAAAATTATAAAATCAAGTAGAGAAAAGATGAGTGAATGAATGGATAGAAGCTAACCAAGTTTTTGCACTAGAACTGTTGTAGGAGTTACTTATGTTGGGAGTGTTACATGCATGCACGCATGCATTCATATATACACTATACATTATTATAAACATTGACAAGGAAGCAAGAAATCAAATGATGCATGCTGTTGCACTTAATCTGCAGGAAGTTTCTTCCAAACAATTAAGAAGATTAAAAGGCGTGCAATTTTCTCCACCGTGAAGGCAGTGAGAAGGAGTTAAGAAGAGTATAAACATGACAAGGACAACGCGTTCAAGCTCCAAGGGGAAGGGAATTGCTATGGCGTGAGAATTTTATCATACATCTTTATGAATGAATTCATTTATAATCTATACGTTAAATAAGACTCAAATTTAATTTGTCATACATCTATTTATGAATTAATTTAATTGTGAGATTCAAACTTTCTTAAATCCTCAACAAGTGAATTACCAACTTATTTTCATTATATTTTTATAAAATAATATTAAACTAATTTATAATGTTAAAATTTGGTAATATCACACCCAAAATATTAAATCTAATTCATTGGCACGAATTACGTGGGCAGCCTTGTTTGTAATGTGTGAGTCAACTCTATTAATCCCTCTCAAAATGAGATATCATTGTTTCTATATATAGTCTATGCACAAGAAACTATGAACGATAGGCTAATGAAGCTCCATTCTACAAAATGTATTTACGTGCCAAAAAGAGAACCAGGAAAAAATACGTACAAAAAATCAATTAAGTCCCTGGTTTTAATGCTTTGAGATCAACAGACATTGCTGATGGTATACAGTGGGTTGCAAGGATGTCCGGAGTAGCTGCTTTTCCTGTCTTTGTTCTAAGCACTACTATCTGCATCAAACCACAAATATCATTAATGTATGTCTAGTCGTGTACTGCAACAAGAGCATGTGTCAGAAACTACATGCATGAAGAGAGAGAGAGAGAACCTGTTCATATTCTAAGTCAAATTTCAGAAACTCATCATCACAGTTCTCTACCATCTCGGCAAACTCCTTAAATTCTTCACCGGCTTACCATTAAGAGCAAGGACCTGCATAGGATGAGGTGTTCATGAATGATAAATGAAATAACCTGAGACACCACAACAAGCTGTTCATCGGGTGACTGTCGCGTTGAATGAAAGAGTTTGTCCAATAGATTCATTGGAGCTTCATATACATAATTGTCCCCATACTGAGCAAAATTTACAAATACAGCATAGTTTATGTGGAAACTCCACAGATACGCAATTTTGTCACTAACGTTTGAAAAATCAAATTGACTACTACCATGTAGTTGATGGAAATTTATAGTTGTACACTTTTTATGAACTAAATAATCATAACATCTTACTATAAAAAGAAAACAACATACCTCAGAACATAAATAAGGAACAGATACAGTTGTAAACACAAATCCTGCAATTATATAATATGAAGGAGGTCTGCCCCCATTGTGTGCCGGATTAAGCCTTCTGTGTGATGAAAGTTTGATGTTGAAATTTAGAATCTCAGAATTACGTAGAACTTTAATAGCTGAACTATCTCCAGTATATTTTTGTAACACTAGATAACTAAAACCTACGCGTTCTTCATGCCTAAAAGGAACTGAGAAAACATTGAGAACAATATCAGATAAAATGTGTAGGACTGAACAGATTAGACAAGAGAATACTTGGAACAGTTTTCTGTTTTCCTGATAAAAATCTTGATAGGATTGTTAGGTATCTGTTCTCAAGTTAACAGCGTTCTATGTATTACCACTTTTGATATAACTAACAACTTCCATTAGGATATGTATTCAAGTGCATAGTTGTGAAGATTGCAGCAGTAAATAGTAAATAAAATCATAATCAAGTTAATCCAGGAATTCATCTAAAAGGCATCCTCATAAAAGTTCTCCTTTCAATGCCACCCTCACTGTTGTTGGGTTAGAGTAGTTAACTTTTAATGTTATAAAGTTGTACGAACACAAATGTGAAGTACAGGTATTTTCCAGGGAACATACACAGCTATTTAGTTCAAAGTAGTAGTAACCGGTTGATTTTTACGAGTACGAGAAATTGCTCTTATGATAGAGTGAAAGTTGGGTCATATGACACCACGAATTGACGGCGAAAGAACCGTGGCCGGCCTTCCATAATAAATTCCAAGTCATCCCCACTGTCGAAACAAATCATGAACAAATTAAGGCCGACCAAACCAATCTCGAATTTCTGTTTCGTTGTCCAAAGACTTCGTAACTGGGCACGAAGCTTATCTGGATTAAAAAACTTCTTAATCCAAACGGAACAAATCAAAGATGGCTTCTCCGGAACTTCCACTTTCGAACTCTTAATAGACAATTGAACCATTATGCCGACAGTCCAGCAGGTTGAGTTCGTATAAATAGGTGTTAAGTCTAGAATAGTATTCGTGTCTATATGCCTGAAATCTACCTAGTATGTCAAGAGGTATCTATATTGTCTTGCGAAGTCACGCGTGAGATCGCGAATGGAACCGCATAAACACGTGTTAAGTCTAGAATATGATACGTGTCTATTTGCATGAAACCTACCAAATATGTTATAGACCATCTAAAGAAAATAGAGAAAAACACTCAACAATATGCATTATTAGAAATTTAATTGAACATACCAATATCACATTTGTACTTGCAAAACTAAGAGCAAATTTGGGGTATATTTTAATGATGCCAATATAATTTAACAAATTGGTTTCAATAATGAAGTTCTAATCCATGAAAAATTCTTTATCAAAAATATTGCTGGGAAGCCCAATCTTGATATTATTAGTCTTCCCTATCCTGATGATATACCAAGGGGCATAAAGTTCATGGAAGATAAAGAAGCCATACTCACCACAAGAATCTGGTGAGCTACTTGAATATTGTGATGAAAAACAACATGGGTCTTCTCACTCGTTCCTCATTCATCAATAATTTATTCGCCCAAGTTAATTTTTAATCCCTTCCAATATCTTATATGATATGGTATAAATTTAAAAAATATATTTTGATGAAGAAAATCATTTTTTTTGTACACATCATTTCTCACCTACTACATTTTTTGCTTCACGTGTGTTGCATTCATTCATTTTGTTAGTTTAGAAAACTTGAGGAACATCCCACTCAAGCTACACTTAAGAAACCTAGGTTTTTCCTCTTTTCGTAGTACTGTCGTTAACAATCTTTTTTGTCACCCTTGTTAATTTGAGGGTTAAGCAATGTTATATATACTCATTTTAGTCACCTAAATTTAATAAATTTTTATTTTGATTATTTATTTTATCATTTTAATTTACTTTATCTTTTAGAATTCGTTTTTTTTTTTTTTTTTTCAATAGAGGAAAAACCTAGGTTTTTACATGGAAAACCCATTTTATCCTTTTAATTTCTGTTTTTTTTTTTTAGAATTAATTTTAATTTTTTTTTCTAATAAAAGAGAACTTGGGGTTTTATAGGAAACTACTTGGTTTTATGGGATACACTTAGGTTTTTACAGGAAAACAATTTTATCTTTTAAAATGTTTTTTATTTTATTTTCTAGAATTCATGTTTGTTTTTTTAGTGAAAGGAAATATTTTGGGGTTTTCAACGAAATACCTGAGATTTTTTAAATGAAAAACTTGAGTTTTTATAAGGAATGATGATTTTTTTTATTATATATTTCCTTTTCAAAAATTAATTTTAGTTTTTCCCAGTAAAAAAGGAAAAAAAATCTGGTTTTTTAAATGAAAAATTTTAGTTTTCATCTCTGCAACTAAGTACCTCAAATCCCTATAAAGCAAAGTTTTTTTGAAAAATAAAATTAATTTAAAAAAGGAAAATGAGTGATCGAATGAAAATT
Source organism: Kokia cookei (assembly GCA_039519145.1). Taxonomy (NCBI): domain Eukaryota; kingdom Viridiplantae; phylum Streptophyta; class Magnoliopsida; order Malvales; family Malvaceae; genus Kokia; species Kokia cookei. Next base: position 33,801,861 of record CM076904.1, on the reverse strand, counting down.
TATTATTGTTGGATGATTAAAATGAGTGTACAATAACTGATAGGGAATTGAAGCGGAAGAAGTGAAAGAATGATCGTATTCATATTGTTTGACTCGGTAAAAAAATTTTGGATGTGAGAAAAGATAGATTAAAATAAAGTTAAAAATAAGAGTAAACCAATGAATCATATGATAAGTGTTCAAATAAACTTATTTTAATATAAATTCCATCAAACAATCAACCCTCTAAAAAATAATTTTTAACAAATTGAAGAGTAAAAAATATTCCTACAACTCCTTAAAAAAATCGGAAAAAATATTATTTCTAAAAATTACAATAAATAAATATTGCACAAAGAAACAAACTCTTAGAGTTTAAAACTTTATTAATGAAAACAATTCTCTCATTAATGAACAATGAAAAAACCTCTAGACTAATTAAGTATATTCAAATAAAACTATAAAGTGTACTAAAACTCTAATTGATCTAAACGTTTTAAATTAAACTTAGGATTTAAACCTGAATTAAAAGCACGAAACTGATCTTCATATATACAATCACATATTAAACTATAATTCATGTGTAGTTTTGAAATGAGTTAAATATAAAATTAATACCTGAACTTGTTCACTTCTCCTAAATTGGTATTTATAATTTTTTTTGTCCATTGGTTTGATATCTGAGTCTAACACCGTTAAGTCTAAAACACGTGACAAAATAATATTGTGACACGTAACATAAATGACATCATGACATCATAGTGATGTCATATCTAAAATAATTAATAAAAAACTTTTTTTACCTTTTGACTTTATACCCCAATTTTTCTATGGATAAATTTAAAAAATAGTCATTTTTGTTTGCCTCAAGTTACATTTTAGTCACTTATGTTAGTATTTTGTTACGAAGTGATCATTGTTCCGTTAAGTTCCGTTATCTTCCTAACGGTAATCCTACGTGGCAGTCCAATTAGATTTTAAGTGTCAACTTCGATTTCCAAATGGAATAAGAATAAATCTTTAATTAAATAAATTTAACCCATTAATCTAAAGAAACTTAACGGGAAGAAGATATTGGAATCAAAGATATTGAATCTTTGGGTTAATGAGTTTCAAATATTCAAGCTTTAAGGTAGATTTGTAACTAAAGATATTGGAATCAAAAGGGGAGAAGATGAAGATGAAGATGAAGAAAAGGGGTATGTGGAAATGGATTACCGTTAGGGAGATAACGAAACTTAAGGACATAGTGATCATTTCGTAACAAAATACTAACATAAGTGATTAAAACGTAACATCTTAAACAAAAGTGACTAAAATGTAACTTGAGGCAAACAAAAGTGACTATTTTTATAGTTTACCCTTTTTCTATCAACCCAATTTTGTTTTTCTTCTTATTCTTCCATCAACCCAATTTTTTTTCTTCGGTTGATAGTCTACATTGCTCTAAAGATTCCTTCTCATGGCCAATTGATCGACCACGATCTCCAATTACTACCTCATCATCCAAGACCTCAACACCATCACCGAAAACCTCAGCTCCATCAATTCCTTCACCTTCACTATCAAGAACAACACCAACATCGAATTCATCCAACAATTGGGTCTCCATATTTTCACGGCAATCTAAATCATCCAACACTTGTGTTTCGCCACCAAAATCCAACACTTGAGTTTCCTCACCAAGGTTTAGAATTTGGGTCTCTAAACCATCCTCGATTGCAACATTATTATCATCTAAAGGAACCGTATCTTGTGGATAGTTTAATTTATTATCATCCTCAGTATCATCTCTGTAACTTTTTTTTTCTCAAACCAATAATTCACAAAACGGAAAGACAAGAAACTGTGAGTCAAACTCAAGAGGCTGAGTCTCGCCATTTGCAAAATCGGTGCTTGGGTTAATTTCAGAGGGTCTGAATTCCCCTTTCATGTCTCCAACTCATTTTCACTTCAATTCATCTGTCACTTAGTTAAAGAAAAGCCAAAACTGCATACCTTCAATTAGAGGCAAAAATATGGAAAACTACAAGCAATGTCAATACTGCAGAGACAATCAAATTGACATAAATTAAAGCCAAATTCCGATCAAGAGAAACGCCCAAAACACAAAAAGAGTATATAGAAAACAATCGAAAATTCTTCAAATATGAAAAAAAAAATTAAGATCAAAATAAAGAGGAAAAATATTGGGAAAACAAAATAAAATCTCGAAGAAAATGAAGCAAAGAAAGTCCCGATGTTTCTACTTTGTTATTTAATATTATTTATATGATTTTTGTATGTAAAGCAAGATGTATAAACAAATATTAGCTCATTGTTTAGGTTTAACTAATATTAAATTACATTATATAATCCAACAGACAGTAATATGAAAAGACAATTAATATTAATAATTAATCAAAATTATTCTTAGTCCTATATGTCCAATTGAGGAGACAAGTAATGATTTTTAATCAAACCCCATCTCTTGGACTAACGGCACAAGGTGTTCACCTGAAAACCTAAATCACTGGTACGAATTACATGGACAGCCTTGTTTGTAATGTGTGGGTCAACTGTAAATAAAAGCTTCATATAACCCCTCTAAAAATGAGATATCATTGTTTCTGTAGATAATCCATGCAAGACGCGATGAATGCTAGGCTAAAGAAGCTCCATTCTACAAAATGTAATTACGTACCAAAAAAAGGAAAAAATAGAAAGAAAAAAAAAAGGTACATAAAATCAATTAATTAAGTCCCTGGTTTTCATGCCTTGAGATCAACAGACATTGCTGACGGTATACAGTGGGTTGCAAGAATGTCCGGAGTAGCTGCTTTTGCTGTCTTTGTTCCAAGCACTACTATCTGCATCAAACCACAAACATCAATGTATGTCTAGTCGTGAGCATGTGCCGGAAACTACATGCATGAAGAGAGAGAGAGAACCTGTTCATATTCTAAGTCAAATTTCAGAAACTCATCATCACAGTTCTCTACCATCTCAGCCAATCTCCTTAAATTCGTCACTGGCTTACCATTAAGAGCAAGGACCTGTATAGGATGAGGTGTTCATCAATGATAAAAAAAAGAACTGAACTACTGAAATCTAACGTAGATGCCAATGACTGGTGATTCTAACCTGAGTGTTAACAATGTCCTCATATCCAATATTGATATCAGATACAAGAACCTTCAAAAATTTTCAAGAAAATGTAAGAACAAATCAGCAGAATATGCCCACTCTAGTAAGTAGGCATGCATATGTGTGCAAGCAAACACACACAGGAGAAGAATAAAAGAACCTGAGACACCACAACAAGCTGTTCATCGGGTGACTGCAGCATTGAATGCAAGAGTTTGTCCAATAGCTTCACTGGAGCTTCATATTCATAATCCTTCCCATACTGAGCAAAATTTACAAATACAGCATAGTTTATTTGGAAACTCCACAGACAGGCAATTTTGTCACTAACTTTCGAAAAATCAAATTGACTACTACCATGTAGTTGATGAAAATTTAAAGTTCTAAACTTGAAATCACAACTATATCATTTATCTTCAGATCCATTTATTGCATAATTTGAAAATAATTGTCTAAGGATGCACGCAACTGGAAAACTAATACAGTTAGAGGCAAAAGAAAAAGGTGTCGCTCAACAATTACACAAATTCCTGTTACAGATCCTAAAAAATGAAAAAAGATGATGTAGCAACTGAACCAATTAAGAACATTCTCTATCCCAAGAAAATTGCAGTACAGAGCACTTATTTACAGCACAGACAAATTTAGCTTCGACGGGAACAATAATTTAGGAAATCCTTTGGCGACCACACCTGGACACCAAAGAATTTAAACATTATCCGGAAATGTATAATTGTTGCAGAAATCACATCTAGAATGACGAGGAAATTTTCATTTTCAAAGTAAGCCCTAAACCCAACATCAAGAAGGGTCTAGAAATGTTTAGTTAGGCTATTAAAAGGCGCATAAACGATAAGTTTGCAGATTTTAAGAGAATATTCAATCTGCTATGGAATTAAACTAGCAGAACCCAATTCACATCGCAGACTGCTAAGCACTTCAACAAGCAAAATCTAACAGAAACATTTCAAACATGCCCATGCTTTGATGACCTTTGACACAAAAATTGAAATTACAGAAAATGTACAATCAAACAAGCTATAGACAATGCAACACAAAAATAACAATATATTCATATTTTCTACTTTTTGAGAATCCCCAAAGACGAACACAAATAACATAAAATTATTAACCTTTCATTTTATAGCATCTAAGCTAGCTAAGTCTTTAACAGGCACTATTTTATTATTATTGTGACAGGCAATATATTTTGAAGTAAACAACATACCTCAGAACGTAAATATGGAACAGATACAGCTGTAAACACAAATCCTGCAATTATGTAATATGAAGGAGGTCTGCCCTTGTTGTGTGCTGGAATAAGCCTTCTGTGTGATGTAAGTTTGATGTTGAAATTTAGAATCTCAGAATTACGTAGAACTTTAATAGCTGAATTATCCCCAGCATATTTTTGTGACACTAGGTAACTAAAACCTATGCGTTCTCCATGCCTAAAAGGAACTGAGAAAACATTGAGAACAATATCAGAAAAAATGTGTAGAAGGATTGAACAGATTAGAAAAGAGAATAATTGAACAATTTTCAGTTTTCCTGATAAAAATCTTCATAGAATTGTTAGCTATCCGTTCTTAGTTAATAGCTATCTGTTCTCAGTTAATAGCGTTCTATGTATTACCACTTTAAAATAAACATATCTATTAGTATACCTGAAACACAGGATAAAATTTCTTATAAAAAAAATTTTGATATTCTTGATAGAAATTTTATCCTTTGTTTCAGGTATACTAACAGAAATATTTATTTATTGTACACAAATAGAACAACTTACCCGTTCCATCATTGGCAATATCAACCCCATCAAAGCTGAGCACAATATCTGATGACTTCAAAACCCCAGATTCTGGAGCTGTGGGATCAACTCTTCTGATTCGAACACCTTTCTGTTCATGTTTCATGCCCATTGCTTTACGCAAATCAGGATTTTCCATTTTTTGCCACTCAATCCCCAAAATAGGGAATCCTAGCATAAAAGTGCGGCCATGAAACTTTAGTCACAATGAAGCAAATAGTACATGCATCACACAATTAAAAAACAAAGAAATGAACAGTACATATAAAAAGTATTATTTAAAAGACCCAAACTAAATTACCAGTATAGGCTTCATTCTTCTCATAGTCTTGGATAAAATGCTGGATAACTGGTGTTGGTATCACATACCCTATATTTTCTGCATCTTCATGTTTGAGAGACTGAAATGCGATTCCCACACAATTGCCTTTATCATTGAAGGCAGGCCCACCAGAGTTTCCAGAGTTTATAGCAGCATCTATCTGCAAATAATCATGCAGAATACATAACATATGAAATCTTTTACGGTTGCAACACAGAGAAACAAATGCTAGAAAAGAAATCATGTAACCTGCAAGCCAAGGAGCTCTGTTGACCCGTGAACATAAGACAGGATTTCTATACGTGATACAACTCCGCTTGTTACAGAAATTGTGTCTCCCCCAATGGGGTAGCCAACAACAGTTACAGCATCTTGAAGAGCAGGTAATTCTCCAAATTCCACTGGTGACACACCTTCCCAGAACTCATCATCGTTAACCGTAAGCATAGCTGCTTCACCACATAAACCAAATCATGAATTCAACTAAATAAAGAATAAAAGCTATTATCTGAAATCATGAAGATGACCTCCAGAATGTCAATAATTTTCGCATCATACTGTACTGACTAATGTCTAAGCACTTCTTTCTTCAACATTAGTTCACACTACACCATTACTGGTTTGAACTTTCCTCTCCTTTTCTTGTACTATATAAGAATTCTTCATAAATCATTTTCTCATTAACCAAGCATAAACTCCAAATCAATTTACATTCAGCACTCATTAACCATAAGTCAATTTTCTACTTTGTACCCTGCATATGATGCCCACACTGACAGAGTACTCGCACTCTTATCTGAAAAAATAAACTCTACCTCTCAAAAATTGAGAATATATATATATATATATATATATAGAGAGAGAGAGAGAGAGAGGGAGAGAGAGCACAGTCCAAGTAACCTACTTTGCAAACAGTCAATGTTACAAGCTTCACCGCTATGGGCAAAAGAAACCATTGCCACCCCTCTCCACTTGAAGAAACTAGCAAGTTTCTTTCCACAGAATGCATGGCAATTATTCTTTAGTTTTAGCATGGCAAGATAACTGAGGGCAATGATACTAGTTAGCGATAATTCTAATCATTACATTATACACAGGGCATTCATTTTCAACATATGATTTGTGCGATTATTACAATTTCGTATTATGCCGACAGTTTAGCACGTTGAACTGAAGCATTAGCAGTATTACATTTGCATTATTAGAAATTTAATTGTAAGAACTGAACATACCAATATCACATTCGGTTCCAATAGAAAGGACAGTAGCCAAGTACTTAGTATCAGACCCACGTTTCTTAACTTTAACTTGAGTGTAATGTTCGACTGAATGCGCATTTGTTAAAACCCTTCTCCCGCTGATCACGAACCCACTACTGCTGGAACTATACTGTCTTTTTCTCTGCCAAGGCAACGAGAAGTTGGGTTCGGTGTGAACGCAAAACACCTTCACCACTGCATCCATTGCCGGCACCACTCGAGCACCAATAGGATCCACGGCCAACTCCCCTCCTCCACTTCCTACTCCAACTCCAATGGCGGTGCCGTTGGAAACATGGCGGCAAGGAGAGACGATTGGGGGAGGGGGAAGAGGGTCGGGGTTATCGGGGAGTTTGGGGTGTTTCTTAGGGCGACCACGAGGGCGGGAAGCGGTGGTAGTGATTTCGACGGCGGAGGAGGTAGAAGGGATGATTTCGATGTTACTAAGAGAGAAGACATCATCCAAAGGAGAGGAAGGAGGCGATTGTAAGGGTTGGGAGGGGGTAGGGTTTTTGGGTTTTCGGCCCCTTTTTCTTTTGGTATCCCCCATTTTTACTAATTACGAAATTAGAAAGGAAGGAAGACGAATCAATTAACAGGGTAACCTTCTTCTAAGGGATCAATGTAGGGAACTATCAAAGAAGAAGAAGAAGAAGAACAAGAAAGTAACGGGCGAGTTTTCTTTCCTTTTATTCATCAAATTATTCAGTTGATGTCGGACAGCTTTTCGTTTGTATGCAAACTACTCTTCGGGCATCGCATCGCATCGCATCGCATCGCATTTGATTGGCTGCAGCTACGCTTTAGACATTCGATTCCGTCGGATATTTTTATTACTCCATCAAAATTTAGTTCATTCACATATTAATTTTTTTTTATTTTAGATTTTTAAATTTACTTTGATAAAATAAACTTTTTAGTATTTGGTAAAACTTTTAAATGGTATTTTAAAAATATTATAAAGTTTCTAAGTTATTCACTTTCTAAATATAAATATATTTTTTTAATACAATATAAATATTTATTTTAAATCATAAAAAATATAAATTAAAAATAATAATATTCAACTCCGAGAGTAACTGTAAATTTTTAACTTATCTTTTATAAATTATCTAAAAATTTCAAGTCAATTCATATGCATAATTTAACCTAACTAAATAATAAGAAATGAGAATTATTTTATGACATTTCCCATCATATTATTTATGATTTTTTTCAAATTATTTAATGACATTTCAACAATTTCTTCAAAATTTAACCATTGATGTATACCGATAAAAAAATTGACATATTTAATTCTGTTCGTCTCTGAGCCTTTAACAAAATCTAGCCATTGATGTATGCCTTGCATAACCTTTTATATGCAAATTGCACTCCGCTTGATTCCTTCAAATTAATTGTTCAGATAGATTTTATTAAGAGAATTTAATGAAATAAATATTATTTTAACCTATTAGGAAATCTAATTAATTTCTTCTGAAAAAAGTACAAAAAATTTGTTGTTTAACTTGTTTTAATTTGAAATGTATGAATGTTAGCACTTATATTTTGTTCAATAAAGAACTTGTTTGAAAGAGTAATATTTGTAAGTAAAACAAGTGAGTCACTTGATTTTACGACTAAGTTTTCAAGAAAAAAACTTAGAGAGTGATCTAGTTTTTAGTACGAATGTAAGATTACTGCTTGGACTGATAAAATGGGACATCTAACTCATAAAATAAGAAATGCATGCATTCAAGTTATGATCTACCCACAAAAGAAGAAGAGGAAATGAGCCGCCTAGAAAGCAAAATATAAAATAGAAATGGAAAATATCACATATAAGAGGAAAATGCATACCGATAAGAAAATTGACATACTTAATTCTGTTTGCCTCCTAACCTTCAACAAAATTTGGCCATTGATGAAAGCCTTACGTAGCCTTTTTATATGCTTGATTTCTCCATATTAATTATCCGGATAGATTTTATTATGAAAATTTAATAACATAAATATTATTTTAACCAATCAGGGAATTTAATTAATTTTTTCGAGAAATGTACAAAAAAATGTGTTTGTTTAACTTGTTTTAGTTTGAAATGTATAAATGTTAGCACTTATATTTTGTTCGATAAAGAATTTGTTTGAGAGAGTAATATTCATAGGTAAAACAAGTGAGTCACTTGATTTTACAACTAAGATTCAAGAAAAAAAAACTTAGCAGAGAGATCTGGGTTTTAGTATGAATACAAGATTGCTGCTTGGTGAGTTGTAGAACTCAAATCATCATTTATATGTATTTGAAGACACTGAAATAACTCTTTAGGCAACACCCAACCTTATATTTGCTTGCAAAAATCAGACTGTTTTCGCACTTTTCTTAAGAAGACGGAAAATTAGGTGACTTTCACTTAAATCTATCTATAAACCGGGTCGGATCTTGCCTGCTGGATAATGGTTAGAATCCCAAATCTCTAAACCCCAACATTACTGGTTACAATCTTGCGACCACTTGGGAACTCACTTAATTGCCATTTAACCTTACTATTCCCACCCCTTAATTTGGTTTTGAAACCTAACTCAGAGGCGTCATTTCCACTTTTTTCTATAATTGCCACTTAGTCCATTTTAACTGAAGGCAATTTTGCACTTTTAAATCCTTCTACTTTATCATTTGAAAATGTGCCAATTACTATTCAAGCCCCTCTACTATTCTCGCTATTAATCATAGTATTGCAATGCGTTTAATTAAAGCAGAACTATTTTGGAGCTCGCCATTCATCTTTGAATCTGCTATCTATACCTCGAACCAAGGGTGAAATTTTTTAAATGTTACATAACACTCAATCTAATGGAAAAACTTGATAAATAATAGATTGATATTTTGAAATTAGAATGTTTTGATGTTTGAGAATCAATTTAAGATACAAGTCATAGTTTGAGAACACCTGATGCAATTAACCCATTAGTAAAAGTCTTAATGTTTAAACAATTCCTAGAACTACCTACAACTCCTTCCAACTTTTAAATAAAAGGAAAACACATGCTCGAACCCACATCCTCTTACCATGAGAAAAATGTCGATGCCAATTGATCTAAATTTAATTAAAAAAATATATGTACGAGTAAAAAAATGAGAAGTTCAAGAATGAAAAGTAATGAATTGAAGTCGTCCAAATGAAATTACACCATTATTCCACCAAATAACAGGGATATGTATTGTCTAAGTCCAATAGAGTTGTAAGGAAATAAAACAAGACTAAGAAATTAGTGGTTTACATCATATTGATGGAAATTGATCACATGAGAATACTATGAAACGATTTAAAAATACATAATGAGTAAGCATCAGTCAGGCAAACTACAGACACCTCTTCAAAAGTTGGGCCATCAGTTCTAATTAAAACAACTAATTTTATTTTGGACTGATAAAATGGGACTATCGAACTCATAAAATAATAAATACATGCATTCAAGTTATGATCTATCCACAAAAGAAGAAGAGGAAATGCACACCTAGAAAGCAAAGTATAAAATAGAAATGAAAAATATCACATAAGAGAAGAATGCATACCGATAAGAAAATTGACATACCTAATTCTGTTCGCCTCCGAGCCTTTAATAAAATTTGGCCACTGATGTATGCCTTACATAGCCTTTTATATGCAAGTTGCACTTTGCTTGATTTCTTCAAATTAATTGTCCAGATAAATTTTATTAAGAGAATTTAATGAAATAAATATTATTTTAATCCATTAGGGAATCTAATTAAGTTCTTCTGATAAATGTACAAAAAATGTGTCTGTTTAACTTGTTTTAGTTTGAAATGTACGAATGTCAGCACTTATATTTGGTTCAATAAAGAACTTGTTTGAGAGAGTAATATTTGTAAGTAAAATAAGTGAATCACTTGATTTTACAACTAAATTTTCAAGAAAAAATAACTTAGCAGACAGTGATTTAGTTTGTAGTATGAGTGCAAGATTACTGCTTGGTGAGTTGTAGGGCTCAAATCACCACTTATATGTGTTTGAAGATAGTGGATTAGAGCTTTAGACAAGACCCAGCGGACATAAATGAAAGCCTAACTGCATAACCAATCTTTTGGTGTTTTTATTGTTTGGTATTCTTCATCAGTCAAATTACAACTCATCCAATATCTAACATTATATATGCTTGCAAAAATCAACTGTTTTCATTTTGACCTGTCCACAATTCGAGTAAGGTATTGCCAAAATTTTAAATTCGTTTGCTGGATCATGGTTACAATCTCAAAATTCTAAACCCCATCATTACTGGTTACAATCTTGCGACCACTCGGCAACTCACTTACCCTTAATTTGGTTTTGAAACCCAACTCATAGGCGTCAGTACCACTTATTTGTATAATGGCTACCCTTAGTCCATTTTAACTAAAGACCGAAGTCCCATAATTAGGCATGAGACTCGTAAAGTCGAGTATGTGAATCCTTCGGCCTAAACCCAGTCCTTCCAACTTCATTATCTGTATCGTTATTGATTTAAGCATTGAAGGACGTTTTGGAGGTGAAACTCTAGTGCCCTTTCACTTTTTTCTTTCTTTTTGTAGACTTATCCAACCCATCCCCCTCAAAATGACATCAACATTTAACACCGTTTGTGGGAAACTTGTACACGAAAGCCATGGATTCTCTGACCAACAGTCAACCTTACCCACAGCCGAAGCTCAAATCCAACAGTCTTCTCTCGTAATGACGAATCCAACGATCCCCAAAGTGAGCACCCTGCTGGTCACATCAGGACCACTTGACACCAATAGTATGTCGTGAACATTCTCGCAATTAGCAACAGCTAACTCCACACCTCAGTCTCTTAGCACCTGATCTTTATTCCCAGTTTGCATCACAATTAACGAACAACCACAACACGACCTACAAGACATGTCATCCTTGATAAAAGGCCATTGAGCCCTTACCGGAAAACATACCTCAAAGCATAGGACAGAAGGGTGTCAACCTGAAGCAATGGATATGGCTGAACAGGTTGCAGCATTGGAGCAGAAGTTGCAGAACTTGAAGCAGCCTGCACATAATCATTTTGAGTAGATGCTGCTCATATTCCTCCATCTTTAGTAATTCACTAGATTCATGTACTGGCCGAAGTAAAGTTATATGTCGAAGTTTGTGATAGATTTGCGGACCCTACCGATCACCTAAACCATTTCCGGGCCTTTCATAACATGAGAAACGTCCTCGATGTTGTCTAGTGTAGAATATTTCCAACCACACTTAAGGGGCCAACAAGGCAGTGATGGTACTTGTTAGCACCAGGTTCTATCATAAACTTCATTCAACTCAATTGGAACTTTATGGCACACTTTGGTAGTTGTAGAGTTGCTTTAAGAATATCGGCTAGTTGAATGCCAGTTACGCAAATCCAGGAGGAAACCTTAAGAAAATAAATTTTAAATTTCCACAATGCCACGTTGGATGTCAAAGAATTAAATGATGAATGGAAATCTAGGCCTTCATTTTTAGAGTTAGGCACAGGCCCTTACGGTCTGCCTTAACAGACAACCAACTAGGTTATATCAGTTGTATGAAGAAATGATGAGTTAAGCTGAAGTCCCGATGTTTAATTTTTTATACAATTCTTAGAACTACTTATAACCCCTACAATGATAAAAATGTTGATGCCAACGGATCTAAGTTTAATTAAAAAATATATATTTACAAGTAAAAAATGAGAAGTTTGAAAATGAGAAGTGAATGAATTGAAGCCGTCCAAATGAAATTACACCGTTATTCCACGACCAAATAATAGGGATATGCATTTTCTAATGCTAATAAAATTGTAATGAAATAAAATAAGACTAAGAAATCAGTGGTTTACATCATATTGATGGAAATTGACCACATGATAATACAATGAAGCATCACTCAAGCAAATTACAAACTCCTCTTCAAAAATTGGGTCACCAGTTCTAGTTAAGATAACTAATTTTATTTTGGACTGATAAAATGGGACATCTAACTCAAAATAAGAAATGCTTGCATTTAAGTTATGATCTACCTACAAAAAAAAAGAAGAGGAAATGAGCCACCTAGAAAGCAAAGTATAAAATAGAAATTGAAAATATCACATATAAGAGGAAAATACATACCGATAAAAAAATTGACATTCTTAATTCTGTTCGCCTCCGAGCCTCCAACAAAATCCGACCATTGATGTATGCCTTACATAGCCTTTTATATGCAAGTTGCGCTCTGCTTGATTTCTTCAAATTAATTGTCCAGATAGACATTATTAAGAGAATTTAATAAAACAAATACTATTTTAACCAGTTAGGGAATCTGATTAATTTCTTCTGAGAAACGTACAAAAAATGTGTTTGTTTAACTTGTTTTAATTTGAAATGTATGAATGTTAACACTTATATTTGGTTCAATAAAGAACTTGTTTGAAAGAATAATATTTGTAAGTAAAACAAGTGAGTCACTTGATTTTACAACTAAGTTTTCAGGAAAAAACTTAGCAGGGATTGATCTAGTTTTTAGTATGAATGCAGGATTATTACTTGATGAGTTGTAGGATCTCAAATCATCATTTATACGTGTTTGAAGAGAGTGGATTAGCTCTTTAGGCAGGACCCAAGTGAAAGCCTAACTGCATAACCCATCTTTTTGTATTTTTATTGTTTGGTGTTCTTCAACCATCAAATTGCAACTTATCCAATATCTAACTTTATATTTGCTTGCAAAAATCAACAGTTTTCACACTTCTCTTAAGAAGATGACGGAAAATTAGGTGACTTTCACTTAAACCTGTTTATAGAACGGGTCGGACCTTGCTAAAAATTTAAACCCGTTTACAAATTACAATCTCAAAATTCAAAATCCCATCATTGCTGGTTACAATCTTGCGACCACATTGGCAACTCCCTTAATTGCCATTTAACCTTACTATTTCCACCCCTTAATTTGGTTTTGAAGCCTAACTCATAGGCGTCATTTCCACTTTTTTGTATAATTGCCACTTAGTCCATTTTAACTAAAGGCAAACTACTTTATTCAATTGAAAATGAGCCAATTACTATTCAAGCCCCTCTACTATTCTCGCTACTAATCATAGTATTTCAAAGCATTTAATTAAAGCATAACTATTTTGGAGTTCCCCATCCATCTCTGAATCTATTATCTATACCTTGAACTGAAGTTATTACCAACGGAAAATTTTTTTTAAATGTTACATAACACTCAATCTGATGGAAAAACTTGATATATAATATATTGATATTCTGAAATTAGAATGTTTTGATGTTTGAGAATCAATTTAAGATACAAGTCATAGTTTGAGAACACCTGATGCCATTAACCCATTAGTAAAAGTCTTAATGTTTAAACAATTCCTAGAACTACCTACAACTCCTTCCAACCTTTAAATAAGAGGAAAACACATGCTCGAACCCACAACCTCTTATCATGACAAAAATATCGATGCCAACTGATCTAAGTTTAATTAAAAAATATATTTACAAGTAAAAAATGAGAAGTGAATGAATTGAACTCATCCAAATGAAATTACACCATTATTCCCCCAAATAATAGGGATATGCATTTTCTAATGCCAATAAATAATAGGGATATGCATTTTCTAATGCCAATAAAGTTGTAAGGAAATAAAACAAGACTAAGAAATTAGTGTTTTACATCATATTAATGAAAATTGATCACATGAGAATACTATAAAACGATTTTAAAAAATATCATACGGGTAAGCATCAGTTAAGCAAACTACAGACATCTCTTCAAAAGTTGGACTATCAGTTCTAATTGAGACAACCATTTTTATTTTGAACTGATAAAATGGGACATCTAACTCATAAAATAAGAAATACATGCATTCAAATTATAATCCACCCACAAAAGAAGAAGGGGAAATGAACACCTAGAAAGAAAAGTACAAAATAGAAATGGTAAAGATCACATATAAGAGGAAAATGCATACCGATAAGAAAATTGACATTCTTAATTCTGTTCGCTTCCGAGCCTTCAATAAAATCTGACCATTGATGTATGCCTTACATATGCAAGTTGCACTCTGCTTGATTTCTTCAAATTAATTGTCCAGATAGATATTATTTAGAGAATCTAAATGAAACAGATATTATTTTAACCAATTAGGAAATCTAATTAATTTCTTCTGAGAAATGTACAAAAGAAACGTGTTTGTTTAACTTATTTTAGTTTGAAATGTATGAATGTTAGCACTTATATCTTGTTCAGGAAAGAACTTGTTTGAGACAGTAATATTTGTAAGTAAAACAAGTGAGTCACTTGATTTTACAACTAAGTTTTCAGGGAAAAACTTAATAGAGAGTGATCTAATTTTTAGCATGAAAAACTTATATTGAAAAGTTGGGCCACCAATTCTAAGTGAGACAAGCAATTTTATTTTGGATCGATAAAATGAGACATTTAACTCATAAAATTAGAAATACATGCATTCAACTTATGATCCACCCACAAAAGAATAAAAGGAAATGAACACCTAAAAAGCACAATATAAAATAGAAATGGAAAATATCACATATAAAAGCCCATTTGCTATTTTCCCAATTTCCCAAAACCTGGCCAACCATACCATCCCAATTTTCCCAAAAATCAAGATTTCATCTCAATTTTCTTCTTCAATTTAAACTTGTAACTCCCAATTCTCAAACATCACATGTATTCTTCTTAAAAAAACTCTAAATTAAACCCAAATCAATTCTTCTCTTCTTTTTACTCTTCAACAAAACTTAAATTAAACTCTATATTCTTTTTCTTATTCATCTTTTCATTAAAACCACCAAAATCAAAATCCCTATAATGACGAATTCAAGAAAAAAACTTTAAAGAATTTTTTTTTAAATTACATAAAAATAAATAACACCAAAGTCAATTGTTAAATTTAACTCGAGTAAATATATTCGATCCGATTTGAATTCCATCTCACTTGACTCGTTTCGTTAAAATTTCAAATCGAATTAGGATAATAAAATAGGATTCGAAAACTCGATTCACTCGAAATTTTTTCATTCGATTCGATTTGATTTGATCGAATGCTCACCTCCTACTCAAGTTATGATCTACCCACAAAAGAAGAAGAGGAAATGAACATCTAGAAAGCAAAGTATAAAATAGAAATGAAAAATATCACATATAACATGAAAATGCATACCGATAAAAAAATTGACATACCTATTCTGTTCATCTATGAGCCTTTAACAAAATCTGGCTATTGATGTATGCCTTACATAGCCTTTTATATGTAAGTTGCACCGTACTTGATTTTTTCAAATTAATTGTCCAATTAGATTTTATTAAGAGAATTTAATAAAATAAATATTATTTTAACCCATTATAGAATCCAATTAATTTCTTCTGAGAAATATACACAAAAATGTGTTTTTTTTTTTAATTTGGTTTAGTGATAGGCTTGTTTTAGTTTGTATAATGTACAAATCTTAGCACTTATATTTGGTTCAGGAAAAAACTTGTTTGACAGATTAATATTTGTAAGTAAAACAGGTGAGTCACTTGATTTTACAAATAAGTTTTCAGGAAAAAAAATTAGCAGAGAGTGATCTAGTTTTTAGTATGAAAAACTTATCTTCAAAAGTTGGACCTCTAGTTCTAAATGAGAAAACAAATTTTATTTTCGATCGATAAAATGGGACATCTAACTCATAAAATAAGAAATACATGCATTCAAGTTATAATATATCCACAAAAGAAGAGGAAATGAACACCTAGAAAGCAAAGTATAAAAGAGAACTGAAAAATATCACATATAACAGGAAAATGCATACCGACAAGTAAATTGGCATACCTAATTCTTTTTACCTCTGAGCCTTCAACAAAATTTGGCCATTGATGTATGCCTTACATAACTTTTTATATGTAAGTTGCACTCTGTTTGATTTCTTCAAATTAATTATCCAGATAAATTTTATTAAGAAAATTTAATGAAATAAATATCATTTTAACCCATTAGGGAATTTAATTATTTTCTTCTAAGAAATATACAAAAAAAAAAGTGCTTGTTTAACTTGGTTTAGTGGTAGGCTCGTTTTAATTTGAATTGTACAAATGTTAGCATTTATATTTTGTTCAATAAAGAATTTGTTTGAGGGAGTAATATTTGTAAGTAAAATAAGTGAGTCAGTTAATTTTACAACTAAATTTTCTGGGAAAAACATACAATTACAAGTTATATATGGGATCGTTGAGTTCTTTTGAACACCTTTCATGGCTGCGCTCTGCCCTTTAGTAATATTAAGAAAATTGAAAGAAAGAAATAAAGGCAGATTTTCAAGTACACTAATGATGTGATCACAATGATATGAAAATTTGTAAAGAACAACAACTGCAAAATTGACAAATCCCAATACATACATTTTCAGATAGCACTTCATGTATTGACTAAAACCTGTATTTGTTTGTTCACAGTAAGTAAACGATGCCTTCTGTCAGTAAGACTAACTATGACAACGAATCTAACCATAGATGTATCAAATCGGCATCTGAAAATACTTAAATCAACCAACCTACAAGTTCACTGTGTTTCCATTTCTGGATTATAGCTGTGTTAGGCTGTAAGCCACCAAGAGTTTATTCTTTAAACCAAATCCAAGTCAATTCATGCAAATCCACCTTCCAGTCTAATTCAATGCATAAAAAATACTTCATGTTTCAAGCACAACTTTCGAAAGAAACCTCAGTTTCTGAGTCGGTCGTTGATGTTGTTGAGCTTGAAGCACCAGTCAGGCCTGAAAGTAGTTTCAATACATCAACAGTATCATCTAGATAATACCTAGCTTTGCTTGGTTTTTGACCAATAGTGCAAGCAAAAATTTCGGGAGGAACGGGGAGAGATGAGATATCAGCTGTATTTGGTATGCTTTCAAACATGTCTTCATCCGATCTGTCATCACCAACACACAAGACAAAATCTGGTGCTTCCCCATTACTTATCATGGTGGAAAGAACTTTGTTTGCAACGAAGCCTTTAGTAACTCCCTGGCACATCAAATAGCTAATGTTAGGGTGTTGGAAATAAGTAAAGTAGAGATATAAAAGAAAGCAAAAACAAGAACTCGAAATGAATTTATGCCTGTGGCTTCACTTCAACTATTTGATGGCCCCTTTTGACAACAACAGGCTCATTGGCAAGGACAGTTTCCAGATGATCCAGAAGTTCCTTCGCTTGACTAGATCCAAAATCGGGGTCAGCATCTTGGTGGTGCCATACCAGGGCACTCTCCTTGGACTCTATAAAGGAGCCATCAGTTGCCTCTGTATACAGTTGCATCACTGGTTCTGCAATTGTTTTCCAACCAAAGTCTACTGCAATTGGAAAAGTCTCCCACTCGGACGTCCTATTCCACCTACAAAGGGATAAAAACAGTCACCATAAGGATTTAATTGAAAAATTTGTACTGTATTTATATAAGAGAGTATTTTGTAGAACTGAAATGTACCTTATGAAGTATCCATGTTCAGCTGCTATACCTAGATTCTCACATTGAGCAAACCAGTCACTCAAGGAGTTTTTCCCCCTACCACTAACTATAAAGACAGTATTCTTGGGGTCACTGCATATACTGTTCATGAACAATATAACTTCAGGACCGGGGCTTTTAATAATAGAAGAATGGGGCACCACCGTCCCATCATAATCCAAAAATATGGCCCTTCTGCAAGTCCTTCTATGAACAGAGATGATATGATCTATGGAAAGCTTCCTAAAACTTGGAGACATGGACAATATCCTGAAACTCAGTCCAAAACCAAAACCCCAACAATGTTTGCTGTAATGCTCTTTGCATGCCCTTTCCAAATCTTGCTTAAAACTCCGGCACCAATAAGCAATATCATGAGAACTAACATAACGATAGTGCTTCTCATGTCGAATTTGTTTCTCAACGCCAGGCATAGTGATGGCCATGTTTAATGCATCAGCTACAGCATCAATATCCCAAGGATTAACCCTGATTGCCCCACTTAGGGATGGTGAGCAACCTATAAACTCTGAGACAACAAGCATGCTCGTACGAGGAGATTCAGGGGCGATTTGCAAAGCTTCATCCATTCTGGAAGTCCCCTGTCTACAGACAATGTACTTGAATGGAACTAGGTTCATTCCATCCCTCACTGCATTCACAATGCAACATTCTGCGCAAGCATAATAAGCAGCCTTCTCGTAGAAAGGGACACGACGATCAATCAGGACAACTGGTTCATATCCTGGAAAACCAAAAACATCATTTATCCGTTTAGTACTCTCATATACTTCCCTTTTTTCTTCCTGAACATCTTTCCCGGTGCTTCTTGCAGGATTTACAATTTGAATAAGGACTACTTTGCCTTGCAACTCTGGATGTTGCTGTAAAAGTTGTTCCATAGCTAATACTTTTAGACTAATGCCTTTAAATATATCCATGTCATCAACACCAAGGATAAGCTTTTTGCCATTGAACTTCTCAACAATTTCTTTGACCTTAGTAGATGAAGATGGGTGATTTAGTGAAGACTGGAGTTGACCCATGTGAATCCCAGCAGGCAAAATTTTTATGTAAACTGTGCGACCAAAATAATCAAGTCCAATGAGTCCTTTCTTGGATTCATAGTCAAGGCCAAGAATTCTGCTGCAACATGTAAGAAAGTGGCGAGCATAATCAAATGTATGAAAACCAATCAGGTCTGCATTAAGTAGTGCTTTTAGAATTTCATCCCTGACTGGCAATGTCCGGTATATTTCTGAGGAAGGAAATGGACTGTGAAGGAAAAATCCAAGCTTAACTCGATGGAAATGTTTCCTCAAAAACGTTGGGAGAGCCATAAGGTGATAATCATGAACCCATACATAATCCATTCCTGGATTTGTTACCTCTATGATCTTGTCCGCAAATATCTTATTAGCAGAAAGATAAGCTTGCCAATGCAACCTGTCAAAACGATTACCATACTCTGCACACATGGGTAGCATGTAATGGAAAAGGGACCATAAATATTGTTTACAAAACCCATGGTAGAACTTTTTCTGAAGGTCAGGAGGAAGAAATGTGGGCACGCAATTAAATTCCTCTAACAATGTCTTAGCAACTTCATCTTGTTCCTTTGAATCCACATCAACCTTCAAGGACCCCACATAGACAACAATGGTATCAGATGAAAATCCATCCTTCATTTGCAACACAAGAGAGTCCTCGTCAAAACTGAACAACCATTGCCCGGATTTCATATCTTTTTGAGCTTGCAAAGGAAGAAAATTTGCCACAATAATTGTCTTTTCACAACATTCAGAAGAAAGAGAATCAAAATCTCCATCATTTGTTCTGCCGCCATCAACCTCAGAGATAATCCCAGGAGCGGTCATAACCCGAGGAATTCTTTCAGGAGTTTGAGGGGAATTAAACATGTCCCCCGATGCCAAGTCCATCAAGCTTATGTAGGAACTTGATGCCATCACTCCCTCAACACTCTTATCTATCACTGTTGATGACCGATGAACTAAAATCGTTCATAAGAAAATACAGGAAGATTTTTAGAAGTATGATGAATTATACGGAACCACTTGCTTGCAAGAATGTGGAAAAGAACACTCATCACTTAGTGCAATATAAGGCAGCTCATTCAAATTGAAATTAAGGAAGTCCAAAAGGTATTGAAGATGTCAATGATAATTGTCATAGCTACCTATTCAAATCTTAGTGTTCAGCTTAATGTGGCCAACAATAGTCCATCATGTTTCAGTCTAAACCAGTTACAAGAGTTTGCTAAACATATGATTAAGATGTTATATACATTTCACAGAGTACCATTAACTTATGTGGTTCTAGCTGTTACGCATCCCCAATGGGCAAGTAAGCAGAAGCAAAGCATGCAGATTACAGGTGTCTTAAAAGCCAGACTGTGACACTGGTTAGACCAGGAACCAACACTAGGCCAGATGACATAATTACTCAACCCAGGCATGGTAAACTTTAACCCACACTTGAAGATCAAATTTTAGAATAAAAAAAGTGTAAACAATTAGATGAAATAGGAACTAAAAGAAACCAGCAAGAAATCTAAAACACCCCATCAGAGGGTAAGCCTACAAACAGTTTTAATTTACTAGCATGCATCAAAGAGATATAAAATAAATTTAACCGCAGAATCCCTAAAATCAGCATCATTTTGAAAGGAGCTACAACAAGGGCCAAACATGGAATTCAAAAAAATCCTAAGATCAAACTAATTGAAAGGGAATACAAAATGGATTCTCAACAAATGGTTATTAGCTCATGCATATAAGCTCTTGAAGTTCTTTTCTCCTTACCTCTATTTTTTTTTTTTGAATAATTAGCCTTAACCTTAATGGTTCTTCACCTGTAAGTCCTTTTAATTTTATCTGAACTTTTTCTGTCACAAGAGCATTTAAAAATAGCATTATCTTTAATAACAAATGAATTATAAAGATCAAATTTCATTATTTAATATCAAAAAGTAAATATATAACAAGCAGGTTTTTAACATATCTTCAAAACAATCGAAACAAAATTGTTTTTATATTCATATTAAAAATAACAATCAAAATCTCACCAATACTTACTTATCAAATAAGCACATTGTACAAATCTTAAACTACAGGAAAAGAAAAAATGATATCATTAAGTGTTGTTATCCCACATATTTTATATATTGAATTTTTTGTGCTTTTGAATTGAATGCTTTAACATGGTATCAGAGCTCAAAATTTTTTTTATGTTGTTTTTCTGGCTTAAAGAAAATAAGACAAGATTAAAAAATTAGTATTTTACATCATATTGATAAAAATTGATCACATGATAATACTATAAAACGATTTAAAAAATACCTAACAAGTAAGCATCATTCAAGCAAACTTCAGACACCTCTTCAAAAGTTGGACCATCAGTTCTAATTGAGATAATTTTATTTTGAATTGATAAAATGAGACATCTAACTCATAAAATAAAAAATACATGCATTCAAGTTATAATCTGCCCACAAAAGAAGAAGGGAAAATGAATACCTAAAAAGAAAAGTATAAAATAGAAATAGAAAATATCACATATAAGAGGAAAATGCATATCGATAAGAAAATTGACATACTTAATTCTGTTTGCCTCCGAGCCTTCAACAAAATCTGACCATTGCTGTATGCCTTACATGGCTTTTTATATGCAAATTACACTCTGGATTTCTTCAAATTAATTGTCCAGATAAACATTATTAAGAGAATTTAATGAACCAGATATTATTTTAACCAATTTGAGAATCTAATTAATTTCTTTTGAGAAATGTAAAAAAAATGTGATTGACTTGTTTGATTCCAGCAAAATCATTAAATCACTTAATTATTTTTCGAGTATGGACAAGACAAATAAATGATAAATGAAATAAATAATGCAAAATTTACCATATTATTTATTTTATCTTTATCTAAATTAATATCATCTATTGCAATGAAATTGAAATCTTCTCAAATAGAACCATAAAAATGGAAAATGAAAGAATACAATTACTATTTTCCTTTTTATACAAGTTTCATAGCATTGTTGGACAAGCATTGACTCATAATTTATCAACTTATTATATAAAAAATAAAATATCTAAATAAAAAAGCAAGTTACAGGAGACCAAATGACTATTCATGAGGTCACCTTATAAATAAAATATAATGCCCTATTAATTTGAAAAACCAAAGAGCATGAACAAGAAAGCACAAATGTTTATTCACCTTGTATTTTTAGGTTAGACTTTTGTTTCATTTTCTAAAATTCTCTAGTAGTGCCTAGCATCCTTTTAACTTTGTTAAATGAAAATTTTTCTTGATTTGCATATTAATCTGTTGTAATTTAATATGTCAAATTAAATTTTTCATTATACTTAAAGGGCTTTTTTTTAGCAATCTATATATTTGTTTTTACTTAATTCTAAAAGGAGCCACAACAAAAGCCAAATATGAAATTTATGTCAATAGCTTTTTCTATGCCTAACATATATAATACGAAAAAGTCCTAAGATCATACTAATTGAAAGGGAGGTAGAAAGATTCTCAACAAATGGTTACTACTTCATGCAAAAGATTTTTTTTCTCCTTACCTTTATTTTTTTTAGATAATTAGCCTTAACTTTAATGGACTTTTATTTGAACTCCCTTTGTCACAAAAGCATTTAAAAATAGCATTATCTTTAATAGTAAAAAGTAAATATTTAACAAGCAAAATTTCAACATATTCTCAAAACAAGATTTTTTTTATATTCATATTAAATATAACGATCAAAATCCCATCAATACTTATTCATCAAATAAGCATATTGTACATACCTCATACTACAACAAAAGAAAAAACAAATATCATTAAGTGTTGTTATCCCACATATTTTATATATTAGATTTTTTGTGTTTTTTGATTGGATGCTTTAACATGGTATCAGAGTTCATGTTTTTTTTATGTTGTTTTTCTTACTTAAAGGAAATTCAATACTAAATAAATGTAAAATAACACCATTTAGCATTCCCTTACAATTTAGCTCATAAGGCTTACAAGATACTATGCCAAAGTATTCAACTGAAAAGCAACTAATTACTAGTGGAGGGACCATAGGTGCATATATGATATAATTCCAAAACTCTATTATGTTGTTATCCTACCTAACCACATATGAGGTTGACAACCCTTACAAAGTTTATCCAAGTTAAACCCTGTGAGCTACACTAGAGGCAGAGTGTTAAGTAATGTTATCCCCATTTTTGTTAAGTACTTGGTTTCTCATGGTCTTTTATTAAAGTTGAGGCCTTCCCTTTATTACCAACTAATTTGAAGTTGGATGTTTAAACATATAAATGAAAATAAAAGATAAGAAGTTGAGACTGAAAAATGAATTGATTAAAGTAATCCAAATTACACCATTATTCCACAAAATAATAGGGATATACATTTTCTAATGCCAATAAAGTTGTAAGGAATAAACGAGATTAAGAAATTAGTGGCTTACATCGTATTGATGAAAATTGACCACATGAGAATATTATGAAGCGATTTTAAAAAATACCTATGGGGTAAGTATCATTCAAGCAAATTACACACACCTCTTCAAAAGTTGGGCCACCAATTCTAATTGAGACAACCAATTTTATTTTGGACTGATAAACTGGGACATCTAACTCATAAAATAAGAAATACATGCATTCAAATTATGATCTACCCATAAAAGAAGAAGAGGAAATGAACACCCAGAAAGCAAAGTATGAAATAGAAATGGAAAATATCACATATAAGAGGAAAATACATACCAATAAGAAAATTGACATACCTAATTTTGTTCGCCTCTAAGCCTTCAACAAAATCTGACCATTGATGTATGCTTTCCATAGCCTTTTATATGCAAGTCGTACTCTGGTTGATTTCTTCAAATTAATTGCCCAGATAAGTTTTATTAAGAGAATTTAATGAAATAAATATTATTTTAATTAATTAGAGAATCTAATTAAATTATTCCAAAAATGTAAAAAAAAACGTGTTTATATAACTTGTTTGACTCCAACGAAATCATTAACTCACTTAACTATTTTTCGAGTATAGACAAGATGAATAAATGATAAATGAAACAAATTATCCAAAATTTACCATATTATTTATTTAGTCCTTATCTAAATTAATGGCATCTTTTGCAATGAAATAGAAACCTTCTCAAATAAAACCACACTAGTGAAAAATGAAAGACTACAATTAATTTATCAACTTATCCGTCAAATTATTATATAAAAACTAAAATGTCTAAATGAAAAGACAGATGACAATAGAAAAAGAGAGTAAATGACTGTGCATGAGATCACCTTATCTTTAAAAAATTATGCCCCATTAATTTGAAATACCAAATGGCATGAACAATAAAGCACAAATGTTATTCACCTTGTATTTTAGGTTAGATTTTTATTTTAATTTCTATAATTCTCTAAGTATCATTTTAAAATGATAAATTTTATTGGTTTTCATATTAATTTGTCATATGTTAAATTAAATTTCTTATAACCTTTAAAGAATTTGTTCCCGAACAATTTATATGTTCTTATCATGTTTTTATTTAATTCTCGTTCTTTACTTAATTTCCGAGCAATTCATGATATCACTTTATCTTTAGGGTGTTAACTGTTCGTTAATTAATTTTACTGTAGTTAAGTGTTATTTATCTCTAAGTACTTTAACTTTGCATTGTATTTTCATTTTCATTCAAAGCTTTTATTATAGTTTAGTTCCATTTTCAGTTTCTTAGATAAAAATATGATATTTTGTGTTCTTCATCACCATTGTTGCTATTTCTATTTTCTTCAATTATTCGTCAAGAAATTTCAAACCTTTACTTTAAAACCCTTATCATTCTTACTTTTGATTCATGTGTGATGGTATGTTGGGTATTGCTTGTTTGATAATGATGGTAGCAAAATTTTTGGTGGTTGGTTAATGAAAATGATTTTTAGTTAGTCTTTGGTATAAGAATTAAATCGAATAAATTTTAAAATTTAGGATTGACGATCTTAAAAGAAAATTTAGATAAATGAGATAAAAAAAATCTTATTTAACACAAATTCGATAGTCTCGAATTAATTGATGAAGTCAAAGAAATAAAATTGATTGATTTATAAAATGGAGATGGAGAAAAATTTAAGAGTGTAAATGATTTAGATCCCTCTTCCTAATTCTAACTTAATATATCAAAAACTTGTTAAGTCGTTAAAGTGGGAAAAGCTCATCATAAATTTTTTAAAGGTAAGCTCACAGAGCCCCTCATTGCCGTTGTGTCACTTCATATCCATCTCTATACAGTCTTTTGTGTCACCTCATCTCATGTCTCTATACAGTCTTCTTTGACAACCAATTCCCCCGTAAACTTACACAAAAAGGATAGACAGTAAAAGGAAAGTAGCAAGAAGCGAAAAGGGAGGATGGGAGGTTGGAGTGTACATTCTGTGTCGACTCCTCTCAGTTTGAGTTTGGGCTCACACTCATTCCCCAAGCCTGCTTATTACTGTTGTTTCAATTATGGTTTTCCAGTAAAATCCAGGAAAGCTCCTTTTCGTGCAATTTCGATTCGTTGCTGTGCATCTGCATCTAAATCCTACAACGTTAATAAAATCTTGCAAGCTGAGCCTGAGATTGATGATTTCGTGGTGGTCAATTTTTATCGCTTCGTCTTCATCAAAGACCCTCAACACGAAATTGCTAAGCACCTCACCTTCTTAAAGGTTTCTCTTGTCTTCTTGTCTTTGGTTTCCTTTCTTCTGCTCGACCAGGCGTTTCATTTATTTTTTTTTTAATTTTATTTTCAGCGTTTGGACATACATGGCCGAATCTATCTAAACGAACAAGGGATTAATGCACAGGTATTTTGTCAGTCGCCCCTTGCGGTTTTTATTAACTAATCATTGAACAAATAGTTACATTCCATTATTCAAGGCGATTTGAACACTGTCATTACTGTCATATGCTACCACTCCATAATTTGGGGATGAATAGATATTGTTTTTCTGCTTATTTGATTTTTCATGCTCGTTAAACAAAAGGGTTTTTTTTTTAACCCTTTTTTTGCTAAAGAAAATGAAATATTAGGTTGGAAATGCTAGTGCTTGCTTCGTTTTTGACCTTGTACAGTTATTTTCAAATTTAGACTACATAAATTTTAGTAATTGAAAATGCATATAGTCATTCTCATATGCTTTTCCATGTATTTACTGGCATATTTTTCCTATATTCATTCAGCACTCTCTTGGTGCTTAGTTCCTGAAAGTTGTATTTCTTGAATGCAAGTAAACGATTGATATTGATGGCAGTGCTAGAAAGTTGCATAGCTTGGTTTGCAGTGCATAATGCCTATCAGATTCCTTGGAGGTGTAGTTCATGTTTTGCCACTAATAATTTCTTCTTTACCCCTTCATTTTGCAGTATAGTGGGCCCTCAAAACATTCTTTTGCATATGTTGAATGGTTAAAGGAAGATGACAGATTTTCAGATATATTAGTTCAGACATCTCCTGCATTTAACGGGCATGCCTTTCCCAAACTGAAGTTGCGATATAAGCCTTCACTTGTACAAGTAAGAAATTATGTGTCTGCCTGTCTGTCTTTGCATATTTGTTTAATTGTATCCAAATTTGATTTATTCCTTTTCTCTTTTGCTGCTTTTTGGTCTTCTTCATAATTGTATTGTGTTCTTTTTTCTCTGATGCAGTATACACATTTGCCTTTAGTTAATTACTCTTGTAAAAGACTTACATATTGGGGGGAGAACTATGCTCCTCATAGCCCAAGAAAATAATAGTTTGTCTTATCACCAAAAAAATGATAAAGAAATAGTAAATAAAACCCCTATAATAATCTCTACATAATCATTGGAAGCCTTGATAAAGCCTAAACTAAACAGAAAATAAAGTTTGGTTTTCTAGACTTGTGACAAAAACAGGCTTGCTAAAAGTTCTTGGGTGGTGCCCTTGATTGTATCATCCTTTTTCGTTAAGCATGTTAGTGCTTGAAACAGCCCCATTCGCCAGAACAAGTTTGATATCTTAGATGGAAATTTGGCATCTTATGAGCAGAGGTGCTTGCAAGAGTACTTATAGAAACAAAGAGAAGAAAATGAAAGAGAAAAAAACTTATGGCAAATTGGCAACAAAACTTCCAAGTTTGAAAAAAAACCCTCACGTGATTGAGTTAATGAAGTAAACCATGTATCACATTCATGTTTTTGGTTGATAGAAAATATTTTCTTTCGACAAATATAGAATTTCTTGATGGAATGTTTAACTGTTTTAAATTCAATACTATTACACTCCCACTGGTATTTAAATCCTAATGGAAGAAGAATATTAATTGTAACTTCATAATTCATAAAATAGCTACCTTTAATGTAACCTTAGCATGCATGCTGTGGATATGTTTCATAAAGAATTCAACAAACTTAGAAAGATGAAATTAGGTGGAAATAACAGGATGAAAGGTACAAAATTCAAAGCTAAAAACACTCTCACCTTGTGCCTCCAACATGTAGGTGAACCTTATTTAAAGTAAATAAAGGAGCACTATAATTTTTAGAACTTGGGACTTCAACTTGGAGGATTTGGATTCAGATCTTGTAATGGGAGGCTAGGTATATGGAATGTGAAAGAGCCATCTTTTTTCTATGATTCAAGTCAACTGGCTTCCTAACATACTGAAAGGATAAAATGGTACACAGCTAAATCCCTATCCTTGTGCCTCCAACATGTAGGTGAACCTTATTTAAAGTAAATAAAGGAGCACTATAATTTTTAGAACTTGGGACTTCAACTTGGAGGATTTGGATTCAGATCTTGTAATGGGAGGCTAGGTATATGGAATGTGAAAGAGCCATCTTTTTTCTATGATTCAAGTCAACTGGCTTCCTAACATACTGAAAGGATAAAATGGTACAAAGCTAAATCCCTATTCCCTTGTTTTTCTCACAATATAGTTCAACCAGTCAACTTAACAATGTTTAATAATCCCTAGTTGTCCTACATATTGTAGCATGAACTTTCAAAATTGTATTTGTGGTCTAACTTTATGTATCTGTGTTCGTCCAGCTTGTGAACTAGGTTCAGAAGCATCTGATTTCAGTATTAGGATTTTACTTATGTTTAGGATGGAACTATTTGTTGAACTTGCATTTGATGATTGTGACTATAGACAATTTTTCATTAGTCTCATTGTTCTTTTGATGTTTGGGTATTTATATACCCTATTTCTGTCTCTCTTTTACTCATTCAGTTCACTTGAATATACACACACAAAAATACTATAAATACTGAGGACATTTGCAAAACATTGCCAAGATATGCTAGGCATGGGCTAGGTACAGCATTGAAAGGACAAAAGATTGCAGTGAAGCCATGTAATGAAAGAGAAACTTTAAGAAGAATTTGATTCCCTTGCTTTAGGATTATGCTAGTGATGAAACTTTGATTAAAAGGGCTCAAATTAGAGAAGAAACTTCGATTGGAAGGTGATGTGGTCAAAAGAATGGAAGGAGTTACAATGATCCTTTGCAACTTGGCTGCTGCTTTGTCGATGAAGAAGATGGAGAAAATGGGTTTTAGAATAGGGCAGAAAACTATTTTCAAGTGAGCTTTTGGTTGAAAGGTTTAGAATGTAGGAGGCCACAATTTCTAAGTCTCTAAAGCTTTTGGGCCCTATATAGGAATTACAGCAAAGTTGATTGCAGCTGATATGAACCCCTAAGTTTTGGTTGGTTTATATGTTCAATAAAACTGTGAAGTATGAAATGGCAGTTTTAAAAGTAATATTATTCCTTGTATTTGCTTAGTGAATAGTTCTTCATCCTCTAGCAACTACCCATAGTATATTTCTCCCCATTGATTTTTTTTTAAATGTCACATCAATGATGGATCATCCTAATTACAGTTACTTTTGTTCAGTTGGAAGGAGGAATTTCTCACCTCCCTTTGCTTGACCCATCAATGCGAGCGACAGCTATAGCACCATCAGAATGGAGGAAAAGACTAGAAGCAGTAAATAACAATGACACGGCATCAAATACAAATCCTAGAACAAACTATATTTTGCTGGACGTAAGAAATGGTAGTTAGAAATCTTTTGATCTAGACATATCTTTTCCATATATTGTGTACTTTGGCTTTAATAATTGGAAGAACAGTAGTGTAATTTGGTAACTTTAAAGTCTTATTTTTTAGGAATATTTAACTGACCATCAAAATCCCAGTTCTTGAAGGTGAATATGGAACTTATTGATTCATCAAAGAGTTATAGATAGAATGCCAGTTAGAACTATCCAACATTTTGCCTTAATGTCTATTAAATAGAAAATGAAGGAGGCTTGTCATTCATGTCATACCTGTAAAAATTTACTTTGGAAAAAAAGAATTGGATTAAGTTGATGGCAATATTCTGTTGCAAATTTGGCTTTTCCATTTTCAAGTGCTAGCTTTAAGTTGAGCATTGTTTGAGATAGGATGATCCAACTTTGTGCCTGATAAAATGTGTATCCTAAACTCTGAGAAACATGATGGTGTACTTAATAGATTTAAGTTTTTTTTACAAATACTATAATTTTACTGATGCCCAAATGTATAGCATAATAAGACATAAATGATGACTTGGCTAGAAAGAGTTTTTAATGAGGTAGAGGAGACTAGGTTTTGCAAGAGTAAAAACTAGATACATCATTCTATCAGTTTTTCAATGGTTTATATTGTGGATAAACGAGTTATGTATCAAGCTCTTTATATGAGAATGATTTCCACATGGAAGTCAAAATTTTCTTTAATTGCTATGATGTCCTAGAAAATGGGGTGCTCTTTGAAGGTGCTTCACCTAGAGCTAGATTAGAGATTTAGCAAACTAACTCAAACAGATTTATGGTTGACTGGATGAGAGAATTTAGGGAGAGAGCAATAGTGATCAATCACAAAGCAATTGGAAACAGAAAGTAATATCTCTCAAGTTGAATTGTGCCATGTCCATTGTGCAGTAAGATAAAGGAATACAAGTCGAGGTTTTTGAGTAACTACTAGGGAACTAACTCTTCACTATAGAACACTTATAGATTGCTTTCTCATTGTTCTCCTATTAATGTCTGAAGATGTTGGGATTCCTTGAATTTAGGTTACGAATGGGATATTGGTCATTTTTATGGTGCTCAACGACCAGATGTGGATTGCTTTAGAAGCACTTCATTTGGAATATCTCCAACTGAGGTAATGGTGTTACTTTGCCAACTTCAAATTTTGTTTTGACTTTTATGTATGGTTGCATGTTTAGATCCTTGTTCGACAACATATTTGTTAAGTTTTTCTTTTTTTCATAAATAGTTTTGCAGTCCCATCCAAAATTCATGAATGTAATGTTAAAACAAATTAGAAGTCCTATTATAAGTACAAGGATAATTAAGGAGGTTTTAAATTGGACAATTTTGGAAGGTTCAAACTTGGCGAACAAGTCATGTAGGATTTAGGTGATGATTTTGTATAGAGGAATTATCATAAGAATAAACTGGTAAGCTTGTTGTAGAGAGTTCTCATGCTATGGTATGGTTTGCCATAGTGTCTGTAATGTCTTTTACTGCATTGATGCATTGCATAAATTTGGAAGTTTCAAATGACGGGTTTAGGGAGACAACTCAAGTAGCTACAGGAAGAGGAGACTTGAATATTGTTTTACCTCACATCCACATTTGTGAGGTAATTCATCCCCAATTTAAAGTCTCCAAGAGAAACAGACAAAAGAAATACGATATTCAAGTTCTGTTACATTTGAAAAGATCTTTGAATAGCTAGTAATGGTTCAATGCCAAAAAAATATCCCAAACTGGATCTCATGGCTTCCACCAATTTAGAATCTTTAAATAGCTAGTAAACAACATCCAGCCTTACACATTTGAACAAATCAAGCATTAGTTTCAATGTATCATATAGTTCAGTGGACAGCATTAGTTAAATCAAGATTGCTCAAAGTGTTGGCTGTCGCATTTGTGGCAATTTCAAGCTTTTATTGCAATTTTTCTGTGCTGAATTATGGGTTGATCCTTATATGGATGGAAAGTACATTGGTTCTTGTTTCTAAATCATCGGATGGATAATAGTGTAGAGCTTTGTAGCTTAGTATATGATTAATTTAGTGATTGTGCAAGCTTTCAGATTTTTCATTTAAAGGCTATGTTATTTTGGGTGCTTTGATGGATCTTGTCACTGGATGATTCACAGGCAATCTGTCCGTCTTGTCAGGGCTCTTTCCCTGATTTTTACCTCTTCCTTGCGAATGACCTATGCTGAACAATGGAACTCATCAAAGGGAATTCCAGACCTTACTTGTTAGAGAGAATCTTAAATCTCCCTCTTAAATAGAGTTTACACATGTTTACTTGTTTGAATAAAATATTTATAACCTAAATAAATTAAAACAAGGACTCTAAATAAAGAAAAACTCCTAATAGCTCTCTACATATACTTTTAATTAAAAAAGATCTTCTAAAGATATAAAATACTCATAAATAAAATCTCCTAATAAAATAATAATAAACTAATCTAATAATAATTACTTGACGTCTAACATTTTATGGTGTAAATAGCATTTAGAGAGTATGGTTGATTTTGATATTTTCATATGATTTTGAATAGGATTTTGATTTTGTAGCTGAAAACTAACTTGCTGGAACAAAGCAGGTCAAAGATGTGTATTCTACCATAGTGGCATGTGGATCATTCTTTTCTTTTCCTTTTTCTTCTTTCCTTTATGGGCTTTTATGTCTTTGGTTCTGAATGCTGGCTATTATCTCTTCTCTCACATTTGCAGCAATACGTAACTGAACGAAGTGCCTGGCTTGCCCATTAACTGACTCCCCTTGATATCTTGCCAACACTTCCACCGCCGTTCAACTCTTCTCATTTACTGTTTACCAATTTATTTTCTTGCAATTTATATTCTTGCACTTTACTTTCTTGCATTTAATTTTTTGTATTTACTTTTCTCGCACCAAAACAACCAACTATTTTATCCTTTAATTTCCAACACTTATAAATATATTTTAAGTATTCTTATTTTAGTTTTATTCTATATGTTTATTTACCATAATTAGTTTATTTTTATTAATTATATATTTTAAGTATTTTGTTTATCTTTATTCTATATATATATTAATACGCATTATTATTTCTATTACTTATTATATTTTTATTCTTTATATACTTCTAATACTTATTATAATTTTATTCTTTATATAAATATCTATATATATTATTTTGCAATAGTATAATATTTACTAACCTTTGCCCTGACATAATTTTAGAGTCATGACATTAACATACATTGACTTTACCATGACATTATTTAGCCTTGACAATAACTCAATTAAATCACATTAATAATTTCGATCCCTGTGAAGAACGATTACTCACTTATCACATTATTACTTGAGCGACGTGTATCCTTGCACAAGTTGCGCATACAATACAACTGCAACAGTGACTCGTCTGTGTGTCTTAGATCAAGAAAATAGTGAGTTACATGGTCCGCCACACGGTCGTATGGCTCACATGGCCTACACACACGCTCGTCTGGCGTCAAGAACTTTATTTTTTCGACGATAAAACTGTGTAAAATCTAGGTTTCAGTACCCACCTGAAAGAGATTCGAAGTATAAGCAACCAACAACAATACTTGAACCTAAAACAACCACCAATTGTGCAATTAAATGACTAAAAATGAAGAACTCCTCTCAATTAATCATTCAACCAAAGCGTCAAAGGTTCGACACAACCCTCAACGAACCAACACTTACCAGCGAAACAGTCACGATTCCTTAACTTGCGTAGAAGGAGGAATGTAGAGTGCTTCTCAATCTTCCCCTGCAATGAACCAACACAACAACAACAATCCAAATCAAAACCCCAACAATAAAGTTCGACAAAACCCCAAATTTCTACAAGCAAAAAGAGAAGAATAACTTAGCGAAAATTCACCTAACCAACTAGAAATATTCAACATGCGATTTGAAGTAATCAATCAACAATAGCAAAGAGATAGACGATGATTTAGGAAAGGACTTTTAGCAAAGAGAAAAAATAAAAAGAAGAAAAATTATAAAAGAAAATGAATGAATCTAAATTGAAGAAAAGAGAGGAAATTATTCTAATTAATTTAAAAAGAGAAATTTCATGAAAGAGTGCAAAAATATAATCCTTATGACATACGCAGTGAATCAAATACTAGACCAGAGAGTA